>CM033328.1:36936541-37404806 GCA_019359835.1 Pharus latifolius | reverse complement strand
CTTCGGGTCTCACCGGATTCCACCGTGGCCACCTTGGGACTACGTGGGACCGCTGGGGATTCCCCCAACATATTGCCTTCAGTATGATTTATACACTGCCATGAGTATGATCAGAAGTTGAGTAAGAAAGCAAAAAGAAAAGTATTTTGAAAAACCTTTCACTCTTTCCTCCATTAGCATAGGTTCATGTCATTTATACTATATGTATCTCTACCTCCCCTATGACTTGCAGAGTACGTAAGTACTCACCCTTGCAACAACTCATCAATAGATGGAGCGCTCTACGACCTTGGTGATTATCCTGAAGATGCTGCAGATCCAGAAGAAGACGAGCAGTTTCCTCCTAAGCCCTGATGTGGTGCTGTCTTGCTGTCAACCTCTGTTTCCTGTGGGATTGCTTAAGGCCCTAGCTTCCGCCGACTAGATGTTTTATTTTGTTGTACCTTTGTGCCTTGTAAGGCACTGTACCCCATATTGTACTAAGGCCTGTTAGCCATACAATTATGACTATTGTAATATTTTGCTGCTTCAATGAATTCCTGTGATTGACTCATCCTGGGAAGTCAAGTGGTTTATGGGACTAGCTGCACCGAGCTGGGCTCCTCACAGGTGATGTCACAGTCGTGACAGACACGACAGGCGGCACCGGCGAGAGAATCGACGACGCGGCAGGAGAAGAAGGGGATGCCTTTTAGGCATTTCTAACACAGAGCTATGAAGATCGATTCTTCACGGTGAGAGAAAGAGGGAGCTGAGGGAAAGCTACTGGAATGGCCAATTTGTCTGGAAGAACGGCGGTGCGGCCTGGCGACGTGAGCCGGTCGCCGGTGGCGTGCGAAAATTGAAAATGCTTCAATAGAAGCTTTAATTTGAAATCCAGATGAATGGGCTTGCTAAGATTGAGCTACTGATCAATTTGCTCTACAGGAGGGGAGGCTAATTCGGGCTAAATCGAGCTAGATTTCTAGAACAGGGCAAATGCATTTAACGGCGATCACCGGCATTAGGGTCCGCCAGGGTTCAATGAAAAGGTATAGCACAGAGAGGTGAACGAGAGGTATTCACTAGTAAAAGAAATTTGAAGATTGGTGTAGTGGATCAAGCTGGCGTCATGCTCCTCCCGGCGGCTCGCTGGAGAAGAAGGCAAAGACGAAGGAGTGAGATTTGGCTGGTTCAGGAGTGGAGGGGAAAAGCTACTAGCTACGAGTGAGCTTAAATAGGCGCGGGCGAGGCTTGCAATGGCAGGAAAATCTGGAGAATTGGAGCGGTTGAAGCGACGGTGAGGTGATTGGACGGCGGTGGTAGTGGCGACGCGACGTGCTCAACGGCCTCGACGGCTTTACAGCACGGTCTCTGGCTGGCTCTGGCTGGTGCAGCGGTGAGGTGACTTGCGGCCTCAGCATGGCGATGACGTGGTGAAAAGTTCCTGACACAGTTGCTGGTGTGCGCGCGCGAGGCAATGGGACGGCACTGGTCGTGTTGCTGCTGCTGCTGCCATGGTGGCTGGATCCGGCGTGACGCATGTCCAACATGCACCTCCAATGGCTACAAGCACTGGCGACGAGCTGGACTCCACCGGCGGTGAGGGACACGGAGAAATGAGACGCCGGTCACTAGTCGTGCCGACGGGCTAGTCGAATTAGGGATTTCGACCTGATTGCAAAATCTGGATTTTGGTTGGACTGATTTGTAAATTCTGAGATTTAGAGGATTAGGGCTGATTTGAACTTCACGAATCTGATGAACTTTGTTCAACAAATGATTTGAGAGAAGATCTAATAAAATCTGGAAACTTTTGATCAAATTTGCACTGAAGTGAAAACAGGGTAATTTAGGGTATTTCAAATCTCAGTTTCGTCGAAACTGGAATTCTGAGACTTAGGGTGAGATTTTGATATCCTCGCAAAAGAAGATTTTGTATTGAATAGTATTTGGGAGGTATTCCCTGAATCAGATTAAGATTTGGAGCTTATGTGACTTTTAACCTTTTCAGGCTTCTGGAAAACAGAAAAGGACTAATCCGCGATACAATTTGGATTGATTTGTGAAAAGGGTCTAGATGGTGGAATCCGGTTGCCAAGTTTTTGGATTAAGGTATTGGCATACCCTTGATCATAATCCAAGAATAATCTGGTCTGGATTAGGTCAAGATGTGATCGAATCAGCTTTCTGATTTTCAGAGTACTTAGGGTAATTAGGATATTAACTTAATTCTGTTTTCGAAAACAGAAAGAAGTTGATAATTCTGGGAGTTAAAGATCGAATTTGATCTGGCTTCTGAAGGCTTTCATACTCAGGATAGATAATAGATTGTATCTGGATATTCTAAATTTGATTTGGGCTTACAGAATAGATTTTGAGATTTTTGGGGCTTAGGATAGATTAAAGCTGGAGGATCTGTCTACTACTACAGAGATACATGCATGCATGATTTTTGAAAAGGAAATTTTCACCCCCAAAACCAGGGTGTTACATAAAGAATAGGAGAGAAGTTTGTAGTCCATTAAAGAACAACTCTTGTTCTTCTTTGTAATCCTTTACACTCTTAGTGAAATCACAACAGGAATAGGGCTATTACTCAACATTCGAGGGCCCAAACCTGTATAATTCCTGCAACTCTGGTGCATCTATATTTACGGTATTTCTTCTGGGTGATTGTTAGAAGTGCTTCCCTACGTTACTATTAAATCTCGTGTAAGTTCCGCTTGGAACCTTGTTCCAATCGTCGACAACTAGCACCCACCGTGGGGCTCCATCAAAGCATTCTTCTTCATCACCTGATGTTATCGTATCTATAGATCATCATGTCTTTTCTGCATGATTCCAAGAATGATTTTGATCTCGAGGATTGCATCGACATCGACATGGATGATTGATCAGATTAAGCCCTAGACCAGGCTTTGATCTAGCCTTGATCTGCTGCTGCTTGCCCTGATTGAGATATAGACGAGCATCATCTATATTCGACCAGATGCTAATATGCCGAATAATAGGATCTTACTCAGAATTACCGAAACCCAAGTTGATCGAAAACACAGTTCAAAGATAGCACAACTCTTTATTGAAAAGAGGTATCTTGTACACGTCGAACGTTAGGATGCACTCACCTACGTCGATGAACTATGTATCTAGGACTTAAAATAAGTTCGATGTTAAACTCGATCTATTACAAGGTATTTATAGTCCAATCATATGAATACGTATCAGACTCGATAACTAATTAAACCTAATCATATAGGACTCAGTTATATACTTTATATCGGACTGCTAACTGTCACGTCTGCCACGACTGTGACATCACCTGTGAGGGGCCTAGCTCAGTGCAGTTGGTCCCATAAACCACTTGACTTCCCAGGATGAGTCAATCACAGGATTACATTGCAGCAGCAAAATAGTACAATAGTCATAATTATATGGCCATCAGGCCTTAGTACAAAACGAGGTACAGTGCCGTACAAGGCACAAGGGTCTAACAAAATAACACATCTAGTCGGCGGAAGCTAGGCCCAAAAGCAATCCACAGGAAACAGAGGTTGACAGCAAGACAGCACCACATCAGGGCTCCGGAGGAAACTGCTCGTCATCTCCTGGGTCCGCAGCATCTTCAGGGTATCCTCCAAGGTCGTAGAACGCTCCATCTATTGATGAGTTGTTGCAAGGGTGAGTACTCACATACTCAGCAAGTCATAGGGAAGGTAGAGATACATATATATATATGACATGAACCTATGCTATTGGGGAAAGAGTGAGAGGTTTTTCCCAAAATACATTTCTTTCTCAATTCTTACTCAACTTCTGATCATACCCATGGCAGTAAATAAATCACATTGATGGTGATACATATATCCCATATCCAAGGCGATATATCCCCATATCACACTACTCTTATTCAAGTCTTTCAATCATATACTCTTAGCAATATTTCATAACTTAGGGCATAAACCCACATGCCTCTTAATTATCATATGTTTGCTAGATTATGGTATTACCGCGACACGTCAACACATGACAGCCCACGGCAACGCCCCTTATCATGACAACACATGCCACTTGGGTAATCTTGAGCTAACAAATTTTAGTTTATAAAACAATACTTGTGTCACACCCCATGGATTTAATCCACCGCAGCATACTCCTAAAACTCGGGAGTACGAAGTATTCGAATACATTTTTAAACTCTGCAGAGATGTACCTCTTTTTAAATCCACTTTTTCACTCGACTTCCAAGTCGGGCCAACTCCATGCGACTTATACGCATGTGACAAGGCCGAGATCACACAACGTTTTTGCAGTCTAGTATTAACAGTATCCCTGCCCGGTAAATGGACAATACCGTCCCAAGTACCGTTGTGGGTCCTCCCCACTGCCTTACTTCCTAGCCTGGGTCTATGTTCCCGCAGGACACATAACCTCTTTTGATTACAGTCGCGCACGACTTAATCTGGCGTAGGGCGTCTTCCTTCTTTACACCTTATCCTCTCATAATTTTTCTGATCTCACATCACTCATGGACGAACTGCGTCCCACCAGTTTCCACGCGAGAAACCGGATCGACAAGCCATGCAGGGAACTGATAATACTAAGAAAGCTACTAGGTTGTGCCTGTCCCATACCAGGTAAGTGGTTGGTACGTTTTTCATGCCACTAGACGCATAACACAAGGTTCTAGTCCTTACATGCCAGTGACCAGATCATACCACAACCATGCACCTTCAGTGCCTGCACATTCAGTGTAGCCAAGCACCTCCAGTGCTACCACCATTCCATACCAAAATACTGGTCACGGCTAGGGGTTCTATTTCATGAATATAAATGTACATGTTTATACTTTTATTAGTTCATGGCTTGCTATCTTATCAAGTTCACATTTCTCAAGTATTCAATCTATCACTGCCATAATATCATTGATCTCAACATGTGCAATATTAATGAAATATCTATTCATGGAATAGCATAGCAATTCATAAAATATGGGTTTCAATATGATCAAAGTATGACTTGCCTTCCGCGTCGTAAGTATCAGCAGTCGATGACGGTTCAGCGACAAGATCTTCAGCCCCGGACTCTTGCTCTGAACAAGATCAAACAAGCAAACAGGCATTACAATCAATCCTATTCTTACTAATTCACTACATGCAAAAATGCAAGGAGAAAATACTCTGGTGATACAAGGTTTTGAAGCGATTTGAGTTTAATTATGGAAACCAGGGTTAAAGTTAGCTGTTAAGGTTTACAAGGTTCCAAAATATCAGGGTAATATCAAGGTGGTGACTGGTTCGCCCAAAAACAGCGAACGTCTTTAGGTTGGCATTCGGTTCGAGGCATCGACATAAGGTCGATGGGTGATAGAGGGCTCAACTCAAGTTGTGACAGTAGAGAAAAGTGTAGATCACAACATCAGGAGTCTAAGGGACAAAGTTATTTTCAAAGTGCATGGCTGGAAGTGGGCGAAAAGGCTCAATGCCACTGGCTAACATAGTCTGGCATAGGGTTGACACGGCCAGAAACTAGGGTTAGCCATATCTTTTGACTCAGGGCTCCAAATGATGCACCACTTTGTCTGGTGGTTAGGCATTTGTAACAGGAACAAATGTCTCAACAGGATCTAGGGCAGGAGATGGCCGGAAAGTGATGAAAACCGGCGAAGAAGCTGGCTGGCCTGGAGCACATGTAGTGTGAACAGTACAGCAAACTAGGGCATAGCTATGTCTCACAATCTAGGCCGAATTAGAAGTCGTGATAGAAGACAAAGTTGCTCAGAATGGTCCAAAACATCTGGATGGCAAGGTTTCTGTCGTGGTATTAAGAATACCCCGGCAGGTTTTGAAGACGATCCTAGCGGAAATCACGCAGCGCGAGTTGACCGAGTGACAGGTCCTCTCCCGCCGGACAAACACAAGAATTGACACGTGGATTTATACAGGTTCGGGTCCCGGTGGGGGCCCTAGTCCTGTCGACGTGCTCCCGACCGGAGTCGGCTGGGGAAGCTCTCTCCGGGGGAGAGGTTTCCGGAGCACGTCTGTGAGATTAGCTATTCCAAATAATAATGAACTGATGTTTTACAACAGAGGGGTACAAGGGCTATTTATAGCCCCAAAAAGAAGCAAAAAGCCTAAACTACCCCGAAAGCCACCGTCGGATTGAAGGGTAGGACCGTCCTTCTCCCGGTCAAACGCCTTGGATGCTTGACAGGTGGTCGCTGATTCTCGAGGCGTCCCTCGCGTGACCTGCACGTGATAAACAAACAGGGGTTTTACCTTTTAGGAGGGCGATGACGTCCGGGACCCCTTCCGGAGAGCAGGGTCCCGGGAACCTAACAGGCGGCGCCCGGGGCAGGCACCGGAGGCCACTGTCCCCGGGCGAATGGCGGCGCCCGGGACATGCCCGGGGGGCACGGTCCCGGGGGCCAAATGGCGGCGCCCGGGGCAGGCACCGGAGGCCACTGTCCCCGGGTGAATGGCGGCGCCCGGGACATGCCCGGGGGGCACGGTCCCGGGGGCCAAATGGCGGCGCCCGGGGCAGGCACCGGAGGCCACTGTCCCCAGGCCAATGGCGGCGCCCGGGACATACCCGGGGGGCACGGTCCCGGGGGCCAAATGGCGGCGCCCGGGGCAGGCACCAGAGGCCACTGTCCCCGGGCCAATGGCGGCGCCCGGGACATGCCCGGGGGGCACGGTCCCGGGGGCCAAATGGCGGCGCCCGGCACATGCCCCGGAGGCACGGTCCCGGGGGCCAAATGGCGGCGCCCGGGGCAGGCACCGGCGGCCACTGTCCCCGGGGGAATGGCGGCGCCCGGGACATGCCCGGGGGGCACGGTCCCGGGGGCCAAATGGCGGCGCCCGGGGCAGGCACTGGAGGCCACTGTCCCCGGGCCAATGGCGGCGCCCGGGACATGCCCGGGGGGCACGGTCCCGGGGGCCAAATGGCGGCGCCCGGGGCAGGCACCGGAGGCCACTGTCCCCGGGCCAATGGCGGCGCCCGGGACATGCCCGGGGGGCACGGTCCCGGGGGCCAAATGGCGGCGCCCGGCACATGCCCCGGAGGCACGGTCCCGGGGGCCCAAAAGGCGGCGCCCGGGGCAGGCACCGGCGGCCACTGTCCCCGGGCAATCATGAACTTACCTGGACTTGGCCGTGTGGAGATTTCCCCCAACAGCAGCCCCCCATGCCCTCCGGGGACGGAGCTTAAGCCCCCGGAGGGAATGGTTACGGTACCGGGAAAATCTCCGGGCGGAACCACCGGACGAAAATCACTGGAGCCCCGGCGACGCTTCGGTTTCCGTGCCGGGCGCTTTATGGCCACGCCGTTCTCGCAATAAATGCACGCGGGGTTCGAAACGGCGTCTCGATTTACGCGCCTGTCCCTTCGTTTCCCCCGCACGGTTTGAATTTCAGTGGTCCAGATTGCCCCGAGGGGGCCACGTGGCGCGCATCTAGATCACGGCCAGCCTCTATAAATAGGGCCTTAGGGGGCCCCGGAAGCTCATTCCAAATCTTCAACTCCAGCTTCGGCTCTCCCGGTAGCGCTCTTCCGGTAGTTTCTCCGGTAGCCTTTTCCGGTAGCGAGCGTCCGGGAGTTGTTGACAGCCACCTGAAAACTTAGCCACCGAAAAACAAACTCACCTAATGGCGCCCAAAGGTCGAGCGAAGACCACGGAGGTGCCCCCGGAGGAAATCCCCGTGGATTTCCTTTGGGCCTCCGAGTTCTCGGCCTCGGACGCGGAGTCCCTGTTCAAGAAGGGCATCGTCGATGAGGGGGACATCCGGGTCCCCCTAAAGAAGGACGGAGCCCCCGCCCCAGGCCCGGAGAGGTCGTGGCCTTCGAGGCCTTCCTTGAGGCGGGGCTCCGGCTCCCGGTGCATCCGATGCTCCGGGAGTTTCTCAAAGAGTACGGGGTGGCTCTCAACCACCTCACCCCGAACGCGCTCGTCCGTATGGGCCTTTTTATATGGCTCTACGAGACAGCGACCGGGCGGGAGCCCACCCTCCGCGCCTTCCGGTACTTCTATGAACCGGCGGCGCGGAGCTCCCACCTGGTGAAGGGAGGACCGAAGTCCCCCTTCGGCTCGGTGATGGTCCAAATGCTGCCCTCCCGGGTGGCGGACTTCCCGGCGGCGGCCTCCCGGGACCACTGGGGGGACTGGCTCCGGAGGTGGTTCTACCTCCGGGTCCGGGACGAGGCGGTAGTCTACGCCCCGGAGCCTCCCACCTACAGCCGATCATCCGCACCGAAGCCGCCGGTGTGGACGGACGAGGAGTTCGAGCTCCTCGGGAAGGTGGTGTTGGCGAAGAAGGCCCGCTCAATGCGGGACGCCGCGGAGGAGCTGGCGCTCCTGCGGCTTTCCCCCTTCTCATGCGGGGGAAGGGGGATCGGCATGGGCCCGGAGCAGCGGCCTCCGGTCAAGCCGGTGACGCGGCGTAAGTCCCCTGCATTTTTGTACTTGCAGTTTTTTATGAGAAATTGACTAACTTTTTACCTCTTCCAGTGCGCCCGTACCCGGCGGCGAGGGACAAGGCGGAGCACCTCCTGGGGAGGTACTTCGCCGACGAACACGAGCGCATCGTGCGCCTCGTGGGGGAGGGGCCTCCCCGGAACTTGGTGGCCGAGGCCTACGGGCTCAGGCTTCCGGAGAGGAAGCCCCTTCCCACCCCCGGGTCTCATAAACGGGAGAAGGACGCGGCCGGGGGCTCGGAGCCCAAAAAGCCCCGGGTCCAGAAGACCCCAGCTCCGGCGACGGCGCCGGTGACGACGCCGGTGAGGGCCCGGGACGCAGCTCCCGGAGCCGAACATGCCCGGGCGGCGCCCCGGGCAGAGGCGACGCCTCCGCCCCCGGAGGCCCCCGTCGAGGCCCGGGGGAAGGAGGTTGTTGTCGATGGGGCGGGGTCCGATTCGGCGGACTACGCCCCGTCGCCAGTTCGCGTGACGCTCCTCTCGCCTCTCCCGGCGGCATTGGCGCCGGAGAGGCTAGAAGTGAGGTTTTCGGGGGCGGCCCCCCCGCGCCTCTGGCCGGTGGATGAGGAGGGGGGGAGCCCCTCAGTCTTCGAGGTCCCCCCGGAGCAGGAGGCTCCGAGGGCCCTCCGGCCTGGGGCGGGGAAAGGCCCAATGATCCCCCCCCGGGCGGAGATCCCCGCCCAATCTTCGTCTTCGTCTTCGGAGGAAACTTCGTCGACGAAGACGCCGGCGACGCCGGCCGTGCTCCCGGATTCGGAGGTCCGGGGGCCCTCTCCCGGCCGCGACAGGAGGGCCGGGCAAGACACCTCCCTATTTCCTGCGGGGGAGGTGGCCCGCTACGCGGAGGGCCTGCACAACCGGAAGGTGCAGGCCTTCGTAGCAGGAGGAACGCTCCACGAGCGTTTTGAGGGGCTCGAGTCCCTCGGAGCCCAGGTAACTCGAGCTCTCAACACTTCGGCTTTTTTCCTGCACTTAAGATTTTTCTAACTCTTTATGCATTTTGTAGGTAGCGACTGTTACCTGGGGCCTTGAGCAGCGGCTCACCCGGCTGCTCAAGGAGGCGGAGAGCCGGGCCGCGGCCTGCGTCGAGCAGCGGGAGGCGGCCCTCCGGGAGCGGGACGAAGCTCTTGATGAGCTGTCCCGGGCCCGGGCGCAGGTGCACCTTTCGGAGGGCGCCTACATCCGCCTCCGAGAGGAGGCCAAGGTGCGGGAGAAGGCGCTCCGGGAGCTCGAGAGCTCCAGCGTCCGGGCGCTGTCGGACGCGGGCCGCTCCGTCCGCTCGACCTTGGAAAGCCTTGGCGTTAGCCTTGGCTCCGGGAGCGGCCCGGAGGTGCCCCCGGCGACCCTCGCGGAGGCTGTGCGTTTTCTTAACGCACAAGTCTCCGCCATCCCGGAGGCTGCGGACGTCCGGGCGCGTGGCCGGGCGATCCCCGTCATCGCGGCCGCCGCGGGGCTCGTTGACTACCGGGGGGTCGGCGCCCGGGCTATCGGGGGGCGCATCCCCCGAAGCTTCCCGGAGGCCTTCGAGCCAACGCGCCGGGAGGTGGAGCTGCTGGCGGAGGGGTTCTACGACCGGATCATCCGGACGTGGTTCCCGACACCGGCGCCTCCGGCCGCGGATGTCCCTGCCCCGGCCACGGAGGAAGCTTCCCGGGGGGAGGACCCCAACGCCAAAGTATGAGCCTCCCCCGGGTCTTTAGCTAGGACCCCTTTTTCTTTTGTTAGACATTTTGATTCCGGTAGCTTCTTAGGAGAAGCCCCGGGCACTTGTACGAAAACATTTTGCAATGAAATATATGAAATTTTTCTAAGTCTTTGTAATGAAATGTTACCAGGGTTCCCGGGGGGTTGCTCCCGAGCAGCGGTCCGGGAGAGGCTCTCCGGGGGACGCCCAAGCGGCTTTGATTTTGCTGAGCCTTGTCTCCGGGAGGTGCGACGGCGGTACTGCCCGGGAGCCTGTCCGGTTGAGGTGGCGTCCGGAATGGCACTTGGATAATTTTGACAACAGCCGTGCTGAATTAACTCCCCCGCGCCCGAAGGCCCAGATGATACCTCCTCTCCGGATACTTCCGCCGGCTGGGTACGAGTTTTGGCCCGAAGACGTACTTCGGGACTCTCAGCGTCGCGTCCGGGCGCTGTACCGGGACTTGGCCCGGGAGCTGAGGGAGCGCCTCCGGGAGCTTTAGGCGTAGGGGCCTTAGGCTCGTAGAAAATCCCCCGGGTTAGGACCCGGGTTGTATCATTTCCGAAACCCACCGGAGGGGGAAGATGTCCTCCGGGTTTGTCGATCAATAAAGCGCATTGTTAAACTTTTTATTGCCTCTTTATTTTCTTCTTCTTGGATGGTCTGGACGACTCTTCTTAACAAGGATGAGCTAAGTTTCTTCGTGGGTGACCCGGGGACCCCCTGTCCCCCCCCGCCCACAGCGGGCGAGAGGAAGCCTCCGCGTGCTGTGGGGGAAACAGGGTCCCCGGGGGGAGCATAACCTGTAGATATATTTTCTAAGTTAGAAAATTGTAAAAAACAGGATTTCCGAGGGAGGGACCTTCCGGGGTGCCCGGGGGCACCGGGAGAGGTTCATCTGGGCTCCGGGAGAGCGGGGAGCCGGGAACAAGGCGCGGAAGGGGCTCATGAAAAGCCAATAAGACCTCCGGAGGAGAGCTTCCCGGGAGGGTTCGTCCGGTCGCCGTGAGAACGGGGAACCGGGAATAAGGTCTTCGAGAGGTAATCATCCGGTCGCCGTGAGAACGGGAAGCTGGGAATAACATCGACTCCCGGGGGAGGAAGATAGATCCAATCAAGCCGCAAGAGGCTGATCTTCCGGTCGCCGTGAGAACGGGGAGCCGGGAATAACGTCGACTCCCGGGGGAGGAAGATAGATCCAATCAAGCCGCAAGGGGCTGATCTTCCGGTCGCCGTGAGAACGGGGAGCCGGGAATAACGTCGACTCCCGGGGGAGGAAGATAGATCCAATCAAGCCGCAAGGGGCTGATCTTCCGGTCGCCGTGAGAACGGGGAGCCGGGAATAACGTCGACTCCCTGGGGAGGAAGATAGATCCAGAAAGCCATTAGACGTCCCGCTGAGGAGAGCGTCTACTCCCGGAGGAGGAAGTGCCCGGAGACAGGTCTTGAGTGTTTGGGTAGGGGACTAATCTCCCAAAGTGACTCGTTACCGCGGCCGCTGGGGACCGGGTTGCCGCTTACACCCTCAGTCCACGAGGGCTGTTCGTAAGCCGCCCTTCAGGAGGGACTTGCTGGGGCAGGGCCCACTTCCTCACAGGGAGGGCATCCTCGCAGGGAGGGCATCTTCACGGGGAAGGCATCTTCACGGGGAAGGCATCATCGCGGGGAGGGCATCACCACTAGTGGCGGTAAACAACAACAACCTGCAGTGAGACAGTTGAAGAACAAAGGCTATGCATTGATTAACAAAATATACAAAGCCCCCCTGCGAAGCCGCGAAGGGGGAAAAAAGGGAAGCTACAGTGTTCCCCCCCCCTCCGGCGTGACCGCCCCGGGGGAGGGGACAGGCCCGTAAGGCTAGACGTAGAACTTGCGGAGCAAACGCAAGTTCCAGGTGTGCTTCAGCTCCTGCTCTTGAAGGTTGGAGAGCTTGTAGGCCCCCGAGCCTAGGACGGCGGAGATCCTGTAGGGGCCCTCCCACTTGGGGGAGAGCTTACCCTGGGCTTGGGGGTCTGTGACGCGCTTGAGGACAAGGTCCCCAAGGCGGAAAGCTCTCTCGCGCACGCGCTGGTTGTATGCGCGCGACATCTCGCGCTCGTAGATGGCGTGGCGGAGGAGCCCTCGGTCGCGTTCCTCCTCCACGAGGTCGATTTCCAGCCGCCGGTTGTCTTCATTGGCCCGGTAGGCTGCGGTCGTGGCTCCGTTCAGGAGCTCAACCCGCAGCGACCGGAGGCCGATCTCCGGGGGGAGGACTGCCTCCGCCCCGTAGACTAGGGAGAAGGGAGCACGCCCTGTGGCCCGGGACGGGGTCGTGCGCATGGAGCAGAGGATGCTAGGGAGCTCCTCTGCCCACGCGCCCCGCTTGGAAGCGGTTTGTTCGAGTCTCCGGCGTAACCCCTGTAGGATTACGCCATTGACCCTCTCGACGGCCCCGTTGCTTTGGGGATGGGCCACTGAGGCGAAGTGGATGATGACCCCCAGGCCTTCGCAGAATTCCCGGAAATATGCCGAGTCGAATTGGGTCCCGTTGTCCACGGTAATTTCCCGGGGGACACCAAAACGACAAACGACGTTTTTCCAGAAAAACCGCTGAACGGCCCGGGAGGTGATGCTAGCCAAGGGCTCCGCCTCAACCCACTTTGTAAAGTAGTCGACCGCGACCACCGCATACTTGTATCCTCCGGGCGCTGGGGGGAAAGGCCCTAAGAGGTCCATCCCCCAGCGCACGAAGGGCCAAGTGATGGGGATAGTTCGCAGCGCTACAGGGGGGAGATTCGAGCCCTTGGCCATCTTCTGGCATGCTTCGCACGCGGAGACAAGGTCTCGCGCGTCGCGCATGACTGTAGGCCAGTAAAAGCCCTGCCGAAGGGCCTTGGCGGCGATGGCACGCGGGGCTAGGTGAGAACCACAGCTCCCCGCGTGAATGTCTTCCAGGAGTTGAAGTCCCTCCGACCGGGGGAGGCAGCGCAGGAGGGCTGAAGCCCCCCGCTTGTAGAGCCTTCCCTCGAGCAGGAGATATGCCCGGGCTTTGGCCCGGAGGCGCTTAACCTCGGTCTCGCTGGGAGGGTCCCCTTCCCCCTTGATGAAGGAGATGAGGGGATCCATCCATGACGACGGCCGGACGATCTCGGCGACCTCCGGGACCGGAGGCTCGGGGCCTGCGTCCGGGGAGGCTACCGAGGGCTTCGTGATTGTTTCCAAGAAGGCCCCCTTGGGGAGCGTTTCCCGGGCGCTTGCCGCCCGGGCCAAAGCATCAGCCCGGTCATTCTCCCTTCGCGGGATATGCCGGGCCTCAAGGCCGTCGAAGTGTTTCTCCATTTTTCGTACTTCCTGCAAGTAAAGACTTAAATTTGCGTCATGGCACAGGTAAGATTTGTCCATTTGGCAAACAACGAGCTGAGAGTCTCCCTTCACTAGTAGGCGCCGGATCCCCAGGGAGCGCGCAAGGCGCATCCCGAGGAGCAGAGCCTCGTATTCGGCGACGTTGTTGGTTGCGGGGAACTCGAGCCGCGCGGCGTACTCGAGCTCCTTCCCCTCGGGGCTCCGGAGGACTACCCCCACGCCAGCCCCAGCGAGACACAGCGACCAATCAAACAGCAGGGTCCAATGGTCACTGCGTCGGGGCGGCACAGGAAGATCTTCATCCCCGGACCCAGAGGCGGGAGTCCATTCTGCGATGAAGTCGGCGAGGACCTGCGACTTGATTGCGGAGCGGCCGGTAAGGGACAGGGAGAAGGGGGCAAGCTCGGCCCCCCACTTCCCAATCCGGCCGGTGGCTTCTTTATTCCGCAGTACCTCCCCCAGGGGGAGGGACGACGGAACGGTGATGGGGTGCGCCAGGAAGTAATGCCGGAGCTTCCGGGACGCCATGAGGAGAGCGTAGCAAATCTTCTCCATTTCCGTGTACCGAGTCTTGGCCCCTTGGAGGGCTTCACTGACGTAGTACACGGGACGTTGCTGCCCCCCTTGCTCCTTCACCAAAACCGCGCTAACGGCGACGGGGGTCGCGGCGAGGTAGAGGAGCAAGGGCTCTTCCGGAGACGGACTCACGAGCATTGGGGGGCTCGAGAGGTACTTCTTGAGGTCGTTGAGGGCTTCCTGGGCCTCGGGGGTCCAGCGGAACCCCTCAAGCCCTCGGAGGATCTTGAAGAACTGGAGGCCCCGCTCCCCCGAACGGGAGACGAAGCGGCTGAGCGCGGCGAGGCGGCCGGAGAGCCGCTGGACGTCTTTGACGGAGCGCGGCGGGGGCATCTCTAGGAAGGCCCGGATCTTCTCGGGGTTCGCCTCAATGCCCCGCTGGGACACGAGGAAACCCAGGAGCTTCCCCCCGCGCACCCCGAAGGCGCACTTCTCCGGGTTGAGCTTGAGCCCGAACGCGCGGAGGTTGCGGAAGGTCTCTGCGAAGTCGTCGATGTGGGAGGCTGCACGGGGGCTCTTGACGACCGGGTCGTCTACGTAGACTTCGACGTTGCGGCCGACTTGATCTTTGAAGACCAGCGTCATAAGGCGCTGGAAGGTGGCTCCCGCATTCTTGAGCCCGAAGGGCATATGGCGGTAGCAGAAGGTTCCAAGGGGAGTTATAAAACTCGTCTTTTCCTCATCCCCTTCCGCCATCCGGACTTGATGGTATCCCGAGTAGGCGTCTAGGAAGCTCATTAGCTCGCACCCCGCTGTGGAGTCAACGAGCTGGTCGATCCGCGGGAGCGGGAAGTTGTCTTTGGGGCAAGCGCGGTTAAGGTCGGTGAAGTCCACGCACATGCGCCACTTGCCACTTGACTTCTTGACGAGGACGGGGTTTGCGAGCCACTCAGGGTGCAAGACTTCCCGGATGAACCCCGCCTCTTGGAGCCGGGCTATCTCCGTTTTGATAGCTTCTTGACGTTCGAGGGAGAGCTTCCTCAACTTTTGCTTGATAGGGGGGTGACCGGGGGTTACTGCGAGCTTGTGTTCAATAACCTCCCGGGCGACGCCCCGCATGTCTGAAGGTTTCCACGCAAAAACATCGGAGTTTTCGCGCAGAAAAGCTGCGAGTTGCACTGCATGGTCTTGGGGGAGCTCTGCCCCGATTTGGACAGTTTTGTCCCTGCTGCCCGGGGACAGCGGGACCTTCCGGAGGCCCCCTTCCGGACGCGGCTTGAGGAGGGGCCTCCCAGGGGATGGCGCAGCGACGTCTACGTTCGGGGGGGGGAGCCTCCCCCCCGGGTGCCTTGATCAGGTTGACGCTTCCTATTGTGGCAGCAGCCCGCTCGTATAGGGCACGGGCCATGTCTTGGTCCCCCCGGACGTTGATCACGCCATGCGGCCCGGGGATCTTCATGCACAAGTAGTTTTGGTGGGTGGCAGCCCCCAGCCGATTGATCGTAGTCCTCCCCATAATCACATTGTAGGAGGAGGGGAGGTCCACTACGTCGAAGAGGACTAGCTCGGTCCGGTAGTTCTCCGGGGTGCCGAAGGTGATCGGGAGATCTACCTTGCCCACGGGGTGGATCGCCTTCCCCGGGACAAACCCTTACAGAGGCCCTGCCGCTGGTTGCAGGAGCTTCTCATCCACCTGCATTTTCTTGAAGGTTTTGAGGAACAGGACGTCGGCGGAGCTTCCGCCGTCCACGAGAATGCGGGCCAAGTGGCAGTTGTAGATTGTCACGGAGACAATGAGCGCGTCATCGTGGGGGAAGCGAACCCCTCGCGCGTCTTCCGCTGTAAAGGTGAGGGGGACGTCCGACCACTTGGGCGGCATGGACGCGTGTATCACCCCCACTACCTTAACTTCTCGCGCGTACTCCTTGCGCTGGCGCTTGGAATCCCGCCCGGAGGCGGACCCCCCTACGATGACGTTGATGCGGCGCTGAGAAGTTTGAAAGGGGAGAGCGTCTGAAGGCTCCCCCTCCTGCACCTGCTGCCCCCCCGTGGGAGCGGGAAGGGCCGGAACAGCTGGCCGAGGGGGCAAGGAGGCCGGAGTCCCCCCCCCTGCCCGCACTGGTCGAGGAATGCCGCGAAGTGTTGCAGCACCTGGTGGCAATCTCGGGTGGCGTGGGTACTGGACCCGTGGAAGCTGCACCACGGTCCTTCCCGGCTTCTCCCCGATGGGGCCTTCGCGGCCGCGCGAAGACTGTCCTCCCCCATGGCCTCTCGGCTTGGGAAAGGGGCGGTTGCCCCTCGGGGGGTCGCGCGAGCCGCCTCCGCCCTCGAGGACAAAAGTGTCCCGAGGCCGTGGTTCGCTACGGCCCCCCTGTCTGGGGCGCCTGGGGGGATCCCGGGCCCCCCGCTCGGCGGGGGCAGGAGCCCCCTGGGTCTTCTTCCAGATGTCGTCTTCCTCCGCCTGAGCATACTTTTCGAGCACGTTGAAGAGCTCGTCAGCGGAAGAGGGGCAGCTCCGGGAGAGCCTTCGGTGGAGCTCCCCCGGGAGGATGCCGCTTTTGCAGGCTTCGATGACCGTAGAGTCGGGGACGTGGGCCACTTTGCTCTTCACCTGGGCAAAGCGCTTGAAGAAGCTTCTGATGGTCTCCCCAGTTCTCTGCCGGACAGTATACAGCTGCGAGGAGTCCAGGGGACGCACGTAGTTCCCCTGGAAGTTGGCACAGAACTCCCGCTTGAGCTGCGAGAAAGACTTGATGGAGCCCGCCTTCAGATTGTAAAACCAGGAGCGGCCAATGCCGGTGAGGTAGAGGGGGAAGACGTTGCATTGGGCACTCTCGTCCCCCCCCGCCGCGGAGATGGCGGTGGAGTAGATCTGCACGAACTCGTAAGGGTCCGCCTCGCCATTATAATGCTCGATGTGCGGGGGACGGTAGGGCCGCGGCCATCGGATGCTGCGGAGTCTTCGACACAGGGGCTGGTTCGCCCCCTGCACTTCCCGGGGGGAGCCCCAGTCACTGTCTTCTTTAAAGGGGGACGCCCCCTCGTTATCCGAGTCAGGTAGCGGCCCAAGAGGGCCACCGGAGTGGTGGTGACGACGCTTCTCTTCCGGGCTGGGACTGATTTCCCGGACGTCCGGGCTTCCCTCCGGGGAGGATGGCTCTTCGGCCGGTCTCTTCCCCCGACCGGTGCGAGAGCGAGGCTCCCTGCGACAACGACCGGGGGGAAGCTCTTCCCCGCGGCTGGGAGAATGCATTCGCTCAACCTCCCCCCGGGAGAAGCGGAGCTGCTTCGCCGGGGGAGGGAGCTCCTGCACTGTAGCAGCCGGCCCGGAAGCTACCGGGGCCTGCTGGGGGGAGCCCCCTACGACGCCCCCCGGGACCGGAAAGGGGGGAGCCCCTGCACCATCCGGAACCGGGGAGGGGGCGCCCGGGGCGACGTTTGGGTCCGAAGAGGGGGCCCCTGTGGCAACAACCGGGACCGGAAAGGGAGAAGCCCCCGCGACATCCGGAACCAGTGGGGGGTGAGCCCCCTCGGCGACGTCCGGGGTTGGGGAGCCAATGCGGGGGGAAATTCGCTGAGGCACGGGAGCTGCTCTGTCGACCGGCCCCGGTGCGGTAAACGCAACGCGAGGGGCGGGACTGGCTCCCGGCGTAGGAATAACTCCCGACATGAAATGACCCCCCAGCCCCGGAAGCGGGCCGGGGACGGGGTACCCCCCTGGCGCCACGAAGGGCCCGGGCATGAAATACCTCCTGGCACCGGGACGGGCCCGGGTGCCGAGAAGTGTCCGGAAGTATATCCCGCGAGGGGAGGAAACCCCCCAGCGGGATCATACGGGGTAGACAGCCCCCCTGACGCCGGAGGGGCCGCTGGGTGTCCCATAAACGGGGGCATGATCCCCGAATACGGGTGCAACGGAAATGTGGGGGCCGAGGGCCGCGCCAACACACTAAGGAGCTCGTCCATAGAGCGCTGGGCGCGGAGCTGGCCCTCTACGAGAGCTTCGAGCAGGGCGTCCCGGGGAGCCGGGGGAACCGTCGGGGGGACGCTTGTCCCGGCCGAGGTCCCCGCGGTCACCGGGAACGACCTGGAGGTGGAAGCACCTAAGTTAAGAGGAAAGGAGGGAGGCGGTACCTGGGCCAGGTCGCCTCCGGAAGGGGCCGCCGGGACAGCGGTGTCCCGGGCGGACGTCGCCGGGTCCCCGAGACCCGGGTCACCGGGAAGGGTGCGAGCCCTTGTTCTTGGAGGAGCCATGGCGATTCGTCACGGATCCCCACGGACGGCGCCAACTGTCGTGGTATTAAGAATACCCCGGCAGGTTTTGAAGACAATCCTAGCGGAAATCACGCAGCGCGGGTTGACCGAGTGACCGGTCCTCCCCCGCCGGACAAACACAAGAATTGACACGTGGATTTATACAGGTTCGGGTCCTGGTGGGGGCCCTAGTCCTGTCGACGCGCTCCCGACCGGAGTCGGCAGGGGAAGCTCTCTCCGGGGGAGAGGTTTCCGGAGCACGTCTGTGAGATTAGCTATTCCAAATAATAATGAACTGATGTTTTACAACAGAGGGGTACAAGGGCTATTTATAGCCCCAAAAAGAAGCAAAAAGCCTAAACTACCCCGAAAGCCACCGTCGGATTGAAGGGTAGGACCGTCCTTCTCCCGGTCAAACGTCTTGGATGCTTGACAGGTGGTCGCTGATTCCCGAGGCGTCCCTCGCGTGACCTGCACGTGATAAACAAACAGGGGTTTTACCTTTTAGGAGGGCGATCACGTCCGGGACCCCTTCCGGAGAGCAGGGTCCCGGGAACCTAACAGGCGGCGCCCGGGGCAGGCACCGGAGGCCACTGTCCCCGGGCGAATGGCGGCGCCCGAGACATGCCCGGGGGGCACGGTCCCGGGGCCAAATGGCGGCGCCCGGGGCAGGCACCGGAGGCCACTGTCCCCGGGTGAATGGCGGCGCCCGGGACATGCCCGGGGGGCACGGTCCCGGGGCCAAATGGCGGCGCCCGGGGCAGGCACCGGAGGCCACTGTCCCCGGGTGAATGGCGGCGCCCGGGACATGCCCGGGGGGCACGGTCCCGGGGCCAAATGGCGGCGCCCGGGGCAGGCACCAGAGGCCACTGTCCCCGGGCCAATGGCGGCGCCCGGGACATACCCGGGGGGCACGGTCCCGGGGGCCAAATGGCGGCGCCCGGGGCAGGCACCAGAGGCCACTGTCCCCGGGCCAATGGCGGCGCCCGGCACATGCCCCGGAGGCACGGTCCCGGGGGCCAAATGGCGGCGCCCGGGGCAGGCACCGGCGGCCACTGTCCCCGGGGGAATGGCGGCGCCCGGGACATGCCCGAGGGGCACGGTCCCGGGGGCCAAATGGCGGCGCCCGGGGCAGGCACCGGAGGCCACTGTCCCCGGGCCAATGGCGGCGCCCGGGACATGCCCGGGGGGCACGGTCCCGGGGGCCAAATGGCGGCGCCCGGGGCAGGCACCGGAGGCCACTGTCCCCGGGCCAATGGCGGCGCTCGGGACATGCCCGGGGGGCACGGTCCCGGGGGCCAAATGGCGGCGCCCGGGGCAGGCACCAGAGGCCACTGTCCCCGGGCCAATGGCGGCGCCCGGGACATGCCCGGGGGGCACGGTCCCGGGGGCCAAATGGCGGCGCCCGGCACATGCCCCGGAGGCACGGTCCTGGGGGCCCAAAAGGCGGCGCCCGGGGCAGGCACCGGCGGCCACTGTCCCCGGGCAATCATGAACTTACCTGGACTTGGCCGCGTGGAGATTTCCCCCAACAGTTTCTATGGCTGGATTGGCTGGATTTAGGAGATATTGGCTGGAGAAAAGATTAACTCAAACCTGATTTGGGCATTTCTGATCTAGGGCAAATAAACTTAATTCCTTGCTTGAGGATGGTCTCTGGGGCATAAGAGTGCTACTGGTGAAGTTAGATTGACTAGAGATGCACCAGGAAGGCTTAAACAGCAAGCTCAGTTCACAAGCAAAGTTCCAATTTGGGGTTTTTCATATTTTAGCAAATTCTTCGATTCTGGTTGCTTAGGGATGCTTAGATAAGTTCACTAAGCAATATTGATCACAGGCTCGAGAGCTAAATCGTTCTGGATAGAGCTTAATTGCTCGCCGGAGTTGCTGGAGAGAAACGGAAATTGCCGGCGACTGGAGAGGTTTGAAGTCAATTACATGCTCGAGTATGATGAGGGAGGAAAGAGAAGCTTACTGGAGTAGCTGGAATCGAGGAGGAAGCAGTGTAGAGGCTTGGCACCGTGAGCCTCTTCTCGAGCTCGCCGAAGAAGACGAAGACGACGGCGAGGTTGGGGATTTCGGGTGGTTCTGGTGTGAGTGCCTTCGTGCTGGGCTGGGGCGGCTTTTATAGGCACAGCAAGGGGCTTGCAACGGCGGGAATTGCATGGGGAAGTGAAGCTCGAATCGATGGCGAGTTGACCGGTCGGGCGGGACAGCAGCGAAGCGACGTGCTCCAGCGGCCGTGCCGGCTTTGCAGGCTGGCGTGCGCTGTCCCGGGTGATGCAACAGCGAACTGACGGGATCCTCCGGCATGCTTGCAACGTGGCACCGTGCTTCTGCAGTGGCTGCAGCGATGGCGTGCGCGCGCGGGCAAAATTGGAGATGCTGGTGCGGCCGCGGTGGCTCCACGGTGGCGAACGACGTGCGCACACGTGGCAGGAACGCGGTGGCAGGGGCGGCGACCACGGGGCTTCACCGGCGACGAAGTTCCTGGCGTGGCAGTGCGGTGGTCGCGGTCGTGCACAGCTGCTGGTCGTGCACAGCGTCTCTGGTCGAACCAGGGACCAATTTGCAAGGATTCTTATTTGAAATCTGGACTGATTTGTAATTTCTGTCTTAGAGATGGTTAATTTGAGATTTGATTTCATGGCTGAGTATAACATTTCTATTAGTACTCATTCAACTCAAATTGAGAGAAAATTTGATAAGATTTGAGGGATTTCACCTATTTTTGAAAATAGGGTAAAATTAGGGTAAAATAAATCTGGATTTTGTCGATTTCGAATTCTGGTGATTGGAGAGAGATTTTGAAGTCTGATCAAAAGGGAGATCTGTATCAAATAGTATTTGGAAGGTGTTTCCTGAAGAAATTCTGGAGTTGGGATTGCTTCGTGGATTTTAGCCTTTTCAGGCTTCCAGGTAAACAGAAAAGGACTTATTCGCAGTAAAATTTGGACTAAACTGCGAAAAGTGTTTAGATGAATTAATTTGGCTCCCAACTTTTTGGAGTGAGTTGAGGATGAACCTAGGAACATATTCCAGGGGTTACTTGAGTCTGGATAAGGTTAAATCAAAATAATTCAATCATCTGGAAACTGGGGTACTTAGGGTAAATCTGAATTTTCCTGTTTTCGAAAACAGAGAGAGGCTTAGGTACTGAGAGTTAGGGTCAGAACTTGATCTGGCTCCTGAAGACTTTTATCTTCAGGGTAACTGGTAGGTTAAATCTGGATGGTCAGATCTTGATCTGGATCTAGGGACTAGATTTGGAGGTTTTTAGGGTTTGGGAGAGATTAGGGTTCAGCTGATCTGGCTACTACTACAGACATACATGCATGCAGGATTTTCATGCAAAACTTTTCACCCCCAAAACTAGGGTGTTACAAGCCTACCCTCCTTAAAGAAATCTCGCCCCGAGATTTACCTAGAGAAGGGAAGAGGTAGGGATAAGCCTGCCGCAGATCATCCTCTTTCTCCCAAGTCGCTTCTTCTTTTGAGTGATCTTCCCATTGAACCTTGCAAAGCTTGATTTTCTTTCTTCTGAGTTGGCGCTCATCACTAGCCAGTATTTGCAGCGGTTGAGTGAGGTAGGTGAGATTCTTCTGAAGCGGAATTCCCTGGTGTTCTATCTGATCCGTTGGTTCCTTGAGGCACTTACGGAGTTGCGAGACATGAACCACGTCATGAATTTCTCCAAGATCTGATGGTAAGTCCAGTTTGTAAGATACCTCTCCTTTCCTCTTAAGGACTTTGAATGGCCCAATGTACCTTGGGGACAGTTTTCCTCTCTGATGGAATCTTCTCATCCCTTTTAACGGTGTAACCTTGAGATAAACTGATTCGCCTGGTGCAAACGACAATTCCCTTCTTCGGTTGTCGGCATAGCTCTTCTGGCGTGACTGTGCTGCCTTTAATCGTTCTCTGATGAGCTTGACGTGTGCTTCAGCTTCTTCGATGAGTTCGGGTCCAATGACTTGCCTTTCTCCTGGCTCGTCCCAATGTAGTGGAGTTCTGCACTTGCGCCCATACAAAGCTTCAAAGGGTGCCATTTGCAGACTAGCTTGGTAACTGTTGTTATAAGTAAACTCCGCAAATGGTAAGCACTTTTCCCAAGAGGTTCCATAATCTAAGATGCAAGCTCTGAGAAGGTCTTCCAAGATTTGATTTACACGTTCCATCTGTCCTCCTGTCTGTGGATGATATGCAGTGCTAAACTGCAATTGGGTTCCCAAGGCTTCGTGGAGTCGGTTCCAGAATTTGGATGTGAATTGTGTTCCTCGATCTGAAACGATCTTCTTCGGGATACCATGCAGTGTCACTATTCGCTGCAGGTATAGCTCCGCTAATTTGTTGCCATTATACGTTTTCTTGACTGGTATAAAATGAGCAACTTTCGTGAGTCTGTCCACAACGACCCATATGGAATCATATCCCCCTTGCGTTCTGGGAAGTCCTGTGATAAAATCCATACCAATCTCTTCCCATTTCCAAGTTGGCACTGGTAAGGGTTGCAGCTTTCCGGCTATCTTCTGATGATCGACCTTAATCCTTTGGCAAGTGTCACATCTTGCGACATATTCCGCGATTTCCCTCTTCATTCCATTCCACCAGAATTGCGTCTTCAGATCCTTGTACATCTTGGTGTTTCCAGGGTGTAGTGAATATGGGGTTTCATGAGCTTCGGAAAGAATTAATTCCTTAAGGGCTGTATTTCGGGGTACACAAATCCTTCCCCGATACCACACAATTCCTTGATGATCTTCAATGAAATCCTGGGTTTTTCCTGATCTGATGTGGCTCTTGATCTTATGTATCTCCTCATCTTCTTTCTGAGCATCCTCAATCTGCTTTTGGAGTCGAGACTCCACAGTCAATGTAGCTAACATCCCAGATGGCACTATGGTTACTTCAAGATTCTGAAATTCCTGCCGTAAGCACGGGTTCTTAGGTGTAGCTCCTTGTAGGGTATAAGCCTTCCTGCTCAAGGCATCTGCCACTACGTTGGCTTTCCCTGGATGGTAGAGTATGCTGAGGTCGTAGTCCTTGATCAGCTCGAGCCATCGGCGCTGACGCATATTGAGCTCCGTCTGTGTGAAGATATACTTGAGGCTTTTATGATCTGTAAAGATCTCACACTTATGTCCAATGAGATAATGCCGCCATATCTTTAAAGCGTGTACCACTGCTGCTAACTCCAAATCATGAGTTGGATAATTTTCCTCATGTGGTCTCCATTGACGGGAAGCATAAGCTACTACTCGACCTTGCTGCATTAGCACACAGCCTATCCCTTGCTTTGAAGCATCACAGTAAACTACAAAATCTTCTTTGCTGTCCGGTAATGTGAGGACCGGTGTTGTTGTCAATTTCTGCTTCAGCTTCTAAAAACTTTCTTCACACTTGATGGTCCATTCAAATGCAACATCCTTCTTTAGCAGGTTCGTGAGAGGTTTGGCTATCTGGGAAAATCCTTCAATGAATCTCCTATAATATCCTGCTAATCCCAAGAAACTTCTAATCTCTGAAACTGAGGTAGGTTGCTTCCATTCCTTGATTGCAGAGATTTTAGCTGAATCCACTGAAATTCCTTCTGCTGTCAACACATGTCCAAGAAACGAAATTCTTGACATCCAAAATTCACATTTGTCAAACTTGGCATAAAATTGCCTCTCTCATAGCCTTCCCAAGACTAGGTGCAAATGTTGCTCATGTTCTTCCGTACTCTTGGAATATATCAGAATGTCATCTATGAATACTATGACAAACTTGTCAAGATAATCCATAAACGTACTGTTCATGATATTCATGAAAGCTGCCGGAGCATTGGTCAATCCAAAGGGCACTACTGTGAATTCATATAGCCCGTATCTTGTAGTGAAAGCAGTCTTCGGTGTATCTTCCTTCTTGATCTTCAGCTGATGATATCCAGATTTCAAATCTATCTTGGAAAATACTTTGGCTCCTCGAAGTTGGTCGAACAAGTCATCAATTCTTGGTAATGGGTACTTGTTCTTAATAGTGACTTCATTCAAAGCTCGGTAATCTACACACATTCGTAAGGTTCCATCTTTCTTCCTTACAAACAAAACTGGAGCTCCCCAAGGTGAAGCACTGGGTCGGATAAATCCTTTACCCTCCAGTTCCTCTAACTGATTTTTCAACTCTTCTAAGTCCGTTACCGGCATCCTATATGGTCTCTTAGCTATAGGTGCCGCTCCTGGTTTAAGCTCAATGGTAAACTCTATCTCCCTGTCAGGTGGCATCCCTGGGAGTTCTTCTGGGAATACATCTGGGTATTCTTGTACCGTGGGCACTTGATCCAAGCATACTTCCTGAAGTGCATGGACTGATCCTTGCAATTTTTCGACCGATGATCTTTCCGCATAGAATAGGACTTCCTTCCCTTGGTTACTAACAAGGCTTAGAGTTTTCTTCTCACAATCCACTAGACCTTTATGCTGAGATAACCAATCCATTCCTATTATAATGTCTAGGCCTTGCAGTTCTAGGACTAATAGGTTAGCCCAGAACTCTATCCCATCTATTCTGAATGTTATATGACGACAAGCTGAATATACACGCAGCTTAGCTCCTGGGGTCCATATAGCCATAGGGTACTCTAGAGGTACCTTAGGTATTCTTACTTTAAATGAAAAATCTTCTAATATGAATGAGTTTTTAGCTCCAGGGTCAAACAATATTAAAGCAGATGCAGACTGGATCAAGAATCTACCTAGGAGAATGTCAGAGGCATTGTCTGCTTCTTGAAGGGAGGTGAAGTTCAGTCGGCCTCCTCGGCCTGCCATTGGTCTTCCTCCTCGCCCTCGTCCTCGGCCTGCTACATTTCCCCCTCTGTTGGGCAAACCTCCTCTGGGGCTCTGCAATGGTGGTGAAGCTGTGGTTCTAGGTGCCATTGCTTGTGTTCCAGCTTGCGATCTTGCTATCGCCGTTGGGAGTTGGATCCACGGGCAACTGTCTTTGCGGTGTCCCATCTGTCCGCAATGATAGCATTGAGTCCTTGTCTGAGGGCAATCCCTTTGATAGTGTGCTCCTCTGCAGTTGGGGCATGTCGGCGTGAATTGTGGTCTTGGCGCCGGGTAGGGTGGATGAAAATTTGGAGATGTTGGGGCCCTTCCCCTAGATGAGCTGGCTGGCGGTCGTGACTGTTGCATCATCTTTCTCTTCCGATTTTCTTCTCCGAGGCCTCGCTTTTCTTCTATCTTTAATACTCGATTCACCAGAGTCTGGAATTCTGTGAACTCATGGGAGGCAATCTGATACTGCAAATAGTGCTGAAGTCCTTCGGTGAAGCGTTCAATCTTCTTCTCTTCCGTGTCGATGTCGTTGGACGCATACCGAGCTAGATGGTGGAATTGGTGCAGGTACTCAGTGACAGTCCGGTTCCCTTGAGTCAAGTTCCGGAATTCTCGGCGTTTGGCTGCCATGACGCCTGTAGGGATATGGAATTTTCGGAACTGATCCTTAAATTCCGTCCAAGTGATGTTGTCTTTGTCCATGTGTGCTTCTTGATAATTCATCCACCAAGCAGCTGCTGCTCCAGTGAGTTGGTGTGATCCGAATAACACCTTCTCTCGATCATTGCAACGAACAGTGTCCAGTTTCCTTTCAATGTCCCGCAGCCAGTCGTCTGCGACGATTGGGTCGGTCGCGCTTGCGAAGGTTGGCGGTCGCGTCTTCTGGAAGTCCGAGAGTCGAGTTCCGACGGCAGTACCTTCAGCAGTCCCTGGCATTTTCTGAATGACTTGAGCTAGCAATTGGGTATGTGCAGCCTGGGCTTCTTGGCGGCTCCTCTCCATTGAAAGAAGAATTTCCTGGAGACTTGGTGAGTCCTCTTGTGGTGGTGGTGAGCTCTGCGATCCTGGATGAGGTGTGGATCCTCTTCGTGGTGTAACTGGGTCTTGGCCCTCTTGGTCATCTTGGGTCCTTCTCCTTGTGTGAACCATTCTGATCTTCTGAAGAGAGAAGCAGACAGGTCTAACTAACTAGAGAGAATTAAGGTACTAATGCAGAAATAAATGCGAAACTGATTCATTAATGCACAAGTAGTTAATAAAAAAGCGGCTAAGCGCCTTAGTCTGATACAACCAAAATACAAGTAATGGCGATGATAACAACCCAAAAGCATCACCAAACCTAGAAGATCTACCCTGGCCTGAGGATCTAAAAGAACAGGCAACTAACTGCTCCCACAGGGCTCAACCTCCTCTGGCTCCATCTCGTCGTCGGACTCCTCCAGAGTGACAAACCCGGGTGGTCCAGACTCATGGAACAGTAGTGCTGACCCACTGCCCTCTGCCCGGCGGGTGCTAGGGGTAGAGAACGAGCGTCGGTACCCAGCTGCATTAGCAACCCTCCGAGGAATCAAGCTAGGTCCTGCACTGGGTCCAAAGGTACGAGCTGGGGAGACAACTGTCGGAGCAACCTCCTCAACTGTGCGGCGTCTCTGAGCTGCAGGCTGAGAAGTCAACGACGGGGAAGCGGTTCGGCCACGTTTCTTCTGCTCCTCCAACTCCTTGCGGAGCTCCTGATGCTCAGCAAGCAAAGTAGAGTAGCGCGAGTCGAGGGTCCTCAACAGACCTACGGTGCCTGCCAGACACGGGTCCGGGTACTCCACGATGGGTGACAACCCAGAGGGAGATGAAGGCACGTGACGGAAAGGTGACTCCTGGAGCCGGCATGAGTACACCTGGCGTACCCGATGCACCGCCTCTCGAGCTGCGTCCTGGATAGCATCCAGTCGGCTTGCCCTGCTGGCCTCCACTCTGATCACCTGTCCCTCACGAC
Source organism: Pharus latifolius (assembly GCA_019359835.1). Classification (NCBI taxonomy): domain Eukaryota; kingdom Viridiplantae; phylum Streptophyta; class Magnoliopsida; order Poales; family Poaceae; genus Pharus; species Pharus latifolius. The sequence goes on along the minus strand of CM033328.1, from coordinate 37,377,754 downwards.
TATCGAGAGCGTGCACCAGCACTTTGGCCTTGAAGCCATAGCGACGCCCCTCATAATAGTCCCAAATAGTCTCGCAGATCGGCCGCTCATCAATCCCTAGAAATTGAGCAATATGCCACAGCAATGTGGCCCATCCACCGAGACGCTCGATGTAGCTGAAACGCTCCTTGGCCATCCTGCCGAGAAATTTTGGAAGCAAAATAAGATTTTGAAATCAACATTTTTATAAGAGCAAGTTCTATTCAACCTCACCATGGAGCCATGGAATACCTTCCAGGAACTTTTGTGCTTGGTCCTAATCAGATGCTTCCTTGTTGTTCTACACTGAGGTAGGGATCACAAACTCAATGTTGAATGGACTCTGCGGTAGAAATCCCAAACAGACCTGGAAAGGAGACTTTCTAGTCGAACCGTTCACTACTCGATTAAATGCAAACTGCAGGTATGGTATGCTTTCATCCCAGGTCTTCGGATGCTTAGAGTTAAAGCCCCTCAAGAGATGAACGACTGTTTGATTTACCACCTCAGTTTGACCATCAGTTTGAGTATGAAAAGCAATACTCCTCTTTAGCTTTGTGTCCATCATCATCCAAAGTGATCGCCAAAAGTGACTAAGGAACCAGGTATCACGATCAGACACAATGGAATGTGGTAGTCGGAAGTGTGTCCAAACATGCTAAAAGAATACCCAAGCTGCTTCTTCTCCCGTAATAGTCTTCTTACAAGGTATGAGAACAATCATCTTGGAGAACAGATCAACGACCACAAAGAGATAGTCGTTGCCACGACAGGTCTTAGGCAATCCTCCCAAGAAATCCATGGATATGCTTTCCCACGATCGTGATGGAGCTGGCAAAGGAGTGTACAAACCCAATTTTTGGTTTGCTGGTTTTGAGATGCTTCAGAGACCACAGCCTCGAATAAAACTAGCCACATCCTGCTGCATTTGTGGCCAGAACACATGCCGATGAAGATTTTGAAAAGTCTTCGCAACCCCAAAGTGACCAGCAGCCATTGAATTCGAGGTGCTCCACGAGGTATACAAAGTAAATTGCCCTTGTACAAGAGTCCTTCTCGCTAAACAAACTCTGTAGGTTTCCCTATTTTGAGCTTAGCCTATACTAATAAAAAATCAGGAACTTCACTGTATATTGTGGCATAGTCGTCATGACATGAAGGCTTGATCTACATAAATGTTGATAAGCAGATGGTCGTAACTGGTGGTCGTGACAACATGTCAGCCAATTTATTGTGTACGCTTTTCTTATACTTAATCACCAATTTAAACTGTTGCAGATACGACATCCACTTCATATGTTGAGCTTGCTGTAGCTTCGATTGAGTTTGTAAATATTGCAAAGGTTGGTGGTTGGTATGGACAATAGTCTCTTTACCCAAAAGATAACACCGCCAATGTTTTACGGCCTGGTGCAGTGCACATAACTTCTTTTCATAGGTTGGATAGTTCTTCTGAGCTCCCTAGAATAACTCGGAGTGATATGCGACTGGTCGACCTTTTTGCATGAGCACTGCGCCCATTGCATAACCTGAGGCATCGATTTCTAGCTCGAATGGCTTTTGTAGATTCGGTAAAGCTAGAATAGGTGCTTCATTGATCTTCTTCAACAAGAGGAAAATATCTTTGTGCTTTCCAGTCCATTCGAACATCTGGTCAATCCTGGTTAATGTATGCAACGAAGAAGCCATTATCGAGAAGTGTCGTATGAGCTTCCAAAGGTATTGTATGCTTCCACAAAACTACACACTTCTATAGCTATTTGCGGTCGAGGCCACTCTCGAATCACTTTTACCTTATCGAGGTCGATTTGCAATGTACCCTTGTCGACCATGAATCCCAGGTAAAGTAGAGTTTGATGACTGAACTCGCACTTCTTACGGTTGAGGTGAAGTCAATTATGCCGAAGCTATTCAAACACCTTTTCCACATGAACTAGGTGCTCATCCCATGAATGAATATAGACCAGTATGTCATTGAGGTAAACGATCACAAAGTCATCGATGAACTGTCACAATACGTCATTCATGAGATGCATGAAAGTATCTAGGGTGTTGCAGAGGCAAAACGGCATGACCAGCCATTCGAACTGACCTTGTCGCATTTTGAACGCGATTTTCGAAGTATCCTCCTCTCGGATGCTGACTTGATTATACCCTGATTTTAGATCCAACTTTGAGAAGACAACAACATGCTTCAATTGGTCTAACAGGTCGTCGATATGAGGAAGGGGGTACCCGTTCTTGATGGTGATCTTGTACAGTGCTCAGTAATCGATGCACATACACCAAGTCACATCTTTCTTTGTCACTAACACCACAGGAGTTCCACAAGGTGAACTACTTGCTTGAATGACACCATCATTTAGCAATTCTCCGAGTTGCCTTTTAATCTCTTCATTCTCCAATACCGAGTTGCGATACATTCGCAGATTGGGAAGTGTCACATCAGACATGAGCTGTATTTCGTGCTCAACTGGACATTTCAGCAGACGACCCTGGGTACTTTCGATCAGATCACTGTATTTCTCCAGCATTCCCAACAAACGACCAGAATCTTCTCGGCACACCAACGACAGTGCTGCTCGAGTACTATCACTTGGACCAACTGGTCGAATCATAACAAGCATGTATTTGTGACATGCATTGATGATTCTTTTGGCCTGATTTGCAGTAATCAAGTTCTATATGTTGACATGGACGTCTCTACCGATCATGAACTTAACTCCGTGTTTAGTGAGCTTGTAGTCTTGCACTCGTCGATGTTAGTGAGCATCTCATTCGTACAAGAACGGACTCCCAAAGATCACCTGACAAATATCGATAGGAACCACGTCGCATTGAACCTCGTCAATACATCAAGCAGAGATCATAAATTTCAGCACACACTGACTCGTAATCTATTGGTTCACATCGGATGTAAACCAACCCAGCTGATACAGTCGTGGGTGTGTGGTGCTCTTCAAACCAAGTTGTCAAACCAGTCCAGTGGAAACCAAATTCTTCTGACTTCCAAGGTCGAATATTGCTACGACCACTTCATGCTTCACCTGGATATTGATAGTGAACAAGTCATCTATTGATTGATGGTCGTCAGGTGAATCTGGACCTTTCTTCTTTGGCATTGCCATCAGAGACAAGGTCATATCCACCTCTTCGACTAAATTCACTCAGACAACTCCTTCTTTGGGTGGAGCCTTAGTAGGTGCAGCTGTTCTTTTCCCTGGTCTGTTTCTCTTTGGTCGAAGCTTAGGATGGAGCTTATAGCATTTATCTGTTGTGTGCCCAGCAACGTGACAATGTTCACATGAGATGTTCGGACTAGACTTCGGAGTACTTTTCTTCGGACTCAACTTTCTCTTTGACGAGGTCAAATTATCCTTCATGTTCTTGTCGTTACGGGATTTATTTTTCTTCTCGATCACCATAGCAGTCGTGCCCACCGTTGTGATATCCTAGACGCCAAACAGGCTTAGCTCAACACTGATCAATTTCTGAAGTTCAAACGTATATTTTCGGAACACTTGAGGATCAGAGAGCGAGATGACAATGACCATTGCTTGTCTCCAAAACTCCATCGTAAAATCCTAGACGGATTGGTCGCGCCATTGGTATAATCTATGCCAACAATCCCATCTCTCCTTGAGATAAACCATCGAATAGAATTGTTTTTGTAGGAGTCGTTTGAATTGACCCCATGCAAGGTCGTCAACTTTGCCACTGGCGACAAGAGCCTTCCACCATGTCTCGGCGTGGTCCTTCATCTTTAACAGTGAAAATTTCACCTTTTAAGCGCTACTGAAACCTCGTAGGTCAAAGTAAGTCTCAAGCTGGTCGATCCAAGAATTTAGATTCTCGGCATCGATCACCCCATCATATATGGGTATGTCTACCTTAGTTTCAACCTTCAAAGGTCTGACAGCTAAGGGTGTGTTGGCGAGGTCGTCGGTCTTTTTGTCATCTTCGTCTGGCCTATGCAAGCCTTCCCCAATCTTCACACCCGTAAACTTTCCTTTTGAAGCATCAACTTAAGAAGGTACAGCCATGGCCTGCTACTTAATCCAAGCAAGCACAGTATCCATGTCGGTGGAGAGTTTAGCCACTTGTTCGGTTAGGTTAGCTTGAATGGAGGTTTCTTCAGACATCTTTGAAAATGCAACTATAGGAACTGTCAAATGTTCGCCTTTAGTATCTTGCGGAATTTCGTCGGAGGTTTTGTAACTCTGACGAGTCTTCATCATCCCCAGGACAGGATTGTTGCTCCGATACCAACTTGATCAGATTAAGCCCTAGACCAGGTTTTGATCTAGCCTTGATCTGATGCTGCTTGCCCTGATTGAGATATAGACAGGCTTCATCTATATTCGATCAGATGCTAATATGCAGAATAACGGGATCTTACTCAGAATTACAGAAACCCGAGTTGATCGAAAACATAATTCAAAGATAGCACAACTCTTTATTGAAAAGAGGGATCTTGTACACATCAAACGCTAGGACGCACTCACCTACGTCGATGAACTATGTATCTAAGACTTAAAATAAGTTCGATGCTAAACTCGATCTATTACAAGGTATTTATAGTCCAATCGTATGAATACGTATCAGACTCGATACCTAACTAAACCTAATCGTATAGGACTCAGTTATATACTTTATATCAGACTGCTAACCGACTCGGAACGACCAGACAGAGTTTAAATCCTTTCCGTATTCGACCTGAAGATCCACCCGGATCAATGATGATACTCTTCAAATGGAAGAAGATGATGTCGCCTCAAAGCCTTGTGCTTAGGAGAATCTTTCCTCGGATCTAGTCATCGACCAGGAACTGGAGCAAACAATTTACTCATCCTCAGTGAGTCCTACCATGTCCGAAGGTAAGTATGTGCCACAACCCATCACCTTGACTAAAGTAGGTGTTGAGGATCTTGATGTTTCAACATCAAACCTGGTTAAATCCAACAATCATTGTGCATTGGGTTTGGAAGATTCTACTCCAGATAACCTTTATCCTATCAATGACTTCGAGCACTACTCAGACAAAGAGGATATGTTTTTCTCTGTCTAAGGTCCCAGCTCCCCGAGAAGTTGCTAGACTTTCTGAGGAAACTCTTGAGCAACATCTTGCTAGGGAGGAGGTAGACCGCAAATGATAAGAGGCTGAGGATCGCGAACAGTGGGTAGAGGAAGTTCGTAAGGCCACAGAGGAAACTTTGCACCTTGCACGATTTTTACAAGATACCACTGGTCGTGACCTTGGCCCTGGGACATCTCACCAACGACATTTTGGTGGACGTAAGCACAGTCAGACGCCGCTTACAAATTCAGAATGTTCGCCAACGGCAAAGGCGATCATGGTTAAGACAGCTTTGGCTCCCTGAAGGACTACTCAAGATCGCATCTGTGTGATCACGGAGGCACTCCGCAACCCTCCTACTGGTTTTACTAATGATGATGGGGTGACATTCGCAAGAGTTCTTGTAGAAAATCTCGATGGAGTTGCATCAAATCTAACTCCTACCTCATCATCGCGGCCGATAACTTATTTCTGGGAAGGGAGTAGCGTCCATCATAACTAGAGGGGGTATACTCATCCCGATCGGCGTGAGACAATCATGGCCACGATAAGATCTGGAGGACTGATTATTCCCATGGTCATACTAGTGGTCTGACGCGTTCACATTTGGGGCCACGACGAGAAGACACTGATGCGACTTCTTCCCGCGGCCACATTGATGGTCGTGATGATCGACAACCACAAACTTCTTACTATGTTGTAAAGCTTTTTTGCCTGGACTACAAGCAGTGGTCTGGCTGGACAAGTTTAAACCTAGCATGATCAAACGGTTTGATGGAACCCAAAATCCATCCGAGTTCCTCCAGATTTATGTTATTGTCATCTAGGCAGCAGGAGGAAATGAATGAGTAATGGCACATTATTTGCCTACAATCCTTGAAGGTCCAGCCCAGACCTGGTTGTTCAACCATCCAGAAGGATCGATTTATAACTGGGAAATGTTGTGTAATGCCATCCTCAACAAAGTCCAAAATTGTTATGAGAAGCCTGGCAAGGAGGATGATTTTCATCGCCTTCGCCAGACTTCGACCAAAACCCTTCGGCAATTCGTTAAGAGATTCGTGGGAGTAAGAAATACTATTCCCAATATCTCTGACAGTTCAATTATCAGGGCCTTTAAACACGGCGTTCAATATTGAAGATTTATGGAGGACTTAAACATCCATCCACCACGATCAGTGTCAGAACTTTTCTACATGGCTGATCGATATTCTGATGCAACCGAGGCTGTGGAATGGAATAAGATGGTGGATAAGGGTGATTTACCCCCTCAACCTAGTCTTAGCGCACACAAGAAGGATAGTTCTGGCAAGAAGTCTAGGCTATCTGTTGGTGGGAAGAATAAAAAATCAAAGAAAGATGGAATTGATCAACATCAAGAGGTCGCAAACCTGGAAAAGCGACCACAAAACAAAGGTAACAAAGTTCCATTTAAGATTAACCAGCCTTCTTTTGGTGGATGCTCTAGCGACCATCCAAGGAAGCAAAATCGCTCACTGGGATACAAGAAGTGGAGTCCGCTGCATCAAACTTCCAGACACGACCTCCAGAATTGCCGCAACTAGTTGAAGCGCATGGAGGAATTTTACCATGGTAAAGCCCCTATGCCTACATTACCAGAAAAAGGGCAACCCAATGAGAACAAAGATGCAGACAGAGATGAGGTCATGCCATACCAGGTACCAAATAATCATTTCAATGTTATTTTTGGTGGTTCTTCGTCTTCTTTCTCTAAGCATCAATTTAAGTCTATTTGCCAAGAGGTGAATAACGTTGATGTTCCACCATGGGAACCTCAATTCCCCCACTGGTCGGAGACTTCCCTGACCTTTAGCTAGGATGGCTACCCCAAAGTTTTTCCATTTCGATCATAATTTTATATAAATTCAGTATTTTTCCTTTTCACTTTATGCTACGGTTGCATCTCTAGTTTCAGCCTTTCTTTTTTCTCGGGTCATGCCCGGGGGTTGGTCATGATAAAATGACTTACTATGTTGTTCAAGTGGATTTGCTGGCCAATCTCATGGTCACATCTAGATAAGACATCTCTTTGTAAGACATTTCTTAACACATAAGGAACTTACTAGCATGTTTCTGATCATCTGAGTGGCTATCAGTTAGCAAAAAGCTTATACATTTGTATTAAGCCGTTTATAACAACGACTTTATGATCGCATCTAGTTAAAACATCCCTTTCTAAGCCATTTCTTAACGCATAAGAGACTTACTAGTATGTTTCTATACTATGACTTTGGTATAAGTGAACATTCAAGCCTTGGTCTTCTTAGATCAGATTACTTACCTTGTGACCTCTATACTATGACTCCGGTATCAGTGATCACAAGAGGGGGCTAGGGGGATATAACTATAGCATTAAATCAGAAAGGATAAGTACTTTGCATTTCATTATTCATTATTATTCCTTTTTCATTTTTTATCATCTACTTTCTGCTAATCATGTATATTTGCAAGGTACAAAGACTCTGATAGAGCAAAATATTTCCATTTCCGTTGTCAAATTTACAAAATTTACAATGAGAGAGAATACATCAGGCAAGGTCGAGGTCGTATAATGTCGCGCCCCGAAACTGGGACAACGACTACTCCTGTAGAGACCTAGCTCGCTGCAGCTAGTCCCATATATGCATAGCATACACATACCCTTGACTTCCCAGGTTAAGTCAAGCATAGGAGTATATCACATTGCAACAGAGTCACTTACAAAATATTTAAGCAGTGTGGCCTGCTGGCCTTAATATTACATAAGGAGGTTACAATGCCTTCGCGGCATACAGGTTTAGCAAAATAACATCTACACAGCAGAAGGTAGGTGACCCACCCACAAAGAGAAGTGGACGGCAGAACAACACACATCAGGGAAACGACGGGACTGACGCTCCTCCTTCTGGATCCACGAAGTACTCCATGCTTTCGTCTTGGTTGTAGAATGCTCCATCTACTGAATTGTAAGTTGCAAGAGTGAGCACTTTCGTACTCAGCAAGTCATAGGTAAGAGTAGATACATATAGTAGAGATGATATGAACCTAGACTAGTCAAGAATTATGGATATTTGTAAAATAATCTTTCTCTTTCCTGGCTCAACTCATGGCAGCACCTTTCCATAATATAATATCGTCATTCATGTTTACTAAATTATAGCACTACCGCGACACGTCAACACATGACTGCCCACGGCAGCACTCCTTATCATGACAACACATGTCATTTGGGTAATCTTGATTTAATATATTTTATTTAGAAAATAATACTTGTGTCACACCCCGTGGATTTAATCCACCGTAGCAGACTCCTAAAACTCGGGAGCACGAAGTATTCGAATACATTTCTAACTCTGCAGAGAGGTACCAATTTACCCGCAAGATATTCCACTTTCAAGCCCATCCTATCAGAATGATTAGACCCCTGACTCACTTCATCCTGTGAGCGGCAAGGTGGAAATAACAGGAACTTTTGTTATGTTTCACTTACAATTCACCCCTGACCCTGCAGTTTTCTTCACACAAACCGCAGTTGTGGCGGGCTATACCCCCACCCATAAGCCTCTTCCCATTACTGGGTCAACGTGCTTAATCAAATCACATTCAGTGATACGTGGAGGAGCTGAACCCCGTGAGTTTAGTGTATTACTTTCCATCTCATGCAGGGGTTTCATGTATGATTCACATAAGTACTTGTCCAGGCCTGTCCCATACCAGGCTTGCGGTTAGTACGTTTGTTCATGCCACTAGACGCACAACACAAGGTTCTAGTCCTTATATGCCAGTGACCAGACCATCCACAACCCTGCACCTTCAGTGCCTGCCCATCCTTTGCAGTCTAGCACCTCCAGTGCTACCACCATTCCATACCATTTCCTGGTCACGGCTAGGGGTTTTATTTCATGAATATATGTATATAAATATATATAATAGTTCATGGCTCAAAACTTGTTTATTTCACATTTCACAGATAGCCAGTCTAGTACTGCCAATTCATAAATCAACCATTTCCAATCTTTCTCATGCAATATTATCTATATTCAAGGTTATGTTATAGCAACTCTTAAAATATAGGTTCGAGATGACCAAGAATATGACTTGCCTTCCGCGTCGTAAAATACAGCAGCTGATGTCGGGTCAACAGTGAAGTCCTCGAACTGGGGCTCTTGATCTGCTCTCCAATCAAACAAATAACCAATAATCACAATCTTTTCAATACATTATTATGCTATATGCAATAATGCAAAGATGAAGTCTTGATGATTCTGAAATGATTAGGTTAGAAATTGATTAGGATTAGGTTAGTTGTTGAAGGTTTACAAGGTTCCAAATGTCTCAAAATATCAGAATGGTATCAAGGTTGCGACTGGTTCGCTCAAAAACATCGAACGTCTTTAGGTCGACATTCGGTTCAAGGCATCGACATAGGGTCGATGGATGATAGAGGGGTTATCTCAACTTGTGGCAGTAGAATAAAATGTAGAGCACAACTCCACAAGTCTAAGGGACAAGGTTATTTCCAGTTTGCACAACTGAAAAGAGGTGAAAAGAGCTAATGCCACTGGCTGACATGCTCTGGCATTGATCTTGACATGGCCAGAAACTAGGGCTTGCCATATATTTTGATCTAGAGCTCCAAATGATGCACCACTTTGTCTGGGATGTAGGCATTGATAACAGGAACAATTCATTCAACAGGATCCAAGGCTGAAAATGGCTGGAAAATGATGAAAACCAGCGAAGAAGTTGACTGGCCTGGAGTACCTGCAGCACAAACAGTGCAGCAACTAGGGCATAGCCATAACTCCTGTTCTAGGCCGAATTAGGGGTCGTGGTAGAAGACAAAGTTGCTCAAAATGATCCAAAACATCTAAATGGCAAAGTGGCTAGGCCTGGATTGGCTGGAATCAACGGCCGGCGACTGGAGCAGAAGGAGATGACATGGAAATTGGGGGTTTTCGATTTAGGGCAAATGAACTCAATTCCTTGCTTGTACATGATCTCTAGGGAATCAGAAACATACTGGTGAAGTTAGATTAGCTAGAGATGCACCAGAAAAGCTTAAACAGTAAGTTCAGTGAACATGCAAGGTTCCAAATTGGGGATTTTCACATATCAGGAATTCTGTCGATTTTGGTTGCTTAGGGATGTTAAGCAAGGTCTACTGAGCATATTTGATTTCTGGCTCGAAGATCAATTCATTCTGGAATGAAATTAATTGCTCGCCGGAGCTACTGGAGTAAAACTGAAATTGCCGGCGACTGAGGGTATTTAGACTAAATTCCAAGCTCGAGAAGCATGAGGGAGATGAGGGAAGCTCACTGGGGATGTTGGATCAAAGAATGAAGTAGTGGGGAAGCTTGGCACCGTGCTCCCTCTTTGCTGCTCACCGGGGAAGAAGAAGACACAGTGCTGCTGCTGGTTTTCTGGTGTTTTGGAGTGTGGTGAAGTTGGCTAAGTCCCAGGGGGTATAAATCGGTAAGGCTGGAGGTGTTGCAACGGCTAGATGTGCACGGGGAGTTGAAGCCGGCAAGAAATGACAGGATTGCGACTTCACGGCGAGCTGGCGTCGAGGTGACTTGGTTCAGTGGCCGTGAGAGCTTTTGCAACTGGAGCTGCTGCGAAGTGAAGGCGACACGATGGCTGGCCGCGGCAAGAACTCCACGTGGCTAAGCTTTCCTGCTGGAGCCGTTGCCGGTGGCGTGTAAACGGGAGAAGCTAGCTGGTCGCGATCCTCGCTGGAGAAGATCCACAGTGGCCAATGGCGAGCACACACGCGGCGGCAGGCGAAGCAACAGCAGTGGCGCGCTCATGGTCGAAGGCTCCCGTGCTCGTGCGCTGTTCCCGGTCGTGGTCGAAGTCCCAGGCGCTGGTCGAAGACACTTTCTGGTCGTGAACTGAGGTGAGGTCGAAACCAGGGGCATAAGTGTAAGAGTTTTAGTTGAAATCTGGACTGATTTGTAATTCTGCTCTTAGAGAGGTTTAATCTGGAATTTGATTTCATGGATGAGTATAATATTTCTATTAATACTCATTTAGCTCAAATTTGGAGAAAATTTGATAAGGTTTGAGGGATTTCACCTATTTTCGAAAATAGGGTAAAATTAGGGTAAAACAGATCTGGATTTTGTCGATCTCGAATTCTGGTAATTGGGGTGAGATTTTGAAGTCTGGACAGAAGGGAAATATGTATCAAATAGCATTTGGGAGGTGTTCCCTGAAGGAATTCTGAGGTTGGAGTTGATTTGTGAATTTTAGCCTTTTCAGGCTTCCAGGTAAACAGAAAAGGACTTATTCGCAGTAAAATTTTGGACTAAACTGCGAAAAGTGTTTAGATGAAACAATCTGGTTCCCAACTTTTTGGAGTAAGTTGAGGGTATACCTAGGAACATATTCCAATAGATACATAAGTCTGGATAGGGTTAACCCATGATAACTCAGTTATCTGGAATCTGGGGTACTTAGGGTAAATCTGAATTTCCTGTTTTCGAAAACAGAAAGAGACTTAGATACTGGGAGTTAGGGTTAGAATTCAATCTGGCTCCTGAAGGCTTTTAGGTTTAGGATAACTGATAGATCAAATCTGGTAAGTCAGATCTTGACTTGGGGTCACAGGATGGATTTGGAGGTTTAGGGCTAGAACAGAATAAAGCTGAGGCTGATTTGGTTGATCTAGAAGAGACATATGCATGCATGACTTTTAAGAAAGAAACTTTTCACCCCAAAACTCAGGATGTTACATATAACAATTTGTCTACTAAAGGCTTGACCTCGGCCCTGGTTGCGTTCAGCTGATCCTCGCTGTCAAAAACCGCATCTCCCACCACTGGATTCAGATCTATATTTGAACTGTGATGATGCCTAAGCTTGTAGAGGATGGCAGAGACTATAGCACCAATATCGGTTTTCAGTCTGTCCTTGTACCTCATTGCAAATTATGGGACATTGGCAACCAGAGAGTCAGTTTGAGCCGCAACCAAAATGCAAGACTCTTCAAGAGATAAGTTACCCTTCTCAGGATTAACAACATCAACACCAAGAGAGTCCGCCACCTCCCTCAGTTTTTTGAGGGTATCCCTCTCAGTGAGACTGCATCCTTTGATAATTGTATCCAAGGCATCCTTCTCATCGTGGACAAGCTTCTCGACTTCTCGAGCAAGCTTGGTAGTCTCTTGATCCCTCTCACTGGCTGCCTTGTAGTGGTCGACGATCTTGTGGAGAGTTTCGAGGTCATGTCTTCGCCTGATGAACTTCTCCCCGAGGTGCTCCTTTTCCCCTTGAAGGAAGTTTCATAATGCAATCTTCTCCTTCAGGGATGCCAGGGTCTCAACCAACGTTTTGCTGATCACCCTCCTAGATTCATCTCCCTATACGACCATGAGATAATTCCTAGTCGTATATGAAAAAATTTGAAGAGTAAGAATCCTTACCTTGGAGACAGATGCTGACTGGGACACAAAAGGATTTGGGACATTCACTACTCCTTTTGTGACATCCGCGTCATTCTCGACCACAGTTGGTGAGGCTTTGAAGGAAGTGGTCCAGTTTGTCCAATACATCCAATTCATGACTGGTGATTTATTCCTAAATAAAAAGCTCAACTTAGTTAGAGAAAAGACATATGTATACCTCAAGCAATGGGAAGCAATTCGTCTGGCTCTGGATGAGGGCTGAACAGCTAATTGCTGTGGACTCACAACCTCTTCCAACAAGACATAATCACTTTGTGCAGCCAAGGAAGAGGTCTTAATTAGTTTCTTCGATGAGGATCCACCAGATGATCCAACATCATCACTTACTCACTTCTTTAAAGCTACTGGATATTTGAGCAACTGCAAAAACCAAAATGCTTTGGAAACCTTTGCTCAAGAAAAAGACTTGTACAAATCTTCCAAAAGAGAATTACCTTTTGAGACACTTGTGCAACATCATCAACATTGATATCCTATGGTTTCGGTGCCTCGACATTGCCTTCTACAACCAGATTGTCTTCTTTATCTTCAATAAGTCGCTCCGGCATCTGGGATGCCATTGAAACAAAAACGGAGAAGAAAAGAGAAGGTTAGAAGATGAAGAGTCTGAAACTTAGAAACTCTGAGGAAACTTGAGGACTCTGGAATGTAGAGGATGGCTATTTGTACAGTCCCGAAGGTGACACTTTGAGTTCCTAGCCTAGGGATGCAGCGAAAACCCTCAAGATCTTTTCAATACCTTCTTGGCAATCGCACCCAAAGTTTCTTCTTGGGACGCAGTGAAAACCATCGAGATTTTTTCAATACCTGTCATGATAGCCTAGCAACCGCACCCAAAGTTTCTTCTTGGGTTGTGTGGGAATGTGAAGCGACAGAGTACCTATGTGGGAATGCGAAGCGATAGAGTAACTATGTTAAAATTTGAAGCGACAGAGTTATTGTGTTAGAACCTTGTCGTTTCAAATTCAGGGGCTAGCTAACGGAGATTCGCTTATACCTTTCAGTGGTCTAACGGAACTGCAAGAAAGAGAGAGCCAAATAACTTTCCTTCCTGTGGTCGTCGGACATCATAGGAAGAGATAATAAGGAAGTCTAAGATATTATAGACTTAGCCCAACCTTTATAGATGTTTATCCTATAATCTTAAAAATTACGATCACAAATCCTTATGGTCGTAACACTTATCATCAAAAGAGTTCATAGTCCAATGGACTCTGTTACCTATGATCACCCTGATTGTAGAGATAAGGTCGTAGCTAATACACGACCAAATGTATACTATTTATCTATACCTTGCCGATGAACCAAAACCTGGAAGCACCTTTGAGACAAAGGGCTGGTTCAGAACCCATCTGCCGACCACATCCAACGGTTATGTGGTTATATTTATTTGACCATACCCGATGGTTATGCTTATTCGACAATAACCTTTGGATACTGTAACCCTTTATTTCCCTAGAAATGTCATAACTCCCTAACATGGTAACTGTCAAGAAGGTAAATGTGCAATCATTCACAAATGTGAAGCTATTCATAATTGCACATTATGACCAGTGCACGTCCGCCACCAAGTGTCCCTTCAATTCTGTAATTGATGACCTTCGACGAGCTATAAAAGGTGAGGGATGACCAAGGGACGAGAGGAGGATCTTTTGAGAGAAGAGGAGGCCGATAGAGAATAGGAGAGAAGTTCTTAGTCCATTCAAGAACAACTCTTGTTCTTCTCTGTAATCCTCTACACTCTTAGTGAAATCACAACAGGAGTAGGGCTATTACTCAGTGTCGGAGGGCCCGAACCTGTATAATTCCTGTGTCTCCAATGCATCTATATTTACGGTATTTCCTCTGGGTGATTGTTAGAAGTGCTTCTCTATGTTACTATTAAATCTCGTGTAAGTTCGGCTCGGAACCTTGTTCCAATCGTTGACAATGCCCTTAATAAACATTCTTGAAATTAAGCTTTTTGATGTATGGGGAGTAGATTATATGGGACCTTTTCCATCTTCTATGGGCAACTCCTACATCTTAGTTGCGGTGATTATATTTCAAAGTGGGTAGAGGCAATTGCTACACCAACAAATGAATCAAAACATGTGATCAAGCTTTTCAAAATAGTCGTCTTTCCCCAATTTGGTATACCGCATTTCACTAATTACCAATTTTAGAAATTGTTGATAAAATATGGGGTTATTAATGAGGTTGCTCTTGCATATCACTCTCAAACAAGTGGATAGGTTGATGTCTCGAATAGAGAAATCAAGGCGATCTTGCAGAAGGTGGTGGTGACGAGGATTTTTACCAAGTCCTTCATTTATACCTCTCCGTGATCGCAGTAGACCAGGGGGGAGATTCGAGTCCTTTATAGATGCCTTTCCGTAATCGCAGCAGACTGTGGAAAAAGATTTAATTTTAAGTCTTCCCGAGGTCGTAGGAGACCATGGGAAGAGAAACAATTCATTTGTGTCTTTCCATGGTGGCAGGAGATCATGGAGAGAAATCAAGGAATAAGTCTAAGATATTCTGGACATATCCCAATCTATTTAACTAAAATAGATACACAAGCCCCTCATGGGTGATTTTTTCTTATGGTGGCTACAGACTTTTGTGGTCGCAATCACACACAATTATACTACTCGCGACCACTATGACTATGGAGATGCATGCCTGTAGTTTGTATTGTCGCGGAGATATGAAATTCTCAATCCGTAGTCGCAGTCTATGCACAACCTTGGAACGAAAGAAGGCTTAACACTAGAAATACCTCTAAGTCAAAGGAGGTTTGGTCGAGAGTTGCTGACCATAAGCTAAGAGTTGCACGGTTGTCTTTAACCACACCTTAGTCAATACTCCCAGTGTAATACTCCACTTATTGATAAAATAAGGATAATTATGCCGTTCGGTTATCCTTAACCCATCAATAAGATACGAATGGATGTGCGGTTATCCATAAACTGCACGTTCTAACCGGCTAATAACAATTGCTTACAACTGTGGTGCAGTTATCGCCGAGGCATCTCTTTGATCAAGCTACTAGCATCTCTTCATCAACCATAAAAGGGAAGCCCGATGAACAAAGAGGGGGATCCTTGAAGCCTTGAATAAGAAGAAATGATCATAGTAAACATATGCTTCGTAATTCCATTATTCATATAGTGAGAACAAAACAGGAGCAGGGCTATTACTCAGTCTACGAGGGCCAAACCTGTATAAACACTACATGTTCATATGTCCATATTTACAATAAACTCCTTTTGGTTATTGTTAGAAACTACCTCCCTGCAAAACAAATAAATTCTGTGTAACTTCGACTTGGGATCTTCTTCCAATTGTTGACAGCTGGCGCCCACCATGGGGATCGATAAGGTATTTTCCTTTTCACCAAAGTAATTTGCATTTATGGATCCATTACCCTGGGCATACGACTCCAAGAATGACTTTGACCTCGCCGACTACGTCGATGTCCCGGATGGAAATGACATTCCTATGGAAGAAATCGATGTCGCTTCCGAGCCTTGCACAGAGGAAAATTCTTCTCCGATTTTGGTTACGACCATCGAGCAAGAATATGGGAAAATAATTCATTCACCTTCAGAGAATCTTACTGCACCCGAAGGTGAATATGTGTCTCTGCATAATGGAGGCAATGAGGATCCCGATGCATCCATGTCCAATATGGACGATGCCGATGATCACCACTCGCCTTATCTGGGAGATTCCACTCCAGATAATTTAAATTCCCTTTTTTGATTTGGAGTGCGACTCGGATAAAGAGGATATGTTCTCCACATTTGTGGTCTCAACCCTACGCAAAGTCACTGTACTTTTGGAGGAGACTCCCGAGCAACGACTTGCCAGGGAAGAAGGAGACAGCAAAAGGTTGGAAGATGAAGTAAGCTTATCTCAAGTTGTGACAGAAGAATAAAATGCAGATCACAACATCAGGAATCTAAGGGACATAATCATGCTAAAAATGCACATCTGGAAGGAAGTGAAAAGGGCTAATGCCACTGGCTGGCATAGACTGACATTGGACTGACATGGCTAGAAACTAGGGCTTGCCATATCTTTTGATCTAGGGCTCCAAGTGATGCACTACTTTGTCTGGGAGGTAGGCTTTGATAACAGTAACAAATGATTCAATAGGTTCCAAGGTTGAAGATGGCCGGATGGTGATGAAAATCGACGAAGAAGTGTGGTGGCGACACGGCACAGTGAAGCCACTGGACAAGATCTTGGCATAGCAACAACAGGCAATTCTGTGCATATTTAGGGATCGAGCTAGTATAGGAAAGTGTTCAAAATATCAAGGCGAAGATGCTAGACAAGGTGGCATCGACGGTGGTGGCCGGCAGCGATCGGGCGACACGCTGGCGGCACGGCAGCGAAGGGTAAAACACCTAAGTTGCAATTTGGTGCTGTGCTGCTGAAACCTGGCGTTGCTGGAGCTAGCTAGGGCCAAGTGGTCCAGTTTGATGCATTGGGCTCGACTGGAGATGGCACGGCGGTGAACGGCGACGAGCTGCGTAGGAGAAGAAGACGTCTTCAACAGTGACAAGGCACTGGGGTGATTTAAACTCAAAATTGATGGCACGGGTGAGTTTCTAAGTTGTTGTAGATAGCGGAGCTGAGGGGAATCGGTCTGAGGCGATGTCGGCGAGGAGAACAACACCGCAGCCAGAGAAGAAGAAGGGCTAAATTGGGCGAAATGGATACACAGCCTTAAAGCTCAATTGCTCGCTGTGAGAGTAGAAGGGAAGTGAGATGAAGCTTCTGGTAACGTCAATTCGGCCGGAGGAGTGGTGGTGCAACCTGGCGACATGAGCCGGTGTAACACCCTGGTTTTGGGGGTGAAAAGTTTTTGCATAAAAACCCTACATGCATGTATCTCTGTAGTAGTAGCCAGATCAGCTAAACCCTAATCTCTCTCAAACCCTAAAAATCCCCAAATCTATTATCTAGATCCAGATCAAGATCTGACCATCCAGATTTAACCTACCAGTTATTCTGGAGATAAAAGTCTTCAGGAGCCAGATTGAATTCTAACCCTAACTCCCAGTATCTAAGTCTCTTTCTGTTTTCGAAAACAGGAAATCCAGATTTACCCTAAGTACCCCAGTTCCCAGATAATTGAGTTATCTTGATTTAACCCTATCCAGACTCAAGTATCTCTTGGAATATGTTCCATGATGCATCCTCAACTTACTCCAAAAAGTTGGGAACCAGATTAATTTATCTAAACACTTTTCGCGGATAAGTCCAAATTTTACTGCGACTAGGTCCTTTTCGGTTTACTGGAGGCCTGAAAAGGGCTAAAATCCACGAATCAACTCAAACTCCAGAATTTCTTCAGGGAACACCTCCCAAATACTATTTGATACAGATCTCCCTTTTGATCAGACTTCCAAAACTCTCTCCAATCATCAGAAGTCGAGATCGACAAAACCCAGATCTGTTTTACCCTAATTTTACCCTATTTTCGAAAATAGGTGAAATCCCTCAAATCTTATCAAACTTTCTCCAAATTTGAGCTAAATGAGTATTAATAGAAATATTATACTCAACCATGGAATCAAATTCCATATTGAACCCCTCAAAGACCAGATTTGCAATTTAGTCCAAAGCCAAATAAAAAATCATCGCAAATCAGTCCCTGGTTCGACCACGGGCTACTATGCATGACCAGGCCGTTCGATCGACCACGAGCACCGGAGTTTGGTCGTCGCCATTGCCGCTGCTGTAGCTTCGTCACCTGCGTTGCCACCTCCGCCACTGTTTCATTGCCGCGTGTGTGCCTCGTATTCGCCACCGTGGAACCACTTCACCCCGCCAGTAGCGCCTTCGTTTCCCCGCATGCGCGCCCGACAACGGCAGCCCAGCCGCGGCACGTCGTAAGCCTGCCTGGGGGAAGCATCAAGTCGCCGTTGCATCAACCAGGACTGCGCGCCAGGCTGCAAAAGCCGGCACGGCCGCTGGAGCGCGCCACTTCGCTGCTGTCCCGCCCGGCCGGTCAATTCGCCGTCGATTCGAGCTTCAATTCTCCAGGCAATTCCAGCCGTTGCAAGCTTCTAGCTGTGCCTATAAAAGCCACCCCAGCCCAGCTCGAAGACAATCACACCAGAACCACTCAAGTTCCTAACCACGTCGTTCCCTTCGTCTTCTTTGGCGAGCTCGAGAGGAGGCTCACGGTGCCAGGCAAATCCACTGCACCGAGCTCCAAATTGAAGCTACCAGTAAGTAACTCTCATCCACTTACCTGTGTAGTATCAGCCAATTGAACTCTATCGCACCTCATCGCCGGGAATTGCTGATTTTCCCCTACAACTCCGGCGAGCAATTAATCCCTAACCAAACCAATTTAGCTCTCGAGCCTGTGATCAAACATGATCAGTGGACTATGTAGAACACATCTAAGAAACCAGAATCACCAATTTCGCTAAAATATGAAAAACCCCGAGTTTACACCTTGCATGCAAACTGGAACTCGCCGTTAAGCTTCTGTGGTGATTTTCCAGTTAAATTGACTTCACACCTAGCTTTGTTATGCCCCAGGGACCTTCCTCAAGCAAGGACTCGAGTTCAATTGCCCTAGAACAGAAATGCCCAAATCAGGATTGAGTTCATCTTCCTCCAGCCAATATCTTCTAAATTCAGCCACTCCAGCTCAAACCACCTTGCCATTTAGATGTTTTGGACCATTTTGAGCAACTTTGTCTTCTACCACGACCCCTAATTCGGCCTAGAACAGGAGTTATGGCTATGCCCTAGTTGCTGTACTGTTTGTGCTGCAGGTACTCCAGACCAGTCAACTTCTTCGCTGGTTTTCATCACTTTCCAGCCATCTCCTGCCCTAGATCCTGTTGAGACATTTGTTCCTGCTAAAAATGCCTAACTACCAGACAAAGTGGTGCATCATTTGGAGCCTTGAGTCAAAAGATAAGGGTAACCCTAGTTTCTGGCCATGTCAACCCTATGCCAGGCTGTGCCAGCCAGTGGCATTGAGCCTTTTCACCCACTTCTAGCCATGAACCCTGGAAATAATCTTGTCCCTTAGACTCCTGATGTTATGATCTACACTTTTCCCTACTGTCACAACTTAAGTTGAGCCCTCTATCACCCATTGACCTTATGTCGATGCCTTGAACCGAATGCCAACCTGAAGACGTTAGCTATTTTTGGGCGAACCAGTCACAACCTTGATATTACCCTGATATTTTGGAACCTTGTAAACCTTAACAACTAATCTTAACCCTGGTTTCCATAGTTTAACTCTAATCGCTTCCAAACCTTGTATCACCAGAGTGTTTCCATCTTGCATTATTGCATGTAGTGGATTAGTAAGAATAGGATTGATTGTAATGCTGGTTTGCTTGTTTGATCTTGTTCAGAGCAAGAGCTCGAGGTTGAAGATCTTGTCGCTGAACCATCATCAACTGCTGATACTTACGACGCGGAAGGCAAGTCATACTTTGATCATATTGAAACCCATATTTTATGAATTGCTATGCTATTCCATGAGTAGATATCTCATTAATATTGCATGAGTTGAGATCAATGATATTATGGCAGTGATAGATTGAATACTTGAGGAATGTGAACTTGTTAAGATAGCAAGCCATGAACTAATAAAAGTATAAACATGTACATTTATATTCATGAAATAGAACCCCTAGCTGTGACCAGTATTTTGGTATGGAATGGTGGTAGCACTGGAGGTGCTTGGCTGCACTGGAGGTGCTTGGCTGCACTGTAGGTGCAGGCACTGAAGGTGCATGGGTTGTGGAATGATCTGGTCACTGGCATATAAGGATTAGAACCTTGTGTCGTGCGTCTAGTGGCATGAAAAATGTACCAACCACTTACCTGGTATGGGACAGGCGCAATCTAGTAGCTTTCTTAGTGTTATCAGTTCCCTGCATGGCTTGTCGATCCGGTTTCTCGCGTGGAAACTGGTGGGACGCAGTTCGTCCATGAGTGATGTGAGATCAGAAAAATTATGAGAGGATAAGTTGTAAAGAAGAAAGACGCCCTACGCCAGATTAAGTCGTGCGCGACTGTAATCAAAAGAGGCTATGTGTTCTACGGAAACATAGGCCCAGGCTAGGAAGTAAGGCAGTGGGGAGGACCCACAACGGTACCCTTAGGGCTTGGTAGCGCCAGGACCTCGTAAATTATTTAAAAATTATTTCTGAAAAATTTTATTTTACAAAGGATGTTCTTGCTCTATAAAAATGTTGATTTCAAAATCTTATTTTGCTTCCAAAATTTCTCGGTAGGATGGCCAAGGAGCGTTTCAGCTACATTGAGCGTCTCGGCGGATGGGCCACATTGCTATGGCATATCGCTCAATTCCTAGGGATTGATGAGCGTCCGATCTGCGAGACTATTTGGGACTATTATGAGGGGCGTCGCTATGGCTTCAAGGCCAAGGTGCTGGTGCACGCTCTCGATAGTCGTGAGGGCCGGGTGATCAGGGTGGAGGCCAGCAGGGGAAGCCGACTGGATGCTATCCAGGACGCAGCTCGAGAGGCTGTGCATCGGGTACGCCAGGTGTACTCAAGTCGGCTCCAGGAGTCACCTTTCTGTCACGTGCCTTCATCTCCCTCTGGGTTGTCACCCATTGAGGAATACCCGGACCCGTGCCTGGCAGGCACCGTAGGTCTGTTGAGGACCCTCGACTCGCGCTACTCTACTTTGCTTGCTGAGCATCAGGAGCTCCGCAAGGAGTTTGAGGAGCAGAAGAAACGTGGCCGAACCGCTTCTCCGTCATTGACCTCTCAGCCTGCAGCTCAGAGACACCGCACAGTTGAGGAGGTTGCTCCGACAGTTGTCTCCCCAGCTCGTACCATTGGACCCAGTGCGGGACCTAGCTTGATTCCTCGGAGGGTTGCTAATGCAGCGGGATACTGACGCTCATTCTCTATCCCTAGCACCCGCCAGGCAGAGGGCAGTGAGTCAGCTCTACTGTTCCATGAGTCTACCTGGGTTTGTCACTCTGGAGGAGTCCGACGACGAGATGGAGCCAGAGGAGGTTGAGCCCTGTGGGAGCAGTTAGTTGCCTGTTCTTTTAGATCCTCAGGCCAGGTAGATCTTCTAGGATTGGTGATGCTTTTGGTTGTTATCATCACCATTACTTGTATTTTGGTTGTATCAGACTAAGGCTCTTAGCCGCTTCTGTATCAACTACTTGTGCATTAATGAATCAGCTTCGCATTAATTTCTGCATTAGTACCCTAATTCTCTCTTAGTTAGTTAGACCTGTCTGCTTCTCTCTTCAGAAGATCAGAATGGTTCACACAAGGAGAAGGACCCAAGATGACCAAGAGGGCCAAGACCCAGTTACGCCGCGAAGAGGATCCACACCTCACCCAGGGGCGCAGAGCTCGCTACCACCACAAGAAGACTCACCAAGTCTCCACGAAATTCTTCTTTCAATGGAGAGGAGCCGCCAAGAAGCCCAGGCTGCACATACCCAGTTGCTAGCTCAAGTCATCCAGAAAATGCCAGGGACTGCTGAAGGTACCACTGTCGGAACTCGACTCTAGGACTTCCAGAAGACTCGATCGCCAACCTTCGCAAGCGAGACCGACCCAATCGTCGCAGACGACTGGCTACGGGACATCGAAAGGAAACTGGACACTGTTCGTTGCAATGATCGAGAGAAGGTGCTATTTGGATCACACCAACTCACTGGAGCAGTAGCTGCTTGGTGGATGAATTATCAAGAAGCACACTTGGATAAAGACAACATCACTTGGACGGAATTTAAGGATCAGTTCAAAAAATTCCATATCCCTACAGGCGTCATGGTAGCTAAACGCCGAGAATTACGGAACTTGACTCAAGGTAACCGGACCGTCACTGAGTATCTGCACCAGTTCCACCATTTAGCTCGGTATGCGTCCGGCGACATCGACACGGAAGATAAGAAGATTGAACGCTTCACCGAGGGACTTCAGCACTATTTGCAGTATCAGATTGCCTCCCATGAGTTCACAGAATTCCAAACCCTGGTGAATCGGGTATTAAAGATAGAGGAAAAGCGAGGCATCGGAGAAGAAAACAGGAAGAGGAAGATAATACAACAGTCGTGACTGCCAGCCAACTCATCTAGGGGAAGGGCCCCAACATCTCCAAACTTTCGTCCAACCTACCCGGCGCCAAGACCACCATTCACGCCGACATGCCCCAACTGCAGAGGAGCACATTATCAAAGGGATTGCCCTCAGACAAGGACTCAATGCTATCATTGCGGACAGATGGGACACCGCAAAGAAACTTGCCCGTGGATTCAACTCCCTATGGCGATAGCAAGATCGCAAGTTGGAACTCAAGCGATGGCGCCCAGAACCACAGCTTCACCACCATCACAGAGCCCCAGAGGAGGTTTGCCCAACCAAGGAGGAATTGTAACAGGCCGAGGACGAGGGCGAGGAAGAAAGCAAATGGCAGGCCGAGGAGGCCGACTAAACTTCACCTCCCTTCAAGAGGCAGACAATGCTACTGACATTCTCCTAGGTAGATTCTTGATCCAGTCTACATCTGCTTTAATACTGTTTGATCCTGGAGCTACAAACTCATTCATATCAGAAGATTTTGCATTTAAAGTGGGAATACCTATGGTACCTCTAGAGTACCCTATGGCTATATAGACCCCAGGAGCTAAGCTACCTGTATATTCAGCTTGTCGTCATATAACCTTCAAAATAGATGGGGTAGAGTTCTTGGCTAACCTATTAGTCCTAGAACTGCAAGGCCTAGACATTATAATAGGAATGGATTGGTTATCTCAGCATAAAGGTCTAGTGGATTGTGAGAAGAAAACTCTAAGCCTTGTTAGGAACCAAGGGAAGGAAGTCCTATTCCATGTAGAAAGATCGTCGGTCGAAAAACTGCAAGGATCAGTCCATGCACTTCAGGAAGTATGCTTGGATCAAGTGCCCACAGAGCAGGAATACCCGGACGTATTCCCAGAAGAACTCCCAGGGATGCCACTTGACAGGGAGATAGAGTTTACCATTGAGCTTAAACCAGGAGCGGCACCTATAGCTAAGATACCATATAGGATGCCGGTAACAGACTTAGAAGAGTTGAAGAGTCAGTTAGAGGGACTGGAGGGTAAAGGATTTATTCGACCCAGTGCTTCACCTTGGGGAGCTCCGGTCTTGTTCGTAAGGAAGAAGGATGGAACCGTAAGGATGTGTGTGGATTATCGAGCATTGAATGACGTAACCATCAAGAATAAGTATCCATTGCCGCGGATAGATGACTTATTCGACCAACTACGAGGAGCTCGAGTATTTTCCAAAATAGACCTGAAGTCAGGCTATCATCAGCGGAAGATCCGAGAAGGGGACATACCAAAAACCGCCTTTACCACGAGGTACGGGCTATATGAATTCACTGTAGTACCCTTTGGATTAACCAATGCTCCAGCAGCATTTATGAACGTTGTCGATGATTCGGACTCGGGGTCCTCCGCCGAACGTATGCAAAATTTGTAATTGTGAGACCTTTCAAGATGACCCTCCGGGAAGGTATGTAGAACAATGGTGAACAGGAGCACAGAGAGATTTATACAGGTTCGGGCCCTCGATGGTGGGAGTAAAAGCCCTACGTCCTGTTAGAATTTCACTATATGTGATAAAGGTTTACAAACTAGCGGGAAGAAACCTTCACAGGCGAAAGTTTTTCCTATATAAGTGTACAAAAAAAAAGAAGTTCTAGGAGACTTGTGAATATTGTCTAATCTAAGCCGTAGACTTGGCTGTTTCAGTGGTTGAGATAAGTTGTATCTCACTTGTATCAGGGGTCTTGTTCTTCCAAATGTCTTGGATCCCCCGTTTGATGTACTTTGCCACCCTTTTATACTAGTCGAAAAGGTGCCATATGAAGAAAACTGCATCAAACAGTTGGATGCGGTTTCTGGAGAACCGCTGTTAACTTCCACGGAGGTTATTAACACGTGTTAATCATGAATAACCGCATATATTAACCTCTGACGGTTGGTCTTCAACGTGGAGAAATCTTCGGGATGCTTGGAATATCCTGATATAAGGATAACCGAATAAACTCCAAGCACCCTGGTCGAGAATGTTCTGACCGCGGAATGTGGGCTGACCGCGCAACATCCCGGATATCTAGTTCGCGTATAGCATACGAACTTCTGACCGCGCAAGGCTATCGGCCTGATCGCACGAAACCCGCGACCTGATCGCGTAAAGCTTGCGACCTGATCGTGTAAAGCTTGCGACCTCATGGCGATGCCCCTCAGAATAGCTTGAGTTCGCATCGCCAGGTACATGTCTGGTTCGAACCTGTCTTGAACCAAAAGTTTATTAGAAGTGACCCGGGTGACAAATGTAGCAAGTTTCTTTCTTCCTTCAGTTCCTTTGACCCTCCCCATTCATGCCTCTCGGCAAGTTAGGCCTTTGTCCTTGGAGAAAGATCCCATCACATCCAATTCTCCCATCCTTTTGGGTGATCAACATTCTGGTCAGCAAGCGGTGACCATCCCTCGATCAGAGGATCGCCATATTGGGTTGGCAAAGCAATCTTCTGATGGGAAGGTTGCACTTCCACCATCTGATGATCCTCCTCCCAAGATGGGTATATTAACGGGTCATGCATCGGGACAAGTAACAATTCTTCTCCCCTTTTGCTGATAATTATAGTTAGTGCGACTAACTTTTGCAAAATGCAGGAGGTTGGAGGCTCCAGCGATCAGCCTTCTGCTGCTCCATCTCTTCCTTCCGGACAGACTCTTCTGGAAGAGAAGAATGCCCTGGAGAAGAAGACCGAGGAGATGGCCTCGAAGATTCTGCGTCTAGCAGAATGTCTTGATCGATCCCTGGAAGAGGCGCATCATTTCCGTCGAGAGAGGGACTATGCTCAGCAACAGCGAGAACTCTCTGACTTGATTAGGAACAATAGTGTGTCTGTTGTTAGGGACGATGTAGATAGACTTAGGGTAGTTGCTAGTTCCCTGGGAGTTGCCAGTGTAGATCCTACTGACAACAACATGTCCCTTGGGGAACTTTGTAAGCTTCTTTCGGAGCAAGTCGACGTTTTAATCGACTGTATCCCTTTTGTATGTAAAGAATGTAAGAAATAAAAGTTTCTTATTTCTCATGAATATTCTTCACATCTTCTGTGCGAAAATATAGACATAAACTTTATGTTCGCGACCACTCATACACAGGAAACTTTAGTTCTGCGATCAGAATTGCGCTTAAGGAAAAAGCACCGCGACCTGCCCTGATATCGCGATCAGTTTTAGGGCCACGGTCAGAACTAAATTGCGACCAGAGTCGGAACTCGGTCAGACTGTCACTCCGATTAGAATCGAAGTTTTAGTCTAAAACACGGTTTCGATCAAACCATAACCCAATTAGAAACATTCCAGTACGTTAAAAATTGAGTTGCAAAGCATTTCCATAAAAAATGTTCAAAGCATACAAAGGAAAAACGTCTTCTGAAAAGTACTGAAAATTTTTCAGTCCTTTTGCACTTTCGGTTTCCGAAACAAAGAAGTCTTTTTGTTCCAGATCCGATGCCTGAACACTTTATTGGGTCCGCCAGAGGCAGTATCCATTATGGGAAATGAATAAAGCATTCAATGGAACGTTTGAAATGAAACGTTTACTCACATTAATGCGCCGCCTTGGGTCTATAAAAAGAACAGATGTCTTCTCAAAGAAGCCACACAGCCAAAAACCCTCATCATTCCCGCCGCACAAAACCCTCATTTTCTTCAGCCTTCGTCTTCCCAAAATCGCCAACTTTTCCTTTGATTCTCCACCAAAGATGGCCTCCTGGAGCCGATCCATTCACCATTCTGAGGAGAGCTTAGTGGCGTTAGAGAAGGAGGAGATCCTTCCTCCGCGGTTGCTCATCAACTGGCGGCCCGCGGAGAAGGACCAAGAAACCCCAACCGTCCAAGAGGGCGAGTTGGTGGTTTTTGAGGAGTACCTGCGCTGCGGGTTCCGATTCCCTGAGAGTTGGTTCCTCAAGGATGTCCTTGAGCACTATGGGTGGGAACTGATTAACCTCCACCCCAACGCGATGCTGATCCTTGCGGTATTCCAGCATCTCTGTGAAGCGTTCGTCGAAATATATCCCAGCGTGGATCTTTTTCGGCGATTCTACTTTTCGGTGTGGTCGAAGAGCACCAACGCCGCCGGATGCATCTACTTCCGGCTGAGGGACAAAAAGGAGTATCCCTCCCCACCCCTGCGAGACTCTGTGCACGGGTGGCACCAAAGGTGGTTTTACTGCTCTCTACCATCTGAAAGCAGTCTATGGTTTGAAAACTCGCGACCAGAGAAGTCGAGCGATTTAGATGTTCCCCCAGCGATGAACTTGGAGCTTTCGAAGGATGCCGAGGTGATCCTTCACTTGGTCAATCAAGGATTGACGGCTCGAGACATTATTCGAGACTTCGTGAAGAACCGGGTGAGTCCTCTGCGTGAAAGGGCTCATCCGGCATGGGAGATTAGGTCCATGGCGGATAGCACCCTGGACTACAGTAAAGGTATTTATTTCTTTGGCGCTGAGCTTTCCCATTCTTGAATTGTGCGAATTCTGACTCAAATTTGGGAAGAGTCCTGCCTTCATCTGAAATTGAAAGGCGGACCAACTCCCTCCTTAGGGCCTACAACGCCGATGTAGAGGGCCCTAAGGGATCGCCTCGTCCACAGAGTCTGATTCACGCCGGCGACGACCTTAAACAGGAGCGCCGAAAGGTACATTCTCTATCTGGCCTCCGTTTTTCAGGTCTTATGCATGTCCAGCGTTAAACATTTCCATCGAAAATGTGAATCAGCTTCTAGGAAGGTTTGCCGAGACGACTTTCCCGAGTGAGAACGTCGGCTCTCTTGGGAAGCCAACAGTAAAGAACGTGAAGAAGGTCTCTTGTGCGAATTCTGACTCGAATTTGGGAAGAGTCCTGCCTTCATCTGAAATTGAAAGGCGGACCAACTCCCTCCTTAGGGCCTACAACGCCGATGTAGAGGGCCCTAAGGGATCGCCTCGTCCACAGAGTCTGATTCACGCCGGCGACGACCTTAAACAGGAGCGCCGAAAGGTACATTCTCTAGCTGGCCTCCGTTTTTCAGGTCTTATGCATGTCCAACGTTAAACATTTCCATCGAAAATGTGAATCAGCTTCTACGAAGATTTGCCGAGACGACTTTCCCGAGTGAGAACGTCGGCTCTCTTGGGAAGCCAACAGTAAAGAACGTGAAGAAGGTCTCTCAAAGACCCAGGACAAAGAGTCCTGCCCCCAAGAAGGCCAGGCCAAATCCCGGGGAGGGGTCTTCACGAAGCGTTCCTCCTACTGCGAGAAAGACAGCGGTAAGATATCACATCCCTTCTGTTTTACCAGGCGCAGATTGGAATCACTTCTTCGTCGTACAGGGAGAGGGGAGCGAGGAGGAAGAGGATGACCTTCCTCTGGTCCTTCGGAGGAGGAAGATCGCGGATCTCCCATCCGACGATGCCCCAAGCTGCCCCGCAGAGACCACTGTTACCGAAGAGGTGGTCGTGGCAGATCCTGCCACCGCGGAAAATCTTGGGATCGCGGATGACCTCCAAGTTCCTGAAGCCCCCGAGGCTTCAGGGTTAATTGTCTCTACTTCCCTGGTCGAAAGGACGACCTCGGTAAGAATTTCTTACAGTCATACTTTCTTCAATTCCTTCTGTATATTTTGACGAGTCAATGTTTATACAGGGAGAAGAACTTCTTCCTGCGACTACCGTGAGTCCTAGGGAGGAAAATCCTCCTCCTCCATGGACAAAGGGGGAGGTAGTTGAGAAAAGGCCGGTTGCGGCGGCTCCAGCGACCCAGGAGTTGTCAAGGCCTTCGGATGTAGCCCCACCAGCCAGTACGGTAGCCCAGGTAAAGACCTTGCTTTTTGTCTCTATCTTTTCCTTAGAAATATGCTCATAGCTGAACACATCCAGGGGGGAGCTGCCTTGTTTGCCATGAGGAAGGCAAGAACCGATGATGGTTCTCCTTCCCAAGGGGAACCTTCCCAGAAATCTTAGGAGCGAATGGGATTTCAAATAAGGTAAGAACCTTAAACTGGCAATAATCTTAAATAAAAACTGCTCAAATTGTCTTTCTTGTCAGGCAAAGAAAGACGGCGCCCAGCTCTTCAACCGCCTCCAGAGGGATTGAAGCCGCAGCTGGTATAGGAGCTTCGAACGAAGAACGCTCCACCCCTATGGTCCAGGAAGTCGTCCAGACCGCAGTGGAAGGAATAAATGCAGGGACCCAGTCACAACCGATGACTACTGGGGGTAGCGCCCAGCCGGCACTCCCACCAACTGTCCCTGTAGTAAGCACATCCAGGGCTCTAGCGAGGATCCCCGCTAGATTGGATGATGCTGTCTTACAAAAGTTTATGAAGGTATAATAAACCTCCGCTCTCGTGCCTGAATTGTACTTAGGACACCTTTGATCCTCTTCCTTTGCATCACAGGGATTATCCTGGCTAACAGGCCAGTTGCATGTTGTGATGGCCAGTACAAAAGCCATTCAGAAAGAACGCGACAGCTTGCACAGGTGAGGATCATTACCCTTTGGTTAGTATGGGTGCATTTTGGTTGTGACTGCCTTGATTTTGCTGCAGAGTGGTTACATTTTTGAAGAAAGAGGTGGCCAAATTGAGGCTCAGTTCAGTCTCAATGTTTAAGAAACAAGAGACCAAAATCAACAAACTTCGATCAGAAAATGCTGGTAAGCCGATTCCTGATTAAGAAGACTTGAATCCATAATATGCAAATAATCTCCTCTCTCTGTGCAGCGCAAGCAGGTCGAATTACACAGCTTAGTCGGGACAAGGGGATTCTTGAATCCTCGATTCGCCACACCGATCAGGCGATCAAAGAGCTGAGCCTCCTGATCTTCGAAAAACTGAAGGCCGTGGCTGATCTTTTGAAGACCGATGTGGTAGAACCGAAGAAAGACAACCTCAGCGTAAGTGACTGGACATCGTTGCTCACTGCCCAGGCAGAATCACTGCTTGAGTATCTCCCTGGAGATACACGGCGACGCGAAGAGGTGATCAGAACCAGGGTTCGATCAGCCGCAGTAGCCGTACTCAGCCGGGTTCGACTTCACCATGGCCCAGATGCAGATCTGAGCGCACTGGTGGGTCCGGTTGAGGTCGAGAGTGAAGAGCTGCTCGATGCAGTCATGGAGGAGGTCAAGCCCTTAGTAGATAGGCTCCTGACTGAGCTGGGGATCGAATGATCCTTATTTTTGTATTTAGACAATTGTGTATAATGCAATGTATGTAAAAAATCATTTTTGACAGGAAGTACATATTTTGCATTTTTATATTATGAGTTCCATACTATAAGCACATCCCCCCTAGCCCCCGCCTCTGTTTATGAATACTGAAGCTTTAGTGTTATAAGCAGAGGAGAAAACATAAGCGTAACGACCAGGGGTGTGTGTTTTAAACCGACGATCAGGATCAATGTAACGTCTAATCTTATTGCTAACTGGTAGCCACTCAGATGACCAAGGACTTGCCAGATAGCCCCGTATGCGCTGAGAAACGGCTTATTTAGGAGTGACTTATCTGTAAGTGGTCATGAGATTGACCAGCGAATCCGATTAGATCGTTGTAATGATCTGATCGCCGGCGGTCAGCCCCCAGGTCGAATGCTTATGATACGGGCTTAAAGAGAAAAACTCATTGTTTGAAAGCAAAACATATTTTATTTTATCAAAAGATGCTAATTGAACAGGAAAAAAGTGATTGGAATACTTACACGTAAAACTTGCGAAGTTGATCGATGTTCCAAGTATTGGACAAAATCCGACCATCCTCCATAGCTAACCGCGCAGATCCTGTTCGTGGCACTGAGACAACAGTATAAGGACCTTCCCATTTTGGGGAGAATTTGTTGCGATTAGACTGGTCCTGAATTTTTCGTAAAACCAAGTCGCCCACGTTGAGATCACGTGGTCGCACCTTTTTACTATGATACCTGCGTAAAGCTTGCAAGTATGCCGCAGATTTAACCAGGGTGCGATCACGCCGTTCTTCTAAGAGGATGAGATATTGCGCCCGTTGTTCGGACTGATTAGTCTGTTCGAACTGATCTGTCCGAACAGAACCAATACTCACTTCCATAGGCAATACGGCCTCGGCCCCATAGACCAAATGGAAGGGCGTCTCTCCGGTGGCTCAACTAGAAGTAGTCCGTAATGCCCATAGAACGGTATAGAGCTCATCTGCCCAAGCCCCCGAGCGGGTCTTAAGGCGATCAAAGACGCGCTTTTTGAGGCCTTGCAGTATTTGCCCATTGGCTCGTTCTACGGCACCATTGCTTTGTGGATGCGCCACAGAAGCAAAGCACACCTTGGTCCCAACCTGATCGCAGTAGTCCAGGAAAAGACCGCTGGCGAACTGAGAACCACTGTCTGTGATGAGATGGTTTGGAACACCAAATCGTGCCACAATGTTCTTATGGAAGAACTTTTGTGCGGCTAATGCGGTAATGTTTCGTACTGGTTCGGCCTCAATCCACTTTATAAATGTGTCAATGGCTACGAACAGAAACTTGTATCCATTGACCGCTTGTGGCATAGGACCGATGATATCCATCCCCCAGACCGCGAATGGCCATACGAGAGGAATGGTTTGCAACGCATAGGCAGGTTGATGAACTTGTCTTGCGTGGAACTGACACTGGGGACACGTCTTGACCATATGTTTGGCATCATCAAGTGCCGAAGGCCAGTAGAATCCTAGTCAAAAAGCCTTTCCGACCAGAGTCCGATATGACGCGTGCGCACCGCATACACCGTCATGTATTTCTTTCAAGAGGGATTTTCCTTCCTCCTGAGATATACAACGCATGAATACTCCTTGAGTACCCTTTCTGTACAAAATCCCATCTATGAGTTTGTACAGACACGCTTTTTGAATTAACCGATCACTTTCGGTTTCGTCCTCGGGTAGGGTCCCATGTTCAAGATAAACCCTCAATGGATGAGTCCAATCTTGTTCCTGACCGAGGTTGGTAACGAAGGCTATTACCAGATCATCCTCGACCAAAGTCATGATCGAAGGATGGTCCAAGTGTTCAATGAACACTCCTGCCGGAGCGGATGAGCATGAGGACCCAATTTTGGATAATTGGTCTGCGAGAATATTGTCCTTTCGCGGGATGTATTGGACTTCGAAATGACTGAAGTGTTTTTCCAATCTCCTCACTTCCCCCAGGTAATGAGCCTTTGTCTCATCGGAGGTGCTGTACTTCTTGTTTACCTGGTTTACGACCAGCTGTGAGTCTCCCCTCACCACTAATCGACGGACTCCGAGGAATTTTGCTGCCCGGAGCCCTGCAAGAAGACCTTCATACTCTGCTGCATTGTTGGTCGCAACAAAGTGTAGTTGAATGACATACTTAAGCTATTCGCCCTGTGGCGTAACTAAGACCACTCCAGCCCCCGAGTGTTGAAAACTACGGGAGCCGTCAAAGTACATTGTCCAGTAATCGGGGCACTCCAGTTCCTCTGCTAACTGCACGGGTGGCTCAGGGTTGGTCCATTCGACCACAAAGTCGGCCAAAACCTGAGACTTAACCGCCGTGCGGGGTGTGAAATGGATCTCGAAGGTGCCGAGTTTGATCGCCCATTTGGCGATTCAACCAGATTTCTCTGGGTTTCGGACAATATCCCCCAAAGGAAAAGAGGAGGGTACTGTGATCTTGTGCGCTTGAAAGTAATGTCGTAGCTTACGGGAAGCCATCAGTAGCGCGTAAAGTATCTTCTGGACCTCAGGGTAGCGCTCCTTAGGACCATGAAGTACTTCGCTCACATAGTAGACGGGTCTATGTATTCCTTCCCTATCCGCGATCAGAACGGCGCTAACCGCGTGTGGTGTGGCCGCCAGGTAAAGAAGCAACGGTTCTCCTTTGTCGGGAGAAACCAATACTGGCGGACTGGATAAATATGTTTTTACCTCCTGAAATGCTTTTTCGGCCTCATCCGACCATGTAAAGTTATGATGCTTCCGCAAGGCTTTGAAGAAAGGCAATCCCCTTTCGCCTAATTGCGATATGAAGCGACTTAAAGCCGCCATGCGACCAGCCAGGCGTTGAACATCCTTCATGGTCGAGGGCGACCTCATTTGTTCAATAGCCCTGATTTTCTCAGGATTAACTTCAATGCCCCTGGAACACACAAGGAAACCAAGGAGTTTTCCTGAAGAAACCCCGAAAGAGCATTTCTCCGGGTTTAATTTTATTCCAAAGCGATTCAAATTACAGAAAGTTTCAGCGAGATCGTCCAAATGAGACAATCTCTTGGTACTTTTTACAACCAAATCATCTACATATGCTTCGAGATTACACCCTATCTGGGAAAGAAAGGTCTTTTGCATCAAGCGCTGGTACGTGGAACCTGCGTTCTTGAGACCGAACAGCATTCTGACTTAGCAGTATGTGCCGAACGGGGTGATGAAGGCAGTCTTCTCTTCATCGTCTTCTGCCATGCTAATTTGATGATATCCTGAGTAAGCGTCCAGAAAACTCATCAGTTCGCAACCCGCAGTCGAGTCGACCAGCTGGTCGATGCGGGGAAGGGGAAAGTCATCCTTCGGACAGGCAGCGTTGAGGCTAGTGTAGTCGACGCACATGCGCCACTTGCCAGGGCTGATCCAACCCGAATTGTCTTGGATGGGTCATCTGGGTACAAAGGAACTTGTTTGAGTTTTTCATCTGGTCGAGGAGCAGCCTTGATCGCATCGGCGGCGACGGTGGCGACCTGAGCGTCCCGGAGGGGAAGTTGATCGACCATCTCCAAAGATAGCCGGTCGCACGTGAGTGCCACGTTGCGACTGCCTCGGACCGAGATGACACCTTTGGGGCCAGGCAATTTCCCGCACTGATAAGCATAGTGCGTTGCCATCATGAACTTAGCAAGAGTCGGCCTGCCAAAGATTGCATTATAAGCTGAGTCACAATCGATTACATCAAAAGTAACCAATTCTGTCCGAAAGTTGTCTGGTTCTCCCAGAGTGACCGGGAGGACCACTTGTCCCAATGGCATCATGGAGGGGCCTGGGATTATCCCATAAAACGGATGGATTATGGGATTGATCTTCGAACGAGAAATTTGCATCTCGTCGAGTGCCTTGACCAATAAAAGATCAAGGGAACTTCCCCCGTCAATCAGGACCCTTTCGACTCTCGCGTTACTGATGATTGGGGTAATGACCAGAGGTAGCCTCAATGGTCGGGTTAGCCCCACAGGATAATCAGCGTGATCGAACGTCAAAGGCATATCCGACCAACGGGGGTATTGAGGTTCACTAAGGGATGTCTCTGTTTGGTTAACCTCTCGGCAGAAGGTTTTAAACTGCCTTTTGGAGACGAAAGAGGAAGAACCCCCGAAAATGACATTAACATGATTTTGAGGTACCTGGTAAGCCATTTCTTCGTCTCCGTCGACATCTCTAATCCCGCACGCCTGCTCTTTAGGCGGTAAGGTTGGCATTGGCCCAACTCCTTGGTAGAAATCGTCCAGTTGTTTCAACCAACTCCTGCAGTTTTTGAGGTCGTGGCCTGCGGAGTTGTGGAGTGGACACCACTTTTTGCCCTCCTGCGGATTAGTTGATTTTTCTGGCTGGTCGAAATCCCGACCACCAGAGGCAGTTTTACTTTTAAATGAAGACTTATTACCTTTGGTCGAAGGTGGCTTCTCTGCGACTGCGACCTCGCGGTACTGTCCAGAGCGGTTCCTCTTCGACTTCTTTGACTTCCCACCCGGTGAAGACTCTGGCTTCTTGCTTGAATCTTCTTTCCGGGTGTCCTTGAAGCCTGGTTGGGGTGGTAGGTCCCCCTTGTCGACCATTCAGTTCCATTCGACCGCTTCGGCTGCATCGGAATATCGATCAGCCATGTCGAACAGATCGACCACTGATCGAGGAGGGTGGATAAGCAAATCTTCAGTGAATCTCCGGTATCAAACGGCATGCTTGAATGCCCTGATTACGGAGCCATCAGATATGTTCGGGATGGTATTCCTCACCCCGACAAACCTCTTGACAAACTGCCGAAGTGTTTCGGTCGAAGTTTGCCGCAGCCGATGGAGGTCGTCCTCCTTACCCGGCTTTTGGTAACAATTTTGGAAATTGCTGAGGATGGCGTCGCATAGCATTTCCCAATTGTAGATGGAACCCTTGGGTTGATTAAACAGCCAGGTTCTAGCCGGTCCTGCGAGGACTGTAGGCAGGTAGTTGGCCATGACCTTGTCATCGCCTCCCGCTGCTTGGATGGCAGTAATATAAATCTGAAGGAACTCGGATGGGTTCTGAGTTCCATCAAACCTCTCAATGGCCCCTGGTCGAAACTTATCGAGCCAAACAACTGCTCGTAGGCGAGGCGAAAAAGCTTTACAACCAACGTAAAGACCGTGAATCGCCCTGTGGCTCTTGGTTGGGTCTCGAGCGACCTCACGCAATGGCGAGGTTACTCGTGGTCCCAAACGAGAGTGAACAGGAA
This sequence comes from Pharus latifolius, assembly GCA_019359835.1. NCBI lineage: Eukaryota > Viridiplantae > Streptophyta > Magnoliopsida > Poales > Poaceae > Pharus > Pharus latifolius. Next base: position 37,342,663 of record CM033328.1, on the reverse strand, counting down.
CTCGATCCCTACTACGATAACCCTGCATTCGCCGGTATTTGTCCTGTCGGGACGGTACGGGCGGCGGGTAACTCCGCTGGCCGGAGCCAGAATGAGGACCATCCCGCTCACGGGAATGCGTTACCGAGCGGGAAGAGGCCGTTGGGGTCGCCTCGGACGCGACCTCATCCAGTCTCTCCGCCAAGATCCTAAAAAAGGCCGGTTTCTGCGCATCCGTGACCGTAGGAGGAAAATTACGCATGACTTCCGCGATAGATCGCAGTCGACCATGGGTACTTCTCCTAGGGGCACCAGGTGTTATTGTTTCTTCATCCACTGGGAAACGCTCCGGTGGCAAAGAAGGAGTCTGGTCACGTTTTCGACCACGCGACCGTCGAGAAGAACTCGGAGCAGCATCGTAACGAACCTGCGCATCTTCAAGAGCCTCTAGGGCAGTTCTGCACAATTCGTTGTTTTGTTGCTCGAGATCTTGATCCTCCTTCTGTTTGCGATCTTGTTCTTCCCTGGCAGCCTGCTGATCGGGAGTTTCTTCCAACAGGGCAGCGAACTGCCTAGGGAGAGAAGTTACCGATGGGGAAAACATCCCAGTTTGTTCCGAGTCGGACTCGAAATCAAAGAGACGGTGAAGGTTATCAGGGTCGAACCTTCCTGGGCTAATTTCCGGGTCATCATCATATTTTCCCTCAGCGGGGTCGTATGACGGGCCGGATTCATCGCCTAGCACATTAAGAACCTCCGTGGGTTCTGATCTTGCACCAGTTGCTCCCTGGTCGATTGCATGACCTGGAGAGATGATTCAACCTGTGGAAGATTCTAACCTTCGTCCTCCTCCATCGGAACAGGATCGCTTGGGGAAGGCATTGGTATATGGGCATAATCCTCGAGATCGAAATCGTTCTCGGAATCATATGCTCCAGCCATGTTTCAGCGAACCTCCGAATTTCAATTAGGACGCCTTGAGAAAGGCCCCACGGTGGGCGCCAGCTGTCAACGATTCGGCCTCAGGGTCCTCAGCCGAACTTATGCAAAATTTGTAATTGTGAGACCTTTCAAGATGACCCTCCGGGAAGGTATGTAGAACAATGGTGAACAGGAGCATAGAGAGATTTATACAGGTTCGGGCCCTCGATGGTGGGAGTAAAAGCCCTACGTCCTGTTAGAATTTCACTATATGTGATAAAGGTTTACAAACTAGCGGGAAGAAACCTTCACAGGCAAAAGTTTTTCCTATATAAGTGTACAAAAAAAAAGAAGTTCTAGGAGACTTGTGAATATTGTCTAATCTAAGCCGTAGACTTGGCTGTTTCAGTGGTTGAGATAAGTTGTATCTCACTTGTATCAGGGGTCTTGTTCTTCCAAATGTCTTGGATCCCCCGTTTGATGTACTTTGCCACCCTTTTATACTAGTCGAAAAGGTGCCATATGAAGAAAACTGCATCAAACGGTTGGATGCGGTTTTTGGAGAACCGCTGTTAACTTCCACGGAGGTTATTAACACGTGTTAATCATGAATAACCGCATATATTAACCTCTGACGGTTGGTCTTCAACGTGGAGAAATCTTCAGGATGCTTGGAATATCCTGATATAAGGATAACCTAATAAACTCCAAGCACCCTGGTCGAGAATGTTCTGACCGCGGAATGTGGGCTGACCGCGCAACATCCCGGATATCTAGTTCGCGTATAGCATACAAACTTCTGACCGCGCAAGGCTATCAGCCTGATCGCACGAAACCCGCGACCTGATCGCGTAAAGCTTGCGACCTGATCGTGTAAAGCTTGCGACCTCATGGCGATGCCCCTTAGAATAGCTTGAGTTCGCATCGCCAGGTACATGTCTGGTTCGAACCTGTCTTGAACCAAAAGTTTATTAGAAGTGACCCGGGTGACAATCCTCGTCAAACGTCATGAACAATACCTTCATGGATTTCTTAGACAAGTTTGTCATCGTGTTCATTGACGATATCTTGATTTACTCGAAGAGCCCTGAGGAACATGAGCAACACCTACACTTAGTCCTCGGGAGACTAAGAGAGCGTCAGTTCTACGCCAAATTTGATAAATGCGAATTTTGGATGACCAAGATTTCATTCCTTGGGCATGTGCTAACCAAAGAAGGAATCTCAGTGGATACAGCTAAGATTGCGGCAACCAGAGAGTGGAAGCAGCCGACCACCGTACCAGAAATTAGAAGCTTTTTGGGATTGGCAGGCTATTACTGGAGATTTATTGAGGGATTCTCTCAGATAGCCAAACCTCTCACCAATTTGTTGAAAAAGGATGTTGTTTTCAAATGGACTCCCAAGTGTGAGGAGAGTTTCCAAACACTGAAGGAGAAGTTGCCCACAACACCAGTTCTTACACTACCAGACAGCAAGAAAGATTTCGTAGTATTTTGCGATGCTTCGAAGCAAGGATTAGGCTGTGTGTTCATGCAAGAGGGGCAAGTCGTAGCTTATGCCTCGCGACAACTACGGCCACATGAAGAAAATTATCCCACGCATGATTTGGAATTAGCAGCAGTGGTGCATGCCCTGAAGATATGGAGACATTACTTGCTTGGGAATAAGTGTGAAATCTACACGGACCATAAAAGCCTCAAGTATATCTTCACACAGACTGAGCTCAATATGCGTCAGCGCCGATGGCTTGAGCTAATTAAAGATTATGACCTCAGCATACTCTACCATCCAGGGAAAGCCAACGTAGTGGCAGATGCCTTGAGTAGGAAAGCTTATACATTACAAGGAGCTACACCCAAGAACCCGCACTTGCGGCAGGAATTTCAGAATCTTGAAGTGACCATAGTGCCATCTAGAATGTTAGCCACATTGACGGTAGAGTCTCAACTCCAAAGGCAGATTGAAGATGCTCAGAAAGAAGATGGGGAGATTCACAAGATCAAGAGCCGCATCAGATCAGGGAAAACCCAGGAATTCACTGAAGACCATCAAGGAGTTGTATGGTATCAGGGAAGGATTTGTGTACCTCGAAACACAGACCTTAAAGAGTTAATTCTTTTTGAAGCTCATAAAACCCCGTATTCACTGCACCCTGGAAGCACCAAGATGTACAAGGATCTAAAGACGCGATTCTGGTGGGATGGTATGAAGAAAGAAATCACGGAATATGTCGCAAGATGTGACACTTGCCAGAGGATTAAGGCCGATCATCAGAAAATAGCCAGAAAACTGCAGCCCTTACCAGTGCCAACGTGGAAATGGGAAGAGATTGGTATGGACTTTATCACAGGACTTCCCAGAACACAAGGGGGATATGATTCCATATGGGTCATTGTAGACAGACTCACGAAAGTTGCTCATTTTATACCAGTCAAGAAAACTTATAATGGCAACAAATTAGCGGAGCTATACCTGCAGTGAATAGTGACACTGCATGGTATCCCGAAAAAGATTGTTTCAGATCGAGGAACACAATTCACCTCCAAATTTTGGAACCGGCTCCACGAAACTTTGGGAACTCAATTACAGTTTAGCACGGCATATCATCCACAGACAGGAGGACAGACCGAACGTATAAATCAAATCTTGGAAGACCTTCTCAGAGCTTGCATTTTAGATTATGGAACCTTGTGGGAAAAGTGCTTACCATTTGCGGAGTTCACTTATAATAACAGTTACCAAGCTAGTATGCAAATGGCACCCTTTGAAGCTTTGTATGGACGTAAGTGCAGAACTCCACTACACTTGGACGAGCCAGGAGAACGGCAAGTCATTGGACCCGAACTAATCGAAGAAGCTGAAGCACATGTCAAGCTCATCAGAGAACGATTAAAGAAAGCACAGTCACGCCGGAAGAGCTATGCCGATAACCGGAGAAGGGAATTGTCGTTTGCACCAGGTGAATCAGTTTATCTCAAGGTTACACCGTTAAAAGGATTGAGAAGATTCCATCAGAGAGGAAAACTGTCCCCAAGGTACATTGGGCCATTCAAAATCCTTAAGAGGAAAGGAGAGGTATCTTACAAATTGGATTTACCATCAGATCTTGGAGAAATTCATGACGTGTTTCATGTCTCGCAACTCCGCAAGTGCCTCAAGGAACCAACGGATCAGGTAGGACAGCAGGGGATTCCACTTCAGAAGAATCTCACTTACCTCGCTCAACCACTGCAAATCCTGGCTAGTGATGAGCGTCAACTCAGAAGAAAGAGAATCAAGCTTTGCAAGGTTCAATGGGAAGATCACCCAAAGGAAGAAGCGACTTGGGAGAAAGAGGATGATCTGCGACAGGCTTATCCCTACCTCTTCCCTTCTCTAGGTAAATCTCAGGGCGAGATTTCTTTAAGGAGGGTAGGCTTGTAACACCCTGGTTTTGGGGGTGAAAAGTTTTTGCATAAAAACCCTACATGCATGTATCTCTGTAGTAGTAGCCAGATCAGCTAAACCCTAATCTCTCTCAAACCCTAAAAATCCCCAAATCTATTATCTAGATCCAAATCAAGATCTGACGATCCAGATTTAACCTACCAGTTATTCTGGAGATAAAAGTCTTCAGGAGCCAGATTGAATTCTAACCCTAACTCCCAGTATCTAAGTCTCTTTCTGTTTTCGAAAACAGGAAATCAAGATTTACCCTAAGTACCCCAGTTTCCAGATAATTGAGTTATCTTGATTTAACCCTATCCAGACTCAAGTATCTCTTGGAATATGTTCCATGATGCATCCTCAACTTACTCCAAAAAGTTGGGAACCAGATTAATTTATCTAAACACTTTTCGCGGATAAGTCCAAATTTTACTGCGACTAGGTCCTTTTCGGTTTACTGGAGGCCTGAAAAGGGCTAAAATCCACGAATCAACTCAAACTCCAGAATTTCTTCAGGGAACACCTCCCAAATACTATTTGATACAGATCTCCCTTTTGATCAGACTTCCAAAACTCTCTCCAATCAACAGAAGTTGAGATCGACAAAACCCAGATCTGTTTTACCCTAATTTTACCCTATTTTCGAAAATAGGTGAAATCCCTCAAATCTTATCAAACTTTCTCCAAATTTGAGCTAAATGAGTATTAATAGAAATATTATACTCAGCCATGGAATCAAATTCCAAATTGAACCCCTCAAAGACCAGATTTGCAATTTAGTCCAAAGCCAAATAAAAAATCATCGCAAATCAGTCCCTGGTTCGACCACCGGCTACTGTGCACGACCAGGCCGTTCGATCGACCACGAGCGCCGGAGTTTGGTCGTCGCCATTGCCGCTGCTGTAGCTTCGTCACCTGCGTTGCCACCTCCGCCACTGTTTCATTGCCGCGTGTGTGCCTCGTATACGCCACCGTGGAACCACTTCACCCCGCCAGCAGCGCCTTCGTTTCCCCGCGTGCGCGCCCGACAACGGTAGCCCAGCCGCGCCACGTCACAAGCATGCCTGGGGGAAGCATCAAGTCGCCGTTGCATCAACCAGGACTGCGCGCCAGGCTGCAAAAGCCGGCACGGCCGCTGGAGCGCGTCACTTCGCTGCTGTCCCGCCCGGCCGGTCAATTCGCCGTCGATTCGAGCTTCAATTCTCCAGGCAATTCCAGCCGTTGCAAGCTTCTAGCTGTGCCTATAAAAGCCACCCCAGCCCAGCTCGAAGACACTCACACCAGAACCACTCAAGTTCCTAACCACGCTGTTCCCTTCGTCTTCTTCGGCGAGCTCGAGAGGAGGCTCACGGTGCCAGGCAAATCCACTGCACCGAGCTCCAAATTGAAGCTACCAGTAAGTAACTCTCATCCACTTACCTGTGTAGTAGCAGCCAATTGAACTCTATCGCACCTCATCGCCGGGAATTGCTGATTTTCCCTTACAACTCCGGCGAGAATTAATCCCTAACCAAACCAATTTAGCTCTCGAGCCTGTGATCAAACATGATCAGTGGACTGTGTAGAACACATCTAAGCAACCAGAATCACCAATTTCGCTAAAATATGAAAAACCCCGAGTTTACACCTTGCATGCAAACTGGAACTCGCCGTTAAGCTTCTGTGGTGATTTTCCAGTTAAATTTACTTCACACCTAGCTTTGTTATGCCCCAGGGACCCTCCTCAAGCAAGGACTCGAGTTCAATTGCCCTAGAACAGAAATGCCCAAATCAGGATTGAGTTCATCTTCCTCCAGCCAATATCTTCTAAATTCAGCCACTCCAGCTCAAACCACCTTGCCATTTAGATGTTTTGGACCATTTTGAGCAACTTTGTCTTCTACCACGACCCCTAATTCGGCCTAGAACAGGAGTTATGGCTATGCCCTAGTTGCTGTACTGTTTGTGCTGCAGGTACTCCAGACCAGTCAACTTCTTCGCTGGTTTTCATCACTTTCCAGCCATCTCCTGCCCTAGATCCTGTTGAGACATTTGTTCCTGCTACAAATGCCTAACTACCAGACAAAGTGGTGCATCATTTGGAGCCTTGAGTCAAAAGATAAGGCTAACCCTAGTTTCTGGCCATGTCAACCCTATGCCAGGCTGTGCCAGCCAGTGGCATTGAGCCTTTTCACCCACTTCCAGCCATGAACTCTGGAAATAACCTTGTCCCTTAGACTCCTGATGTTATGATCTACACTTTTCCCTACTGTCACAACTTAAGTTGAGCCCTCTATCACCCATTGATCTTATGTCGATGCCTTGAACCGAATGCCAACCTGAAGACGTTCACTGTTTTTGGGCGAGCCAGTCACAACCTTGATATTACCCTGATATTTTGGAACCTTGTAAACCTTAACAACTAATCTTAACCCTGGTTTCCATAGTTTAACTCTAATCGCTTCCAAACCTTGTATCACCAGAGTGTTTCCATCTTGCATTATTGCATGGAGTGGATTAGTAAGAATATGATTGATTGTAATGCCCGTTTCCTTGTTTGATCTTGTTCAGAGCAAGAGCCCGAGGTTGAAGATCTTGTCGCTGAACCATCATCAACTGCTGATACTTACGACGCGGAAGGCAAATCACACTTTGATCATATTGAAACCCATATTTTATGAATTGCTATGCTATTCCATGAGTAGATATCTCATTAATATTGCATGAGTTGAGATCAATGATATTATGGCAGTGATAGATTGAATACTTGAGGAATGTGAACTTGTTAAGATAGCAAGCCATGAACTAATAAAAGTATAAACATGTACATTTATATTCATGAAATAGAACCCCTAGCTGTGACCAGTATTTTGGTATGGAATGGTGGTAGCACTGGAGGTGCTTGGCTGCACTGGAGGTGCAGGCACTGAAGGTGCATGGGTTGTGGAATGATCTGGTCACTGGCATATAAGGATTAGAACCTTGTGTCGTGCGTCTAGTGGCATGAAAAACGTACCAACCACTTACCTGGTATGGGACAGGCACAATCTAGTAGCTTTCTTAGTGTTATCAGTTCCCTGCATGGCTTGTCGATCCGGTTTCTCGTGTGGAAACTGGTGGGACGCAGTTCGTCCATGAGTGATGTGAGATCAGAAAAATTATGAGAGGATAAGGTGTAAAGAAGGAAGACGCCCTACGCTAGATTAAGTCGTGCGCGACTGTAATCAAAAGAGGCTATGTGTTCTGCGGAAACATAGGGCTAGGCTAGGAAGTAAGGCAGTGGGGAGGACCCACAACGGTACTTGGGACTGGATTGTCCATTTACTGGGCAGGGATACTGTTAATACTAGACTGCAAAACGTTGTGTGATCTCGGCCTTGTCACATGCGTATAAGTCGCATGGAGTTGGCCCGACTTGGAAGTCGAGTGAAAAAGTGGATTTAAAAAGCGGTACACCTCTGCAGAATTTAAAAATGTATTCGAATACTTCGTGCTCCCGAGTTTTAGGAGTATGCCGCGGTGGATTAAATCCATGGGGTGTGACACAAGTATTGTTTTATAAACTAAAATTTGTTAGCTCAAGATTACCCAAGTGGCATGTGTTGTCACGATAAGGGGCGTTACCGTGGACTGCCATGTGTTGATGTGTCGCGGTAATACCATAATATAGAAATCATATGATAACTAAGAGGCATGTGGTTTTTGCCCTAAAGTATATGAGATACTGATATGAGTATAAGATGAAAGGCTTGAATAAAAATAATGTGATATGAGGATATATCGCCTTGGATATGGGATATATGAATCATTATCAATATGATTTATTTAGTGCCATGAGTATGATTGAAAGATGAATAGGAATGAGAAAGATATGTATTTTGAGAAAAACCCTTCACTGTTTCCCCAATAGCATAGGTTCATGTCATTTATACTGTAAATATATCTCTACCTTCCCTATGACTTGCTGAGTACATAAGTACTCACCCTTGCAACAACTCACCAATAGATGGAGCGTTCTACGACCTTGGAGGATATCCTGAAGATGCTGCAGACCCAGGAGATGACGAGCAGTTTCCTCCGGAGCCCTGATATGGTGCTGTCTTGCTGTCAACCTCTGTTCCTGTGGATTGCTTTTGGGCCTAGCTTCCGTCGACTAGAGGTTTTATTTTGTTGAACCCTTGTGCCCTGTAAGGCACTGTACCTCATTTTGTACTAAGGCCTGATGGCCATACAATTATGACTACTGTATTATTTTGTTTCTTCAATGAATTCCTGTGATTGACTCATCCTGGGAAGTCAAGTGGTTTAAGGGACCAGCTGCACCGAGCTGGGCTCCTCACAAGTGATGTCGCAGTCGTGGCAGACACGACAGCCGGTCACCGGTGGCGCGCGAGAAATGGGAAAACTCCAATTCGAGCTTAATTTTGAAATCTTGATGCACAGGCTTACTAAGATTAGTTCACTGATCATTTTGTCCTATTATCACGAAAGCAAATTCAGGCTAATTTAGATGGTATTGCTAGAACAGGGCATTAGAGGATTTCAGTGATCGCCGGTGTTAGAGATCACTGGAGCTCAATTGGATACTATCACATGATAAGGGAGATGAGAGATACTCACTGATGGTGTCAATTTGGCAAAAGGTGTAGTGGTTGAAGCTGGCACCGTGAGCCTTCGTGCCGAGCTCGCCGGACAAGACGACGAAGACGGCGAGGTTAGAGATTTAGCTGATTCTGGTGTGTGAAAAGTTAAGCTGAGAATGGGGTAGCTTTTATAGGCACGATTAGAAGCTTGCTACGCTGGGGCTAAGGAACTTGTGCCAGTGAACCTTCGGGCTGAAGCAACGGCGAGAAGGTGAAGCTTCTCTCTGGCGTGCAAGCTGCTGGTGAGCTGGACAAGGATGGCCACGGCAATAGCTAAGGTGGTAACACGTGTGCGTGTGCAAAGATGGCCATGAACGAGCACTGGCTAGCACGGCGCTGATCAGCGGCGAAAACAAGGCGACACAGTGCTCTGGTCGCGGTTGCAGTCGAGGTCACTGAAGCTACTTGTTTGGTTGCAAGAGATTGCTCCGGTCGTGAACAGCAGATGTGGTCGAAGAAGTTGGGAGCTCTGGTCGCGTGCTGATCGAGAACTGCAGCTCTGGTCGATGGCGCTGGTGGTTGTTGGTCGAAAATAGCTAATTGGACTGAATTGCAAAATCTGAAAATTAGCTTTGGACTGAATTGTAATTTCTGACTTGGAGATAGTTAATTTGCAATCTGATTTCATAGATGAGTATAAACTTAATCCTTGTACTCTTCTAGCAGGAAATTTGGAAAAATCTGGCATGATTTGATGATTCTTGATATAAACTGATAATAGGGTATTTAGGGTAAATTAAATCTGAGTTTTGGTCGATTTCGAATTCTAGCCTTTAAGATGAGATTTTGGAATCTGGACAGAAGGGTAAATTGTATTAAATAACATTTGTAAGAGTTTTGCTGAAGAAATTCTGAATTTGGAGTTAATCTGAAGATTTCAGCCTTTTTGGGTTTCCATATATCAGAAAAGGACTGATTCGCGATACAGCTTGGACTGATCTGTGAAAAAGGCTTGGATGAAGAAATCTGACTGCCAACTTTCTAGATTAAGGTATTGGCATACCCTAATCATAATCCAAGAATAATCTGGTCTGGATTTGGTCAAGATTTGGCTAAATCTGAGTTCAGAGTATTTAGGGTAATTAGGATATTAATTACAATCCTGTTTTCGAAAACAGAAAAGGATCGCAAGATCTGAGAGTTATAAATGGAATTGAATCTGGCTTCTGAAGGCTTTTATGTTCAGAGTAACTGATAGATCACTTCTGAAAAATCTGATCTTGATTTAGGTGTACAGGATAGATTTGAAGATTTTAGGGTTTGAGATAGATACTGATCTATCTACTACTACAGATACATGCATGCATGATGTTAATGAAAAAGGAAGTTTTCACCCCTAAACTCAGGGTGTTACAGTTCTACCCTCATTAAAGAAATCTCGCCCGAGATTTACCTAAGACAAGAAAATATAAGGGTAGGTTTGCTGGAAATCTTCTTCTTTCTCCCAAGTGGCTTCTTGTTCTGAATGATTTCCCCACTGAACTTTACATAGCTTGATCTTCTTCCTTCTCGGCATTCCTTATCCGTTCTTCAAGTTGAGGCTTTACTATTAGAGTAGCTACCGTTCCTTGTGGTACTAGTTCCACTTGATGATTCTGCAACTCTCGTTGTAGGTAAGAGTTCATTAGTATGACTGTTTCTTGCAAGTTGTAAACCTTCCTGCTTAAGGCATTTGCTACTACATTAGCTTTTCCTGGATGATACTGGATACTATGGTCATAATCTTTAAGCAATTCCAGCCATCGTCGTTGACGCATGTTGAGCTCTGTCTGAGTGAAGATATACTTGAGACTCTTATGATATGTCAAAATCTCACATTTATTTCCAATGAGGTAGTGTCGCCATATCTTTAAGGCATGTATTACTGTTGCTAATTCCAAGTCATGGGTAGGATAGTTTTCTTCATGTGGCCTCAATTGGTGTGAAGCGTAAGCTACTACCCGACCTTGTTGCATTAACACACAGACTATTCCTTGCTTCGAAGCATCACAATAAACTACAAAATATTCTTTGCTATTTGGCAAGGTAAGGACTGGTGGTGTTGTCAATTTCTGTTTCAACTTCTAAAAACTTTCTTCGCACTTAGTGGTCCATTCAAATGCAATATCTTTCTTTAGCAGGTTTATAAGAGGCTTAGCAATCTGGGAGAATCCTTCGATGAATCTTCTGTAGTAACCTTCCAATCCTAAGAAACTTCTGATTTCTGGGACTAAGGTGGGTCGTTTCCATTCTTTGATAGCAGAAATTTTAGCTGGATCCACTGAAATTCCTTCTGCTGTCAACACATGTCCAAGAAATACAATCCTTGACATCCAAAACTCACATTTATCAAACTTGGCATAGAATTGCCTATCTCGTAGCCTTTCCAAGACTAGATGTAGATGTTGCTCACGCTCTTCTGTCCTCCTGGAATATATCAGAATGTCATCTATGAATACTACGACAAACTTGTCAAGGAAATCCATATATGTGCTATTCATGACATTCATGAAGGATGCTAGGGCATTGGTTAATCAAATGGTACTACTATAAACTCATACAGCCCGTATCTGGTAGTGAAAGCAGTCTTCGATATATCTTCTTTCTTGATCTTTAGTTGATGATATCCAGACTTCCAGTCTATCTTAGAGAATACTTTAGCTCCTCGAAGTTGATCGAACAAATCATCAATTCTTGGTAATGGGTACTTGTTCTTTATGGTAACTTCATTCAGAGCTCGATAATCTACACACATTCGCAAGGTTCCGTCCTTCTTCCTTACAAATAATACTGGGGCTCCCCATGGCGAAGCTCTGGGTCTAATGAATCCTTTATTTTCCAAGTCTTCCAATTGGCTCTTGAGCACTTCTAATTCAGAAACTGACATCCGGTAGGGTCGTTTTGCTATGGGCGCTGCTCCTGGTTTAAGCTCAATAGAGAACTCTATGTCTCTATCGGGTGCCATCCCTGGAAGTTCTTCTGGAAATACATCGAAATATAGCTATACTATAGGTACTTGTTCCAGGCATATCTTTTGCAGTACGTGCTTGAACAGATCCTAGCGGTTCCTTGGTTGATGATCTTTCCACATAGAATAAAACTTTTTCCCTTTGGCTACTGACAAGGCTTAGGGTTTTCTCTTTACAGTCTACTAGACCTTTATGTTGGGACAACCAATCCATGCACAATATAATGTCTAGACATTGCAATTCTAAGACTAGCAGATTTGCCGCGATTTCTACCCCTTCTATACTGAAGGTTATATTCGGGCAGATTGAGTAAGCAGATAGTCTAGCTCCTGGAGTTTGTATAATCATGGGGTACTCTAATGGTGCTATATGCATTTCAATCTCAGATGCAAATGCTTTTAACATAAAGGAGTTTGTAGCACCAAGATCAAACAATATTAAGGCAGATGCAGACTGGATCAGAAATCTACCTAGAAGAATGTCGGTGGCGTTTCCCGCTTCTTGGATGGAGGTGTAGTTTAACTTTCCTCCTGGAGTTGCAGTTGGTGTTCTACTTCTTCCTCTTCCTCGGTTGGCCATGCTTCCTCCTCTCCGTGGTGGAGTTCCTCTAAACTTCTGTGGTGGTGGCATCGGTACTCAGGGTGCTACTGGCTGTGTTCCTGCTTGTGATTTGGCGATGGATATCGGGAGTTGTATCCAAGGATAGAATTCTTTGCGATGCCCACGCTGTTAGCAATGAAAGCATTGGACACTCGCACGAGGACAGTTCTTCTGGAGATGGCTTCCTTTGCAGTTGGGGCAAATAATTATTGCTGATCTGGGAGTCTGGTAAGATGGTCGAAAACTGGAGGCGATGGGAGCTCTTCCTCTAATTGGGTTTGTCTGTGGCCGTGCTTGCTGGGGCATCCTTCGTTTCCGGCTTTCTTCTCCCATATTCCTCTTCTCTTCTATCTTTAAAACCCTATTCACTAGTGTTTGAAATTCAGTAAACTCATGGGAGGTGATTTGGTACTGTAGGTAGTGTTGAAGTCCTTCTGCAAGGTGTTCTATTTTTTCTCCTCGGTATCGACATCTCCAGGTGCATACCGGGCTAGGTGAGTGAATTGATGCAGATATTCGGTGACCGTCTTGTTTCCTTGAATCAAATTACGGAATTCCTGACGTTTGGCAGCTATGACGCCGGTAGGTACGTGAAATTTCCGAAATTGTTCCTTGAATTCCGTCCAAGAGAAGTTATCTTTGTCAAGGTGAGCCTCCTGGTAATTCATCCACCATGCGTCTGCAGCTCCTGCTAACTGGTGAGATCCAAACGAAACCTTCTCTCGGTTGCTGCATCGGATCGTGTCCAGTTTCCTCTCGATATCCCTTAACCAATCATCAGCAACCATGGGATCGGTCGCACTAGAGAATGTTGGTGGACGGGTCTATTGAAAATCTGTTAGTCTGGCACCTACAGTAGTTCCTTCTGTGGTTCCAGTAGGCATTCTCTGAACTATTTCAGCCAACAGTTGGGTATGGGCTATCTGGGCTTCTTGACGATTTTTCTCCATAGATAGGAGAATTTCCTAAATACTGGGTTGTTCACTCTGGGGAGGATTGGAACTCTGAGATCCTTGCTGAAACAAAGGGTCTCTCGCCATAGGATCTTCTTCCTGCGGAGTCTGTTCTCTACCTTCTCCACCACTTCGGGATCTCCTTCTTGTATCAACCATGGTGGCTTTGAAGAGAATCTAGACAAATCTAACTAACTAAGGCCCACTAAGACAGCAATGCAGAAATTAATGCAAACTACATTAATGCATAAAATATTTAGGCTTCTAGCCATAGTACACAAGTTAACCATTGCAAAAGCAACAGTGAATCACACGCTATCAAGAGCATTAGACAGCTCTTTCTACACTATTCCCCAGCTAAACCCCAAAGACACTCTGAGAAAACAAAACGCGCTCTCTCGCTACCTTACCCAATTTTTAGAAAAATCAAGACTTTGAAATCAAAATTTTTAGAAGCTACAAAGCTCATTATTTTTCTCAAAATAAAGTTTTCAAATGATAGTTTCTAAATAAATTACATCTTCCAGGCGAGCCAACTCCTAAAGGTGTCGTCCTACAGTCAAGTTCTCATGCTGCTCTGATATCATAACTTGTCGCGCCCTGCAACTAGGACTACGACTACTCCCGTGGAGACCTAGCTTGCTGTAGCTAGTCCCATATATGTATACCTTTGACTTCCCAGGATAAGTCATGCACAGGAGTATATTCACATTGCAGCAAAAAAACGTACAAAATATTTAAGCAGTATGGCCTGCTGGCCTTAATATTACATAAAGAGATTACAATACATTCGCGGCATACATGGTTTAGCGAAATAACATCTACACAGCAGAAGATAGGTGACCCTCCCACAATGAGAAGTTGATGGTAGAACAACACATCAGGGATCTGGTAGAACTAGCTTTCCTTCAGCTGGATCCAAGAAGTTCTCCACGCCTTCTTGATCATAGTACGCTCCATCTTCTGGGTTGTAAGTTGCAAGGGTGAGTACTTACGTACTCAGCAAGTCATAGGTAAGAGTAGATACATATAGTAGTGTTGTTATGAACCTAGACTAGTCAAGAATTATGGGTGTTTGTAAAATAATCTTTTCTTTCATATCTCATTTCATGGCAGCACTTTTCATAATATAGCATCGCTATTCATGTTCACTAAATTATAGCACTACCGCGACACGTCGACACACGACAGCCCACGGCAGCACCCCTTATCATGACAACACATGTCATTTGGGTAATCTTGACTTATCAAATTTTATTTAAAAAACATACTTGTGCCACACCCCGTGGATTTAATCCACCGCAGCAGACTCCTATAAACCCGGGAGCTCGGAGTATTCGAATACGTTTTTAACTCTGCAGAGAGGTACCAATTTACCCGCAAGATATTCCACTTTCATGCCCTTCTTATCAAAATGATTGGACTCCTGGCTCACTTCATACTATGAGTGGCAAGGTGGAGATAACAAGAACTTTTGTTATGTTTCACTCACAATTCACCCCTGACCCTGTGGATCTCTCGCGAACCACAGTTGTGGTGGGTTGTACCCAAACCCCCACCACGAATGCCTCTTCCCATTACTGGGTCAGCGTGCAATCACATTCAGTGATATGTGTGGGAGCCGTACTCCGTGTAAAATCGTGCATCACTTCCCATCTCATGCAGGGGTTTCATGTGCGATCCGCATAAGTACTTCTTCAGGCCTGTCCCATACCAGGCTTGCGGTTAGCACGTGTTTCATGCCACTAGACGCACAACACAAGGTTCTAGTCCTTATATGCCAGTGACCAGACCATCCACAACCATGCACCTTTCGTGCCTGCTATCCTTTGCAGTTAAGCACCTCCAGTGCTATAGCCATCCATGCCAAAATTCTAGTGACGGCTAGGCGTTTTATTTCATGAATATATATAAGTACATATATAATAGTTCATGGCTCACTATTTGATCATTCCACTTTTAACAAGCATCCAGCTTAGTACTGCAAAATTATATCTCAACCATTCTTTCACATGAAATATTACTTATATTCAAGGTCATATCATGGCAATTCATAAAATATAGGTTCAAGATGATCAAGACTATGACTTGCCTTCCGCGTCATAAGAAACAGCAATCGATGTCGAGTCTACGACGAAGTCTTCGAACTCGGGCTCTTAATCTACTCTCCAATCAAACAAGTACACAAAGCTCACAAACTATTTTAAATACTTTAAAATCTATATGCAACATTCTTTTAAGAGAAAAGATCTTGGCGTTGATGAAACGGACTGAGATTGCAAGCTGATCTGGGTCAAAACCCTGGAATTTATAGAATCTGAGCTAAGGATGGTGTTAGAAATTCCTAGGGCTTCAAGGCTGCAATATGGACATCAAGTCCACGGTTGGTTTACTCAAAAACAGCGAATGTCAACGGATTGACATTCGGTTCCAGGCTGTGATATAGCTTCAAGGAAAGGTAGAGAGCTTATCTCAAGTTGTGACAGAAGAATAAAATGTAGATCACAACATCAGGAATCTAAGGGACATAATCATGCTCAAAATGCACATCTGGAAGGAAGTGAAAAGGGCTAATGCGATTGGCTGGCATAGACTGGCATTGGACTGACATGGCCAGAAAATAGGGCTTGCCATATCTTTTGATCTAGGGCTCCAATTGATGCACTACTTTGTCTGGGAGGTAGGCTTTGATAACAGTAACAAATGATTCAATAGGTTCCAAGGTTGAAGATGGCCGGATGGTGATGAAAATCGACGAAGAAGTGTGGTGGTGACACGGCACAGTGAAGCCACTGGACAAGATCTTGGCATAGCAACAACAGGCAATTCTGTGCATATTCAGGGATCGAGCTAGTAGAAGCAAGTGTTCAGAAGATCAAGGCGAAGATGCTAGACAAGGTGGCATCAACGGCGGTGGCCGGCGGCGACCGGGCGACACGCTGGCGGCACGGCAACGAAGGGTAAAACACCTAAGTTGCAATCTGATGCTGTGCTGCTGAAACCTGGCGTTGCTGAAGCTAGCTAGGGCCAAGTGGTACTGTTTGATGCATTGGGCTCGACTGGAGATGGCACGGCGGTGAACGGCGACGAGCTGCGTAGGAGAAGAAGACGGCTTCAACAGTGACAAGGCACTGGGGTGATTTAAACTCAAAATTGATGGCACGGGTGAGTTTCTAAGTTGCTGTAGATAGTGGAGCTGAGGCGAATCAGCTTGAGGCGACGTCGGCGAGGAGAACAACACCGCGGCCGGAGAAGAAGAAGGGCTAAATTCGGTGAAATCGATACACAGCCTTAAAGCTCAATTGCTCGCTGTGAGAGCAGTTGGGAAGTGAGATGAAGCTTCTGGTAATGTCAATTCAGCCGAAGGAGTGGTGGTGCAGCCTGGCGACGTTAGCCGGTCACCGGTGGTGCACGAGAAAGGGGAAAACTCCAATTTGAGCTTAATTTCGAAATCTTGATGCACAGGCTTACTAAGATTAGTTCACTGATCATTTTATCCTATTATCACGAAAGCAAATTCAGGCTAATTTTAGATGGTATTGCTAGAACAGGGCATTAGAGGATTTCGGTGATCGCTGGCGTTAGAGATCACCAGAGCTCAATTGGATACTATCACATGAGAAGGGAGATGAGAGATACTCACTAATGGTGTCAATTTGGCAAATGGTGCAGTGGTTGAAGCTGGCACCGTGAGCGTTCGTGCTGAGCTCACCGGAGAACACGACGAAGACGGCGAGGTTAGAGATTTAGCTGATTCTGGTGTGTGAAAAGTTAAGCTGAGAATGGGGTAGCTTTTATAGGCACGATTAGAAGCTTGCTACGCTGGGGCTAAGGAACTTATGCCGGTGAACCTTCGGGCTGAAGCAACGGCGAGCAGGTGAAGCTTCTCTCTGGCGCGCAAGCTGCTGGTGAGATGGACAAGGATGGCCACGGCAATAGCTAAGGTGCTAACACATGTGCATCTGCAAAGATGGCCGTGAACGAGCACTGGCTAGCGCGGCGCTGATCGGCGGCGAAAACACGGCGACACAGTGCTCTGGTCGCGGTTGCAGCAGTGTTGATCGAAGCGAAGCACTGCGTTGTGGTCGAGGTCGCTGAAGCTACTGATTTGGTCGCAGGAGATTGCTCCGGTCGTGAACAGCAGATGTGGTCGAAGAAGCTGGGAGCTCTGGTCACGTGCTGATTGAGAACTACAGCTCTGGTCGATGGTGGCTGGTGGTTGTTGGTCGAAAATAGCTAATTGGACTGAATTGCAAAATCTGAAAATTGGCTTTAGACTGAATTGTAATTTCTGACTTGGAGATAGTTAATTTGCAATCTGATTTCATAGATGAGTATAAACTTAATCCTTGTACTCTTCTATTAGGAAATTTGGTAAAATCTGGCTTGATTTGATGATTCTTGATATAAACTGATAATAGGGTATTTAGGGTAAATTAAATCTGAGTTTTGGTTGATTTCGAATTCTGGCCTTTAAGATGAGATTTTGGAATCTGAACAGAAGGGTAAATTGTATTAAATAGCATTTGTAAGGGATTTGCTGAAGAAATTCTGAATTTGGAGTTAATATGAAGATTTCAGCCTTTTTGGGTTTCCATATATCAGAAAAGGACTGATTCGCGATTCAGCTTGGACTGATCTGTGAGAAAGGCTTGGATGAAGAAATCTGACTGCCAACTTTCTGGATTAAGGTATTGGCATACCCCTGATCATAATCCAAGAATAATATGGTTTGGATTAGGTCAAGATTTGGCTAAATCTGAGTTCAGAGTATTTAGGGTAATTAGGATATTAATTACAATCCTGTTGTCGAAAACAGAAAAGGATCGCAAGATCTGAGAGTTATAGATGGAATTGAATCTGGCTTCTGAAGGCTTTTATGTTCATAGTAACTGATAGATCACATCTGAAAAATCTGATCTTGATTTAGGTCTACAGGATAGATTTGAAGATTTTAGGGTTTGAGATAGATACTGATCTAGCTACTACTACAGATACATGCATGCATGATGTTAATGAAAAAGGAAGTTTTCACCCCTAAACTCAGGGTGTTACACTCTGCATCTTGCAGAACTTCGCCAAGACACCGCAAACTTCAACCCCGGCACGTCTCGCCAACGACAACCTGTTGGTCGTAGGTGCGACCAATCACCTCTCACAGATTTGGAGTGTTCTCTGACGAGTGAGGTGGTGAAGGCAAAAACTCCTTCGGCTCCAGGAAGAAGCACACAAGAGTGTATCCGTGTGATTGCAGAAATGCTTCGTAGCCCTCCCGCCGGATTTACTAATGATGATGGGGCCATTTTTTGCAAGAGTTCTTGCAAAGAATCTGTCGTGTTATTGCGAATACCCTGGTAGGTGTTGTGGAGGTTCCTAGCTAAGCAAAGACGACGCGATCTGACCGTGCGACTAGTCCTCTCCCGTCGGGCAAACACAGCAAGTGACACGAGGATTTATACAAGTTCAGGTCTCAGTGGAGACCCTAGTCCTGTCGACGTGCTCCCAACAAGGGTTGGCTAGGGGAGTTCTCTCCTGGGGAGAGTGCTCCTAAGCACACCTATTCGTTTTTGTGTATTGATGCAAATGAATTGTCCTTAGTTATAAGAGAGGGATACAAGGGCATTTATAGGCCCAAAAGATGCAAAAAGACTAAGCTACCCCGCTTGTAGCCATCGGATCGAGGGGCACCAACGTCCTTCTCCGGGTCGAGGGGGTTGGATGCTTGACAAGTGTCCTCGCCGATTCCCGAGGCGATCCTCGCGTGACCGTCCCGTGACCCCGCCTGGGACGAAGGCACCGTGGCCGTTGTCCCCAGGCAAAAGGCGGCACCCGGGACGGGGGTCACCAGGGCCCTTGTCCCCGGGAAAAAGGCAGCGCCCGGGACGAGGGTCACCGGGGCTAATCACCGGGTTTGATAATGCAGAGATTTCCCCCAACATCAGCCCCCCATGTCCTCCAGAGATGTTTCTTAAGTCCCCGGAGTGGATGGTCCACACTACCGAGAACATCTCCCTTGGAAAAGATTTCCGACACCTCACCGACGCCTCGGTCCTCGCGCTAAGCACTTATGGGGGCGCCGTCAATCATCATGACGTCGCTGGTCTCGGTTGTCCTGCGCCGTCAGCCATAATGGCCTCACGCAGTTCGAACCGCCGATGCGTCGTTTTCCGTGCGTGCCCCTTCAATTTGCACACGTCGTTTGAACTGGACGGCGTGGATTTATTACAAGGGTCCACGTGGCACCCATCGGGGCTGCGTTCGAGATCTATAAATAGGGCTTCGAGGGGCCAAGAGAGGACAATTGAACCCTCGAGCCTCAAACACCGCTAGAAGCCCTCTCCCGGAAGCCTAATCGCCGGAAACCTAAATTCTCCGAACTTAGCTCCCCAGTAGCTCAGCCCACTGGATACCCAAATGGCTCCGAAGGGTCATGCCAAGGACACCGATGTGCCTCAGGAGGAAGTCACCGCGGACTTCCTCTGGCCCTCTGAGTTCACCTCGGGGGACTTGGAGTCCCTCGTGGACTGGGGGGTAGTCGTGGACAGGGACGTCCGGATTAGTCGATTTTTCTGGCTGGTCGGAATCCCGACCACCAGAGGCAGTTTTACTTTTAAATGAAGACTTATTACCTTTGGTCGAAGGTGGTTTTTCTGCGACTGCGACCTCACGGTATTGTCCAGAGCGGTTCCTCTTCGACTTCTTCGACTTCCCACCCGGTGAAGACTCCGGCTTTTTGCTTGAATCTTCTTTCCTGGTGTCCTCGAAGCCCGGTTGGGGCGGTAGGTCCCCTTTGTCGACCATTCGGTTCCATTCGACTGCCTCGGCTGCATCGGAATATCGATCAGCCATGTCGAACAGATCGGCCACAGATCGAGGAGGGTGGATAAGCAACTCTTCAGTGAATCTCCGGTATCGAACGGCATGCTTAAATGCCCTGATTACGGAGCCATCAGATATGTTCGGGATGGTATTCCTCACCCCGACAAACCTCTTGACAAACTGCCGAAGTGTTTCGGTCGAAGTTTGCCGCAGCCTATGCAGGTCGTCCTCCTTACCCGGCTTTAGGTAACAATTTTGGAAATTGCTGAGGATGGCATCGCATAGCATTTCCCAATTGTAGATGGAACCCTCAGGCTGATTAAACAACCAGGTTCTAGCCAGTCCTGTGAGGACTGTTGGCAGGTAGTTGGCCATGACCTTGTCATCGCCTCCTGCTGCTTGGATGGCAGTAATATAGATCTGAAGGAACTCGGATGGGTTCTGAGTTCCATCAAACCTCTCAATGGCCCCTGGTCGAAACTTATCGGGCCAAACGACTGCTCGTAGGCCAGGCGAGAAAGCTTTGCAACCAACGTAAGGACCGTGAACCGTCCTGTGACTTTCGGTTGGGTTTCGAGCAACCTCACGTAATGGCGAGGTTACTCGTGGTCCCAAACGAGAGTGAACAGGAACTCGATCCCTACTACGAGAGTCCTGCATTCGCCGGTATTTTTCCTGTCGGGACGGTACAGGCGGCGGGTAACTGATGCGCACGGTGGCCCGATCTTCCGACAGGTAGAGGTAAGTCGATTGATGGAGACTCGACGTTGACGATCCGGCTTCCGATCAGAACCGATCCGAACCCAGCAATCGCTACACCACGGCTCCGTTGGTTATCAACCATGCACAAACACGATTGACCTCGCCAAGAAGGCTTATCCCTGCATGCGAATCGAGAACACAAGCAAGAACGAGAAAGAAGCAATCTGAAATATTGCAAATATAAATTGAATCTCACGAGTTGGGGTTCCACAAACCGATACACGGTGAAACTGTTCTTTGACAGATTAATCTAAGCAAAACCCAAGTCTAAACGGCAGCCATGGCGGCCATATATATACTGTATGGGGCGGCCATGGGGTGGAGGAGGAAACCCTAGGGGTACATGGGCCTTGGGCCCAAAGTGGAGCGTCGCAGCGCACGTCAGATTCTAGTCGTAATCTTGTTTTGACTATTCCCATTGATTTGTAAGGAATTTAGACATGGGACTGGATCCGTTGGAAAGCTCTCGTCGTTCTCTTGTCCGTAGAGTCCAAGAACGTCGAAAATGGACTTCGTATGTGGCCTGTACATCCGTTTGAAGTTGGACTACGCGCAGATGACCGAACCGGACTCGCGGATGAATTGAGCTCACTTGTGGGCTGGCCTTGGAGCGACGTGGCTTGTGCGACCTTAGAGGTGTAGAGGCGCCTTTCTTGAGCACGTCTTGTGTTTGGGGAGGTGGCCAAGGTGGAGGCCGAACTTGTGGCGGCGACAGCACAAAATCCAGACGACGTACGTGCTGCCAGCTTTCGCGTCCTGGCCAAGGTGGCGGACGATGACATCTTGATGACCACCATGTTGATGTCGTCTTGGTCATAACCATGATGTACGTGGTCTCATCATTCTCCCTTTCTTGATGTGGAGTCGTCCTCGACTCCATTGTGTTTTTCTGCAAAATGTTAGCACCAACAGAGAGCATCGCAATATGCATATCTTTGATAATCAAATCATTAGACACAGAACCATTAACATTTATATACTCCCTTTCTTGAAAAAGTTCATGTGCCTTAAAAATTGAACCGGATGTACTCGACATGGAATGATTGGTGATAGTATAGCTCTCTAGTTCATCACATGGTTGTACATTATAAGCAAAATTCATATTTGAGCAAATGTACACTCGATTAACCATGTACTTTCCATTATCATTATATTTGCCTATAATATGAAAAATGTTTCTTGATAAGCAAGGAAAATTATATGGATCAGTAAGTCTCTCCGCTAAATTGTCTAGATCACATAGAACATCAAATTCAATATAACCCAGAATATTTAAAGAAGACAACAATTTCAGCTCATCATTTTCGTTTGCAACGTGAACAACATGTTTATTTTGAGCACAAGTGTTATTATGTTCCAAAGTAAGAGTAACATGTTCATTCACTAGTTGTGGCATGAATATAAGTGAAGCATTATCACACAACTCTTCTTTATCCCAAGAAACATCGAGCAAATCTTCTTGTGACAAAGGGAAATCAGCAACTGGTTCCACAATTTGTTGCTCTAACAAAGCATGATTCGTGGAAAGTTTCAGCACATCAATATCGTTCTCATCTTGAATGAGTGTGGTACCTTTTTCATTACCTTTGTTTTCCTTCTCAGCTGATGTAGGTACATCTTCAGTTGTAGGTGATGGAAGCAGGGGTGCTGCAACAAGCATCTCTTCATTCTCCTCATTCTCAATTTGATCATTTGCACTTGCCTGCAGAACGTTAGTCGTGCAAGGATACACACCATTCTTGCAAACAGATGTATTGATTTTCCGTACAACTTTCTTACGTTTTATTTTATTTTCAGCTGCACAAGCAAGAGCAAATGTTTGCAACAGAGAAACATATTCTTTATCAATAACAATATTGTATATTTTCTCATTAAGTCCACGTAAGAATCTAATCTCTTTTTCTCCATCAGTTTCATCTAAATCACAACGAGACATGCATATCTGTAACTCTTGATAGTACTCCTCTATAGATTTTCTACCTTGATTCAAGCATTCTAATTTCTTATGCATATTACGTTTAAAAGAAGGAGGAACAAAACGTTGACGCATAGCTTCTTTTAACCTAGCCCATGTGTCAGGTTGTAAGCGGAGAGTAGCAAGTTCATTCCACCAGATGATAGCAAAGTCTTTAAATTCACTAGTGGCTTGCCTAACCCAATGGATTTGAGGAACTTGATGGGAATTAAATTTTTGTTCAACTATCATCTCCCAATCAAAGTAAATTTTCCCATCATATGCACCATAAAAAGAAGGTAAGGCTATTTTACCATTGGCATTGTCACCTCCATTATCATTTCGATCGTGATTCCAGCGTTGATATAGTTGTACATTTTCCCCAATGATCCATGAACCTGCCATTGTCAGTAGAAAACAAAAGATAACACAAAAGTATTATCCCTATCAACTACTAGGTTAGATCTCACGCTCTCAAGCAATCTTACCAAGTTCTTACCCGGTTCTTACCAACACAGCGAGGGACGGTGCAACCGGTGGCTGGTTCGTGACACCGTGAGGGCGTGATGAAGCGATTGCAAGGGTCAATAACCTGTGCTGATCAGAAGGATGTATTTGTGGAGCTTGGATATGCAATATTTAGTAGCAAGGAATATGCAATCATCGAAATCAGAATAGCAAAGCTGAATAAATATCCAAAGTACTTGTCAAAGTTGCTGGGCTAAACTCGTTCTCAGACCTAGCTCAAGCAAGCAAAACGAATGACGTAACACTGTCGATACAAAGGATACAAGCACTTTTGATTTTTTTTTTCCTTGCTTTTTTTGATTTATTTTTTTTTTATCTTTGTGCAGCTTCTTTTTTTTGCACTTGCCTTTTTCACATTTTTTTTTTAAATATCAATAGTGCCGCATATGAGAGATTACAAGATATATACACAAACACTCAATTTTCTCTCGCTGGAAAAACAGATCTACTATGCAGAAACTTCCTATGCTGTTTTCAGATTTTTGAAGGCCTCAAATGCTAAAACATATAACAGAAAAGTTGTAGATCGTTTCGTGTTGATCAATTTTCATATATGGAACACCAATTTTGGATAACGGATCTAGGTGATATGGGCCCCGCAATTACAGTCTGTGTAGGAAATCCGAAATCAAACAGATTCACTTTCAACGCGATTTTGGACTTGAAAACGGCGTTTCTAGAACTTCTCACAATGGACAAAGTTGTAGAGAATTTTCTGAGCTACAATTTAGACTCTGAATTTGTCCAATTTGGAGTTCAGACGAAGGAGATAAAAGCAAAATATCGAACTTGACAGATTGACACCCGAGTTTGACGCGGCGGCGACGACGTGATGGCGTTAGACTCGACGTCAAGATGCAAGACTCAAACTAGATCAACAACTTACTCTAAACCAGCAACAAGACGATGACGATGGATACAAATTCAACAACGCGAAACTGAAAACGAAATCGCGAAGGGCACAAAGTGGCTTGGACAATGGATATGACGGCGAACTCAAATATTTTTGTGGGGCAATTTTCTGGACTCTAGGTGAAAGATGAATAATGAACAAAGAGGATACAAGTATACCTGACGGGCAACCAAGGCTCTGATACCACTTGATGCGCACGGTGGCCCGATCTTCCGACAGGTAGAGGTAAGTCGATTGATGGAGACTCGACGTTGACGATCCGGCTTCCGATCAGAACCGATCCGAACCCAGCAATCGCTACACCACGGCTCCGTTGGTTATCAACCATGCACAAACACGATTGACCTCGCCAAGAAGGCTTATCCCTGCATGCGAATCGAGAACACAAGCAAGAACGAGAAAGAAGCAATCTGAAATATTGCAAATATAAATTGAATCTCACGAGTTGGGGTTTCACAAACCGATACACGGCGAAACTGTTCTTTGACAGATTAATCTAAGCAAAACCCAAGTCTACACGGCAGCCATGGCGGCCATATATATACTGTATGGGGCGGCCATGGGGTGGAGGAGGAAACCCTAGGGGTACATGGGCCTTGGGCCCAAAGTGGAGCGTCGCAGCGCACGTCAAATTCTGGTCGTAATCTTGTTTTGAAGATTCCCATTGATTCGTAAGGAATTTAGACATGGGACTGGATCCGTTGTAAAGCTCTCGTCGTTCTCTTGTCCGTAGAGTCCAAGAACATCAAAAACGGACTTCGTATGTGGCCTGTACGTCCGTTTGAAGTTGGACTACGCGCAGATGGCCGAACCGGAGCGACGTGGCTTGTGCGACCTTAGAGGTGTAGAGGCGCCTTTCTTGAGCACGTCTTGTGTTTGGGGAGGTGGCCAAGGTGGAGGCCGAACTTGTGGCGGCGACAGCACAAAATCCAGACGACGTACGTGCTGCCAGCTTTCGCGTCCTGGCCAAGGTGACGGACGATGACATCTTGATGACCACCATGTTGATGTCGTCTTGGTCATAACCATGATGTACATGGTCTCATCAGTAACTCCGCCGGCCAGAGCCAGAATGAGGATCATCCCGTTCACGGGAATGCGTTACTGAGCGGGAAGAGGCTGTTGGGGTCGCCTCGGATGCGACCTCGTCCAGTCTTTCCGCCAGAATCCTGAAAAAGGCCGGTCTTTGCGCATCCGTGACCGTAGGAGGAAAATTGCGCATGACTTCCGCGATAGATCGCAGTCGACCATGGGTACTTCTCCTAGGGGCACCGGGTGTTATCGTTTCTTCGTCCACTGGGAAATGCTCCGGTGGTAAAGAAGGAGTCTGGTCACGTCTACGACCACGCGACCGTCGAGAAGAACTCGGGGCAGCATCGTAACGAGCCTGCGCAGCTTGAAGAGCCTCTAGGGCAGTTCTGCGTAGTTCGTTGTTCTGTTGCTCGAGATCTTGATCCTCCTTCTGTTTGCGATCTTGTTCTTCCCTGGCAGCCTGTTGATCGGGAGTTTCTTCCGACAGCGCAGCAAACTGCCTAGGGAGAGAGGTCGCCGATGGGGAAAACATCTCGGTTTGTTCCAAGTCGGACTCGAAATCAAAGAGGCGGTGGAGGTTATCAGGGTCGAAACTCCCTGGGCTAATTTCCGGGTCACCATCATATTTTCCCTCAGCGGGGTCATATGACAGGCCGGATTCATCACCTAGCACATTAAGAACCTCTGAATTTCAATTAGGACGCCTTGAGAAAGGCCCCACGGTGGGCGCCAGCTGTCGACGATTCGGACTCGGGGTCCTAAGCCGAACTTATGTAAAATTTGTAATTGTGAGACCTTTCAAGATGACCCTTCGGGAAGGTATGCTGAACAATGGTGAACAAGAGCACAGAGAAATTTATACAGGTTCGGGCCCTCGATGGTGGGAGTAAAAGCCCTACGTCCTGTTGGGATTTCACTATATGAAATAAAGCTTTACAAACTAACAAGGAGAAAACCTCACAGGTGAAAGTTTTCCCTATATAAGTGTACAAAAGGAAGCTATGGGAAATTTGTAAGTATTGTCTAATCTAAGCCGTAGACTTGACTATTTGAGTGATCTAGATATCTTGTATCTTGATTATCTTTTGGGTCTAGTTCTTCCAAAAATCTCCGGTTTCCCGTTTGATGTACTTTGCCCCCTTTTTATATTGGTCGAAAGGGTGTCATATGAAGAAAACTGCATCAAACGGTTGGATGCGGTTGTTGAAGAACCGCTGTTAACTTCCACGGAGGTTATTAACACGTGTTAATCATGAATAACCGCATATAATAACCTCTGACGGTTGGTCTTCAACATGGAGGAATCTTCGGGATGTTTGGAATATCCTAGTATAAAGATAACCGAACAAACTCCAAGCACCTTGGTCGAGAATGTTCTGACCACGGAATATGGGCTGACCGCGCAACATCCCAGATATTCAGTCCAGTCCGCGTATAGCATACGAACTTCTGACCGCACAAAGCTGTCGACCTGATCGCACGAAACCCGCAACCTGATCGCGTAAAGCTTGCGACCTCATGGTGATGCCCCTCAGAAATAGCTTGAGTTCGCATTGAACCAAATACATGTCTGGTTCGAACCTGTCTTGAACCAAGAGTTTTATTAGAAGTGACCCGGGTGTCAATCCTCGTCATTGTATTCTAGGTAATGGATCACGATGAGCAGGCTTAAATTTTTTTGATTTAATGCCCGTCTTACACATGCACTGAGAAGTCTTTTCGGATTCTCATTGGAATTCGAAACGAATAAAGTGTCTCTTTAGAATTGGAAACAACATTTTTAAAGGACCTTATCATTTCAAATTCGGGGGCTAGCCGATGAGGATTTTTACCAAGTCCTTCGTTTATACCTCTCCATGATCACAGGAGACCACGGGGAAGATTCGAGTCCTCTATATATGCCTTTCCGTAATCGCAAGAGATTGCGGAAAGAGATTTAAGTTTATGCCTTCCTGATCGCAGGAGACCATGGGAAGAGAACTAATTCATTTGGGTCTTTCCATGGTAGTAGGAGATCATGGAGAGAGATCAAGGAATAAGTCTAAGATATTCTGGACATAACCCAATCTATTTAACTAAAATAGATACACAAGCCCCTCATGGGTGATTTTTGCTTATGGTGGCTACAGACTTCCGTGGTCGCAATCACACACAATTATACTACCCACGACCACTAGGACTATGGAGATGCCTACCCGCAGTTTATATGGTCGCAGAGATATCAAATTCTCAATCTGTAGTCGCAGTCTATGCGCGACCTCGGAATGAAAGAAGGCTTAACACTAGAAATACCTCTAAGTCAAAGGAGGTTTGGTCAAGAGTTGCCGACCATAAGCTAAGAGTTGCACGATTGTCTTATAACCGCACCTTAGTCAATACTCCCAGTGTAATACTCCACTTAGTGATGAAATAAGGATAATTATGTCGTGCGGTTATCCTTAACCCATCAATAAGGTACGAATGGATGTGCGGTTATCTATAAACTGCACGTTCTAACCGGCTAATAGCAATTCCATACAACCATGGTGCAGTTATCACCGAGGCATCTCTTTCATCAAGCAACTGGCATCTCTTCATCAACTATAAAAGGGAAGCCCGATGAACAAAGAGGGGGATCCTTGAAGCCTTGAATAGGAAGAAAGGATCACAGTAAACATATGCTTTGTAATTCCATTATTCATATAGTGAGAAAAAATAGGAGTAGGGCTATTACTCAGTCTACGAAGGTCCAAACCTATATAAACACAGCATGTTAATATGTCCATATTTACAATAAACTCCCTTTGGTGATTGTTAGAAACTACCTCCCTGCAAAACAAATAAATTATGTGTAAGTTGATACCACCTAAGACGAGGCCTCGCAAGTGGACGAGGTCGCAATAGTAGGCGAGTATGTCGTTCTCTCCCAAGGGACTATATGAGAGAAAATTGTGATTAGCTAAAGTCGAATCAGAAATAAAACAAAACCATAAAAAAGGATGTGGGTTGGTTCGCCTCGACTCGTCTCACCAACTAGAATATGACTATCAGAAATCAAATTCTGTACTCATACCCTCGGCCAGTGGTGAACGAAATTTGCATGCCAAGAGAACACTACGTGTGTATACAATTCAACCGAAAAGGATTAACTGAAACAATTTCTCAAGGGTCTGCGCACAGCAATCCAAACCTAACCAACAAAATATCAGTGATCACTGAAGGAGTTTTCATGCAGTGAATTGGGATCATCGCAAATCAAACACAGAGACCCAATATCACAGGCTGTAACATAAGAACTCGAGAAAGATGATCAATGCATTTCAACTGCCAATCGTAATGAAGTATTTCAGTTTTTAGCACAAGAATCGAACAACAATGTTGCTTCGATTGACAATTAGACACAGAGGAGCAATTCAATAGTTTCAAAATTCAACACACAGAGGGAAACAACCACAGAAGAATGGAACAGAAATAAACAGCAAGTTTCTCAAAATGTAAGGCCAATCAACAGGCATTTACGAACCCTACACAACTTGATTCATGTGTTCATCATATACTTAGTTGAGTTTCTTATAACTTACAGGAAACAGTTTTCAAGGGGAGAAGAGAATGAGAATGAGAGAGGGGAATCATTGTCGAAAATTGAAGTCGAGGAAGAAGTCCGGCACAGAGGTCACCGGAGCAGTCGTGGAGAAGGTCGGGGACGTGGCCGACGAAGTGAGAACTAGTCGTCGCAGTTATGGGTGTTGGAGCTGTGGCTGTGGTCGAAGTCGTTGAAGCTGCAGTCATCACGGATTAGGTGGCCAACTAGAGTGGCGGCGAGGATCAGCAACGGGGACAAGGTGGTGGCCAGGGAGGAGGTGGCTTGGGCACGATCGGCCCAGATCAGTGAGGGAAGCGCGGTGGAGCGGCGACGGGTTGGCCAGATCCAGCGGATCTGGCGCTTTGGGGGAAGAAGAGGACGCCGGCGGTGGTGAAGTTGTGGAGGTGCACGGGAGATGGCGGATCCGGCGGAGGTGAACAGCGGCGGTGGTGGGCGAAGAAGAAGAAGGAGAAGAGGATGCCGGGATCTAGTTGCGGCGGGTTCAGTGGGCACGGGTTGCGCGAGAGGCGGTGGATCTAGATGCAGCACGTGGCGGTGCGCCGGCACCGGGAGGTGGCCGGCGAGCAGTGGTGGAGGATGGTGGAAGAGGGGCACTGCGGCTTTAAAGGTGGCAGCTTGGAGTGCAGATGGAGAGGTGGGGAGGAATCGGGTGAAGTGGTGGCGGTGCGCCACCGGTGTACTGCCCGGCCACCGGCGGCGAGGTGGACGAAGGTGTGGAGGAGGATTTAGGGGAGAAAGAAAAGAAGGCAAGAAAAACAAAAACCGGGCTCAACTCTGCATAGTGGTGGCCGGCTAGGGTTAAGGGTGAATTTTGGCAATCTTGCAGAAAGGTCCTTGAAAAGGTTTGAAATGACAACCAGGTCCTTCTGAACTGTGGTTCTGTTCCGGGCCCCCAGAGACTCCGATTCAGCACGGTCGGTTCCTACGCGTCCATAGAAACACATGCTTCTATTCAGAATAGGCCGAGCATCGGGTTTAGTTGATGAGGAGCGTCCATTAGCCAAAATCCATCTGATTTGCGCCAACCTGCGATAAAAATTGCAAAACGAGTAATCCAATCAATTTGGCAACAAATCTGGAATAATCTAGATATATGATGAGGTATATGACTAATATGTGCATAAGCATGGGGAAAATAAATAGAAAAATCAAGCAAATCAAGTAAATATCATCCCCCCAAGCTTAATTCTTTGCTTGTCCACATGCAATGCAATAAGAAATAAATCCTGGCAAACAAACAAGAAAATAGATGACGCGAAAGTGTTGAATGCAGCGAATAGTAATCTCGGCAAACTAAGGTATGTATCGAGCGCTCAATCATCTAATGATTGCATAGAAATTTCAGGTGACTAGATTAGTTCTGGGTACGGAGGAAATAAGAATGCTTAGTTCTACTTATACCACCTACATCCATGCATGGATACAGAATTTCAAAGTGAGCATAAACAATGCACAAGCATGAGAGAACTACGGTCTCCATAAACATCAAATAATCCATTTCAACCTTATGAATTTTTTTTTAGCTCTTTTTGTTTCAAAAACAAAATTTGGTGCTCATGCAAGTCTGTACCCTTCGACTTATTAAGGCGTATCTCTCCATACTTCACTCTAGGCTCACTAGTCCCCTAGAGTGTTTTAAGAAACATGCTCATGAATCAAAAGAGGTAGCAAGAAGGCCTATGCACTTATTAGATTTGCAAATGTGCAAACCATACTTTCATAATGAAGACTCAGATGAGCAATGAAGTAGAAGAGTTTTTATTCAAAAGAAAAGAAAGATTGGCAGTGCCTACAAGGTAGAGAACAAGCAATTGCGACCTTATTAGCAAAATTTTTTTTCAAATTTGGTTTACATAGGTTAAATGATTGTTTAGGAGACTCATGTTCTAAGCATGTGTGTAGAGATTAGGCTCAACAGTTGATATTTCAATATACATGATAGAATGCGGCAATATAAATATTAATAAACATTCAAATTTCCACGATATCCACAAGGAAGCTAAGTACAAGCAATTTTAAAAACATTAGAAGACGGTTAATCACAACTCACCCTACAATAGATTGTCGA
Source organism: Pharus latifolius (assembly GCA_019359835.1). Lineage (NCBI taxonomy): Eukaryota > Viridiplantae > Streptophyta > Magnoliopsida > Poales > Poaceae > Pharus > Pharus latifolius. Next base: position 37,311,552 of record CM033328.1, on the reverse strand, counting down.
GCCACTAAAGCATGGATAAAGCTCAACACAACATGCAAAGGGCTCTAGAAGCCAAATGAAAACAATGGACCACGGAATGAAAGCACATTCAGTCATAACCACAACATTCACATATAGATACAAATCTGCGCAAGTCTAGAATTTCTAGAAAATTTTGACATGACCTTTCTAGATTTTCCTTACGATCTGTAACACCCTGAGTTTAGGGGTGAAAACTTCCTTTTTTGTAAATAGCATGCATGCATGTATCCGTAGTAGTAGCCAGATCAGTATCTACCTCAAGCCCTAAAATCTCCAAATCTTTCCTATGACCCCAAATCAAGATCAGACTGTTCAGATGTGATCTATCAGTTACTCTGAACTTAAAAGTCTTCAGAAGCCAGATTCAATTCCATCCCTAAATCCCAAATTTGTCAAAACTTCTGTTTTCGAAAACAAAATTAAGTTAATTACACTAAATACTCTAAACTCAGATTTAGCCAAATCTTGACCTAATCCAGACCTGATTATTCTGAAATTATGATCATGGGTATGCCAATACCTTAAACCAGAAAGTTGGCAGCCAGATTTTATCATCTAGACTCTTTTCACAAATCAATCCAAGAGTTATCGCAAATCAGTCCTTTATCTGATATCTGGAAACCCAAAAAGGCCAAAATCTTCAGATTAACTCCAAATTCAGAAATTCTTCAGCCAATCTCTTCTAAATGCTATTTGATACAATTTTCACTTCTGTTCAGATTTCAAAATCTCATCATAAATGCCAGAATTTGAAATCAATTGAAATTCAGATTTCAATTACCCTAAAATGCCGTATTTTCAGTTTGTATCAAAAACTATTCAAATGTGCCAGATTTTATCAATTATCTTTGCCAAATATTCTGTTGAATATAATCTGCCAGATCAGTGAAATCAATTTCAGTCTAAACCTTCCAAATCTCCAGATTTACAGATTAGTCCAAAACTCAAAATCTGAAATTGCAATTCAGTCCAAATTCGACCAGAGTCTCAGCTAATTTTCAACCAGAACTCGCCATGCTTGTGCGCCGTGGTTGCTCGTCGCCGATGAAGCTTCGCCCGCGCTTTTAGCCATGCATGCCTGTGTGTACGTGTCCTCGCTTCAGCTCGTGCCGTGGCCACGCCGATGAACAGCACTGCCCTCGTGCGCGAGCAGCAGCCTTTTGTCAGCAACTCCACACCACGTTTCCTTGCCGCGCCAATTGTTGTCGCCACCGCTTGCTTCAGCAATGCTAAGTCCCAATGGAACGACACTGTGATCAGCTGCAGACTTGTCGCCGTCGCATCACCGCTCTTCGCTGTGTCTTCGCCGCTGTTGTTTCTGCACGCAACCAATCTCATCACTGGTGCCAATCTCTTCGTTGTCCCCTCTTAGCAAGCTGCGCCTGGCCTATTTAAACACCACTGTGCCCAGCAGCTACTTCACTTCTCTGGAAATCAACCAAGTCCCAAATTCTTCTGTTTTCGTTTTCTTCTCCGGCGAGCCGTCGAGGCGGCACACGGTGCCAGCACGCCCTGCTGCACCAATCTTCAAATTGAAGCCATCAGTGAGTTCCCCTTCTCCTTCTATCTGTGTGGTATCATCTAATTGCTCACTGGTGACCTCTAACGCCGGCGATCACCAGAATTCCCGATTTGCCCTGTTCCTGCAATGTAGTTTGATTTACTCCAAATTAGCTTTCGAACCTGTAATCTAAATTGATCAAAGAGCTATTTTGAGTATGCCTGTAAACCTAGAATCATAAATTGATCTCAATTTGAAGCTATTCTCAAAATTGAACTTCAACAGTCGCTGGCTCTCGTCGCCAGGCTTCTCTGTTGATCTTCTGATCAAATTGATGATACCAGTAGCTTCCTCATACCCCTCTATCACTCCTCGAGCAAGGAATTAAGTTCATTTGGCCTGTATCGAAAATGCCCAATTTCAGTGCTTCTTCTCCGGCGCCGATCACTGGAAAGTTTTTCCCAGCCATTTTAGCCCTAACCACTTTGTCCAGTGTGTGTGCCTTGAACTCCTGAGCATTTTTGTCTTCTAGCCCGACACCTAGATCGGCCTAGATTGAAAGTTATAGCTTTGCCAAGATCTGTGTCCAGAACTGTCCCAGTGCAGTGAGTTCACCGCAGTTCATCACCAAATTTCTTGCTGTCCAGCCATTTTCAGCCATAGATCCTATTATGACTTTTGTTCCTGTTACTCAAGCCTACCTCCTAGACAAAGTTAGCACATCAGTTGAGCCCTTGAACAGCATTTTATGCTAAGCCCTAGTTTTTGGCATTGTCAGCCTTATGCCAGAGCTTGTCAGCCAGTGGCATTGGCTTTGTTTAATCACTTCTGTTTGTGCAAATTGAGAACTACTTTGTCGACTGAATTTGTAGAGTTGTGATCTACATTTTCTTCTACTACCACAACTTGAGATAAGAACTCTAGCTTTTCTTAAAGCTATGTCAGAGCCTTGATCCTTATGTCAATCTGCTGACATTCGCTGTTTTTGAACAAACCAGCCACAAAATTGTTATCCCTGTTGCAACCTTGAAACCCTAAGATTATCTAACACCCATCCTTAGCCCAGATTCCTTGAACTCTAGAATCTCGACTCAGTTCAGCTTGCAATCCAAATTATCTCCAATATCGTTCAGTCATTCTTGTAAAGCATTTCTGCATATAAGTCATAAAACATTTTAACATAATAAGTAATTATTGTGTATTTGTTTGTCATCGAGCAGATCCAGAAGCTGACTTTGAGGATTTTGCTGTTGAACCGTCATCAACTGCTGTATCTTACGACGCGGAAGGCAAGTCATATCCTTGGTCATCTTCAACCTATATTTTAAAGAGTGGCTATAACATAACCTTGAATATAGATAATATTGCATGTGAAAGATTGAGAATGGTTTATTTATGAATTGGCAGTACTAGACTGGTTATCTGTGAAATGTGAAATAAACAAGTTTTGAGCCATAAACTATTATATATGTATTTATATACTTATATATTCATGAAATAAAACCCCTAGCCATGACCAGAAAAATGGTATGGATGGTGGTAGCACTGGAGGTGCTAAACTGCAAAGGATAGCAGGCACTGAAGGTGCAGGGTTTTGGATGGTCTGGTCACTGGCATATAAGGACTAGAACCTTGTGTTGTGCGTCTATTGGCATGAACAACGTGCTAACCGCAAGCCTGGAATGGGACAGGCCTGAACAAGTACTTATGTGGATCGCACATGAAACCCCTGCATGAGATGTGTAGTGATGCACGGTAAACACGGAGAATGGCTCCCACACATATCACTGAAGGTGATCTCGCACGCTGACCCAGTAATGGGAATAAGCAAAGGGATGGAGGTTAGGATACAACCTACCACAACTATGGTTCGCGGAGAGCCACAGGGTCGGGGGTGAATTGTAAGTGAAACATAACAAAAGTTCTTGTTATCTCCACCTTGCCACTCACAATATGAAGTGAGCCAGGGGTCCAATCATTATGTTATTATAGGAAAGGCTTAAAAGAGGAATATCTTGCGGGTAAATTGGTACCTCTCTGCAGAGTTAAAAACGTATTCGAATACTCCGAGCTCCCGGGTTTATAGGAGTCTGCTGCGGTGGATTAAATCCATGGGGTGTGACACAAGTATATTTTCTAAATAAATTATTTGTTAAATCAAGATTACCCAAATGACATGTGTTGTCATGATAAGGAGTGCTGCCGTGGGCTATCGTGTGTCGACGTGTCGTGGTAGTGCTATAATCTAGTGAACAAGAATATCAATGTTATATTATGAGAAGTGCTGCCATAAGATGAGATGAGTTGAGTTGTGAAAGAAAAAGGTTATTTTATAAACATCCATAATTCTTGACTAGTCTAGGTTCATATCATCACTATTATATGTATCTACTCTTACCTATGACTTGCTGAGTACGTAAGTACTCACCCTTGCAACATTCAACTCAGTAGATGGAGCGTACCTTGATCAAGATGAAGGCATGGAGAACTTTGTGGATCCAGAAGGAGGAGAGTCAGTTCCACCAGAGCCCTGATGTGTGTTGTTCTACCGTCAACTTCTTTTGTGGGAGGGTCACCTATCTTCTACTGTGTAGTTAATATTTTGCTAAACCTTGAATGCCGTGAAGGCATTGTAATCTCTTATGTAATATTAAGGCCAGCATGCCACACTGCTTAAATATTTTTGTCGGGGGAAATCTCCGCGGGACTAAGTCCAGGTAAGATGTGTCACGATTGCCCGGGGACGTGGCCTCTGGGGCCTCCCCGGGCGTCGCCTTTTGGCTCCCGGGACACGGCCTCCGGTGCCCTCCCGGGCGCCGCCATTTGCCTGGGGACGTGGCCTCCGGGGCCTCCCCGGGCGTCGCCTTTTGGCTCCCGGGACACGGCCTCCGGTGCCCTCCCGGGCGCCGCCATTTACCCGGGGACGTGGCCTCAGGGGCCTCCCCGGGCGCCGCCTTTTGGCTCCCGGGACACGGCCTCCGGTGCCCTCCCGGGCGTCACCATTTGCCCGGGGACGTGGCCTCCGGGGCCTCCCCGGGCGCCGCCTTTTGGCTCCCGGGACACGGCCTCCGGTGCCCTCCCGGGCGCCGCCATTTGCCCGGGGACGTGGCCTCCGGGGCCTCCCCGGGCGCCGCGTTTTGGCTCCCAGGATACGGCCTCCGGTGCCCTCCCGGGCGCCGCCATTTGCCCGGGGACGTGGCCTCCGGGGCCTCCCCGGGCGCCGCCTTTTGGCTCCCGGGACGCGGCCTCTGGTGCCCTCCCGGGAGCCGCCGTTTGCCTGGGGGCGTGGCCTCCGGGGCCTCCCCGGGCGCCGCCTTTTGGCTCCCGGGACGCGGCCTCCGGTGCCCTCCCGGGCGCCGCCATTTGCCCGGGGACGTGGCCTCCGGGGCCTCCCCGGGCGCCGCCTTTTGGCTCCTGGGACGCGGCCTCCGGTGCCCTCCCGGGACTCATCGCCCTCCTAAAGGTAAAGTATTGAACTGTTTATCACGTACAGGTCACGCGAGGAGCGCCTCGGGAACTAGCGACCACCTGTCAAGCATCCAAGGCGTTTGACCAGGAGAAGGACGGTCCTACCCTTCAATCCGACGGTGGCTCCCGGGGTAGTTTAGGTTTTTTGCTTCTTTTTGAGGCTATAAATAGCCCTTGTACCCCTCTGTTGTAGAGGATCAGTTCATTTTATTGAAATAGCTAAACTCACAGGCGTGCTCCGGAAGCCTCTCCCTCGGAGAGGGCCTCCCCAGCTGACTCCGGTCGGGAGCGCGTCGACAGGAATAGGGCCCCCACCGAGACCCGAACCTGTATAAACCCGTGTGTCATTCCTTGTGCTTGTCCGGCGAGGGAGGACCGGTCATCCGGTCAACCCGCGCCGCGTAATCTTCACTAGGATCACTTTCAAAACCTGCCGGGGTATTCGCAATACCACGACGGTTGGCGCCGTCCGTGGGGACTCGTGACAAGACGCCATGGCTCCCCCAAGAACAAGGGCTCGCACCCTTCCCGGTGATCCGGGTCTCGGAGACCCGGCGCCGTCCGCCCGGGACACAGCTGTCCCGGCGGTCCCTTCCGGAGGCGACCTGGCCCAGGTACCGCCTCCCTCCTTTCCTCTTAACTTAGGTGCTTCCACCTCCAGGTCGTTCCCGGTGACCGCGGGGACCTCGGCCGGGACAAACGTCCCCCCGACGGCTCCCCTGGCTCCCCGGGACGCCCTGCTCGAAGCTCTCGTGGAAGGCCAGCTCCGCGCCCAGCGCTCTATGGACGAGCTCCTTAGCGTGTTGGCGCGGCCTCCGGTCCCCACATTTGCGTCGCACCCATATCCGGGGAACATGCCCCCGTTTATGGGTTACCCGGCGGCCCCTCCGGCCTCGGGGGGGTTGTCCGCCCCGTATGATCCTGCCGGGGGATTCCCTCCCCCTGCGGGATACACGCCCGGACCCTTCCCGGCACCCAGGCCTGTCCCGGTACCGGGAGGTTACTTCATGCCGGGGCCCTTCGTGGCACCAGGGGGTACCCCGTCCCCGGCCTATTCCCGGGGCCGGGAGCCCATCACTTGCCGGGGGTTTACCCTGCGCCGGGAGCCAGTCCCGCCCCCCGCGTCGCGTTTACCGCGCCGGGGGCGGTTGACAGAGCAGCCCCCGTGCTGCAACGGACTTCCCCCCGCATGGGCTCCCCGGTTCCGGGCGCCGCCACGGGGGCTCCACCCTCACCGGTTCCGGGTGTTACAGGGCCTGCCCCCTTCCCGGTTCCAGTCGTGGCCACTGGGGCCCCCACCACTTCGATTCCAGGCGTCGCCGCGGGCGCCCCCTCCCCGGTTCCGGATGATACCGGGGCTTCCCCCTTTCCGGTCCCGGGGGTCGTCGCAGGGGGCTCGCCCCAACCGGCTCCGGAAGCTACAGCGCACGAGCTCCCTCCTACGGCGGGACAGGTCCGTTTCGTCCCGGGGGAGGTCGAGCGAATGCGTTCACCAGAGCGCTGGCAAGAACTTCCCCCCGGCCGCGGGCGCAGGGAGCCTCGCTCTCGCATGGGCCGGGGAAAGAGACCCGCTGAAGAGCCAACCTCTCCGGCGGAGAGCCCGGATGTCCGGGAACTCAGTCCCGGTCCGGAGGAAAAGCGTCGCCACCGCCATTCTGGCGGACCTCTCGGACCGCTTCCAGACTCAGACAACGAAGGTCCCGTGAAAGAAGAGAGCGACCGGGGTTCTCCCCGAGAAGTGCAGGGGGCTAACCAACCTCTGTGCCGAAGGCTTCGTAGCATCCGGTGGCCGCGGCCCTACCGCCCGCCACACATCGAACACTATAACGGCGAGGCAGACCCTTACGAGTTTGTGCAGGTCTACTCCACTGCTATCTCCGCGGCCGGGGGAGACGAGTCAGTACAGTGCAACGTCTTCCCCCTTTACCTCTCCGGCATCGCCCGCTCCTGGTTCTACAACCTGAAGGCCGGCTCCATCAAGTCTTTCTCGCAGCTCAAGCGGGAGTTCTGTGCCAACTTCCAGGGGAACTACGTGCGTCCCCTGGACTCCTCGCAGCTGTACACTGTCCGGCAGAGGACTAGGGAGACCATCAGAAGCTTCTTCAAGCGCTTTGCCCAGGTGAAGAGCAAAGTGGCCCACGTCCCCGACTCTACGGTCATCGAAGCCTGCAAAAGCGGCATCCTCCCGGGGGAGCTCCACCGAAGGCTCTCCCGGAGCTGCCCCTCTTCCACCGACGAGCTCTTCAACGTGCTCGAAAAGTACGCTCGGGCGGAGGAAGACGATATCTGGAAGAAGACCCAGGGGGCTCCCGCCCCTGTCGACCGGGGGGCCAGGGATCCCCCCAAACGCTCCAGGCAAGGGGGGCGTAGCGAGCCACGGCCTCGGGACACCTTTGTCCTCGAGGCCGGAGGCGGCTCGCGCGACTCCCCGAGGACCAACCGCCCCTTCCCCAAACCGAAGGGCCATGGGGGAGGACAGTCTTCGCGCGGCCGGGAAGGCCCCGCGGGGAGAAGGCGGGAAGGACCGTGGTGCAGCCTCCACAGGTCCAATACCCACGCTACCCGAGATTGTAGCCAGCTGCTGCAGCACTTTGCGAACTTCCTCGACCAGCGTGAGCAGGGGTGGGACTCTGGCCTCCTTGCTCCCTCGGCCAGCTGTTCCGGCCCTTCCCGCTCCCACGGGGGGTCAGCAGACGCAGGAGGGGGAGCCTTCAGAAGCTCTCCCCTTTCAAACTTCGCAGCGGAGCATCAACGTCATCGTGGGAGGATCTGCCTCTGGGCGGGACTCTAAGCGCCAGCGTAAGGAGTACGCGCGCGAGGTCAAGGTTGTGGGGGTGCTACACGCGTCCCCGCCACCGAAGTGGTCGGACGTCCCCCTCACCTTCACGGCAGAAGACGCGTGGGGGGTTCGCTTCCCCCACGACGACGCGCTCATTGTCTCCGCGACCATCTACAACTGCCATCTGGCCCGGATCCTGTTGGACGGCGGGAGCTCCGCCGATGTCTTATTCCTGAAGGCCTTCAAAGAAATGTAGGTGGATGAGAAGCTCCTGCAGCCCGCTGCCGGGCCCCTGCAAGGCTTTGTCCCGGGGAAGGCGATCCACCCCGTGGGCAAGGTAGATCTTCCAATGACCTTCGGCACCCCGGAGAACTACCGGACCGAGCTGGTCCGCTTCGACGTGGTAGACCTCCCCTCCTCCTACAACTCGATTATGGGGAGAGCGACAATCAACCGGCTGGGGGCTTCCACCCATCAAAATTATCTCTGCATGAAGATCCCCGGGCCGCATGGTGTGATCAACGTCCGGGGAGATCAAGACATGGCCCGTGCTCTATACGAGCGCGCTGCGGCCACGATCGGAAGCATCAACCTCATAAAGACGCCTGGGGGGGAGGCTCCTCCCCCGGAACTAGATGCTGCTGCGCCACCGCCCGGGAGGCCCCTCCTCAAGCCGCGTCCGGAAGGGGGCCTCCGAAAGGTCCTACTGTCCCCGGGCAACGAAGACAAAACCGTCTGGATCGGGGCGGAGCTCCCCGAGGAGCGCGCAGCGCAACTTGCAGCTTTTCTGCGCGAAAACTCCGATGTTTTTGCGTGGAAGCCGTCAAACATGCGGGGCGTCGCCCAGGGGGTCATTGAGCACAAGCTTGCAGTAGCCCCCGGTCACCCCCCGGTCAAACAGAAGCTGCGGAAACTCTCCCTCGGGCGCCAAGAGGCAACCAAGGCGGAGATCACCCGGCTCCGAGAGGCGGGGTTCGTTCGGGAGGTCCTGCACCCCGAGTAGCTCGCGAACCCCGTCCTCGTCAAGAAATCAACCGGCAGGTGGCGGATGTGCGTGGACTTCACCGACCTTAACCGCGCCTGCCCCAAAGACAACTTCCCGCTCCCGCGGATTGATCAGCTCGTCGACTCCACTGCGGGGTGCGAGCTCATGAGCTTCCTAGACGCCTACTCGGGCTACCATCAAGTCCGGATGGCGGAAGGGGACGAGGAAAATACGAGTTTTATTACTCCCCTCGGAACCTTCTGCTACGTCCATATGCCCTTCGGGCTCAAGAACGCGGGGGCAACCTTCCAACGCCTTATGACACTGGTTTTCAAAGAGCAAGTCGGCCGCAACGTTGAAGCCTACATAGACGACGCGGTTGTCAAGAGTCCCCGCGCAGCCTCCCACATCGACGACCTAGCTGAAACCTTCCGGAACCTCCGCGCATTCGGGCTCAAGCTGAACCCGGAGAAGTGCGCCTTCGGGGTGCGCGGGGGGAAGCTCCTAGGTTTCCTCGTGTCCCAGCGGGGCATCGAGGCAAACCCCGAGAAGATCCGGGCATTCCTAGACATGCCCCCGCCGCGCTCCGTCAAGGATGTCCAACGGCTCTCCGGCCGCCTAGCCGCACTCAGCCGCTTTGTCTCCCAGTCGGGGGAGCGGGGCCTCCAGTTCTTCAAGATCCTCCGGGGGCTCGAGGGGTTCCGCTGGACCCCCGAGGCCCAGGAGGCGTTCGACGACCTCAAGAAGTACCTCACGAGCCCTCCAATGCTCATGAGTCCGTCCCCGGAAGAGCCCTTGCTCCTCTACCTCGCCGCGACCCCTATCGCCGTCAGCGCGGTCTTGGTAAAGGAGCAAGGGGGGCAGCAGCGCCCGGTGTACTACGTGAGTGAGGCCCTCCAAGGGGCCAAAACTCGGTACACGGAAATGGAGAAAATCTACTACGCCCTCCTCATGGCGTCCCGGAAGCTTCGGCATTACTTCCTGGGGCACCCCATCACCGTCCCGTCATCCCTCCCCCTTGGGGGGGTACTGCGGAACAAAGAAGCCACCGGCCGGATCGGGAAGTGGGGGGCTGAGCTCGCCCCCTTCTCCCTGTCCCTTACCGGGCGCTCCACCATCAAGTCGCAGGTTCTTGCCGACTTCGTCGCAGAGTGGACTCCCACCTCCGGGTCCGAGGACGAAGATCTCCCTGTGCCGCCCCGACGCAGTGATCATTGGACCCTTATGTTCGATGGGTCGCTGTGTCTCGCCGGGGCCGGCGCGGGAGTAGTCCTCCGAAGCCCCGAGGGGAAGGAACTCGAGTACGCCGCACGGCTCGAGTTCCCCGCAACCAACAACGTCGCCGAATACGAGGCTTTGCTCCTCGGGATGCGCCTCGCGCGCTCCCTGGGGATCCGGCGCCTCCTAGTCAAGGGAGATTCTCAGCTCGTAGTTTGCCAAAGGGACAAGTCTTACCTGTGCCATGACGCAAACTTAAGTCTTTATTTGCAGGAAGTGCGAAAGATGGAGAGGCATTTCGACGGCCTCGAGGCCCGGCATATCCCACGTAGGGACAATGACCGGGCCGACACCTTGGCCCGGGCGGCCAGCGCCCGGGAATCGCTCCCCAAGGGGGCTTTCCTAGAGATCATCACGAAGCCCTCAGTGGCCTCCCCGGACACGGGCGACGAGCCTCATGTCCCGGAGGTCACCGAGATCACCCGGACTCCGTCTTGGATGCACTCCCTCATCTCCTTCATCAGGGGGGAGGGGGACCCTCCTAGTGAGCCCGAGGCTAAACGTCTCCAGGCTAAAGCCCGGGCGTATCTCCTCCTGGAGGGGAGGCTCTACAAGCAGGGGGCTTCCTCCCTCCTGCGCTGCCTCCCCCGGCCGGAGGGACTTCAACTTCTCGAAGACATCCACGCGGGGAGCTGCGGTTCTCACCTAGCCCCGCGTGCCATTGCAGCCAAGGCCCTCCGGCAGGGCTTCTACTGGCCCACGGTCATGCGCGACGCACGAGACCTCGTCTCCGCATGCGAGGCATGCCAGAAGATGGCCAAGGGCTCGAACCTCCCCCCTAGAGCGCTGCAGACGATCCCCATCACTTGGCCCTTTGTGCGCTGGGGGATGGACCTCTTAGGGCCCTTCCCCCCAGCGCCCGGGGGATACAAGTATGCGGTAGTCGCAGTTGACTATTTTACAATGTGGGTTGAGGCGGAGCCTTTGGCCAGCATCACGTCCCGGGCCGTTCAGCGGTTTTTCTGGAAAAACGTCGTATGTCGTTTTGGTGTCCCCCGGGAAATTACCGTGGACAACGGGACCCAATTCGACTCAGCTTATTTCCGGGAATTCTGTGAAGGCCTGGGGCTCGTCATCCACTTCGCCTCTGTAGCCCATCCCCGGAGCAATGGGGCTGTCGAGAGGGTCAACGGCGTGATCCTACAGGGATTGCGCCGGAGACTCGAGCAAACCGCTTCTAAGCGGGGTACATAGGCGGAGGAGCTCCCTAGCATCCTCTGCTCCATGTGCACGACCCCGTCCCGGGCGACGGGGCGTACTCCCTTCTCCCTGGTCTACGGGGCGGAGGCAGTCCTCCCCCCGGAGATTGGCTTCCGGTCACTGCGGGTGGAGCTCCTGGAGGGAGCCACTCCCTCGGCATACTAGGCCAACGAGGCCAACCAGCGTCTGGAGATCGACCTCGTGGAGGAGGAACGCGACCGAGCGCTCCTCCGCCACGCCATCTACGAGCAAGAAATGGCGCGCGTGTACAATCAGCGCGTGCGCGAGAGAGCTTTCCGCCTTGGGGACCTTGTCCTCAAGCGCGTGACGGACCCCCAGGCCCAGGGTAAGCTCTCCCCCAAGTGGGAGGGCCCCTACAGGATCTCCGCGATACTGGGCTCGGGGGCCTACAAGCTCTCCAACCTCCAAAAGCAGGAGCTGAAGCACACGTGGAACTTGCGTTTACTTCGCAAGTTCTATGTTTAGCCTTACAGGCCTGTCCCCTCCCCCGGAGCGTTCACGCCGGAGGGGGAGGAGGGACACTGTATTTTCCTCCCCTTTCGCGGCTTCGCAGGGGGAGGTCCTGTACTTCATTTTATTAGCAATACATAGGTCTTGCTTTGCAAACTGTCTCATTGCAGGTCTTTCTCATTACCACCCCTAGCGGCGATGCCCTCCCCGCGAGGATGCCCTCCCCGCGAGGATGCCCTCCCCGCGAGGATGCCCTCCTTGTGAGGATGCCCTCCCCGCGAGGAAGTGGGCCAACCCCAACAAGTCCCTACAACGGAGCCTACACTCCCGTAGGGCGGCTTACGATCAGCCCTCGTGGACTGAGGGTGTAAGCGGCAACCCGGTCACAGTGGCCGTGGTAACGAGTCACTTTGGGAGACTAGTCCCCTGCCCAAACACTCAAGCCCCGTCTTCGGGCATTTCCTCCTCCGGGAGTCGACGTTATTCCCAGCTCCCCGTTCTCACGGCGACCGGAAGATCGGCCCCTTGCGGCTTGATTGGATCTATCTTCCTCCTCCGGGAGTCGACGTTATTCCCGGCTCCCCGTTTTCACGGCGACCGGATGAATGCCTCCCGGAGACCCTATTCCCGGCTCCCCGTTCTCACGGCAACCAGATGATCGTCTCTCGGAGAAGTCGGATTTCTCAGGCATTTTCTTCCTCGAAGACCCTATTCCCGGCTCCCCGTTCTCACGGTGACCGGACGAATGTCCCCTAGGAAGCTCGCCTCTGGAAATCTCATCGGGTTCTCTTGGACTTTCCTCCCGCTTGAGGCCTTATTCCCGGCTCCCCGTTCTCACGGCGACCGGACGATTATCTCCCGGAAGGTCTTCTCCTTGGAAACCTCGATTTAAAATTTTCTAACTTAGAAAATTTCCTATGCTACAGGTGACTTCCTTCCCGGGGGCCTTGTTACCCCCACAGCGCGCGGAGCCATTCTCCGGCCCGCTGTGGGCGGGGGGGGGGGGGGGATAAGGAACCCCCGGGCGTCGACCGCATCACCCACGAGGAAACTTAGCTCATCCTTGTTAAGATGAGTCATCCAGACCATCCAAGAAGAAGAAAATAAAGAGGCGCAATAAAAGGAAACAACAACACAACGCTTTATTGATCAGCAAACCCGGAGGACATCTTCCCCCTCCGGTGGGCTTCGGAAAGGATACAACCCGGGTTCTAACCCGGGGGATTCTCTAAGCCCTAAGGCTCCTACGCCTAATACTCCCGGAGGCTCTCCGCTAGCTCCCGGGTCAAGTCCCGGTACAACGCCCGCACGCGGCGCCGAGCGTCCCGGAGCACATCTTCAGGCCAAAACTCGTATCCCGCCGGTGGAAGTATGCGGAGGGGAGGGATCATCCAGAGCCCCGGTCACGGAGGGGACCATTCGGCACGGTGATTATCGAAGTTGTCCAAGTGCCACTCCGGACGCCACCTCAACCGGATCGGCTCCCGGACAATATTCTCGCCGCGATTCCCGGAGATATGGCTTAGCAAAATCAAAGCCGATTGGGCGTCCCCCGGGGAGCCCCTCCCGGACCTTCGCCCGGGAGTAACTTCCCGGGAACCCTGGTAACAATTTCAATTCAAAGACTTAGAAAAAACTTCATTGCGTTAAAAATTTTTATGTACAAGTGCCCGGGGCTTCTTCTAAGAAGCTACCGGAATCAAAAAAATCCTAAAACAAAAAAGGGCCCTAGCTAAGACCCGGGGGGAGGCTCATACATGTTCATTGGCGTCCTCCCCCCGGGGGGCTTCCTCCAAGGCCGTGGCTGGGGCGTCTCCCGCCGGAGGCGCCGGAGCCGGGAACCACGCCCGGATGATCCGGTCGTAGAACCCTCCGGCGAGCTGCTCGACCTCCCGGCGCGAAGGCTCGAAGGAGTCCGGGAAGCTTCGGGGGATGCGGCCCCCGATCGCCCGGGCGCCGACCCCCCGGAACTCGACGAGCCCCGCAGCGACCGCGACGACGGGGATAGCCCGACCCCGCGCCCGAACATCGGCAGCCTCCGGGATGGCGGAGACCTGTGCGTTAAGGAAACGCACAGTCTCTGCGAGGGTCGCCGGCGGCACCTCCCTGCTCCCGGAGCCGAGGCTTACGCCAAGGCCCTCGGGGGCCATCCGGACGGAGCGGCCCGCGTCCGCCACCGCCCGGACGCTTGAGCTCTCGAGCTCACGAAGCGCCTCCTCCCTCGCCTTGGCCTCCTCCCGGAGGCGGGCGTTGATGGCCTCGGAAATATGAACCTGGGCCCGGACCCGGGTCAATTCCGAGAGCGCCTCGTCGCGTTCCCGGAGGGCCTCCTCGCGCTGCCCTACGGAGGCTGCGGCCCGGCCCTCCGTCTCCTTAAGCAGCCGGGCGACCCGCTGCTCAAGGCCCCAGGTAACAGCTGCCACCTACAAAATATATAAGAGTTACAAAAATTTCAAAGTACAGGGGATGAGCGAAGGCGTTATCGGCTCGGGTTACCTGGGCCCCGAGGGACTGAAGCCCCTCGAAACGCTCATGGAGCGTCCCTCCCGCAACGAAGGCCTGCACCTTCCGGGTATGCAGGCCCTCCGAGTAGCGGGCGACCTCCCCCGCGGGGAGCAAAGGGGTCTCCCGCCCGGAGCCGCCGGCGCGGCCGGCGGGGGGTCCCCGGACCTCGAGGTTCGGTAACGTGGCCGGCGTCTTCGTCGACGAGGTAGTGTCCCCCGAAGACGTGGCCGAGGAGCTCTCGGCAGTAGCCTCCGCCCGGGGGGGAACCATCAGGCCTTTCCCTGCCCCGGGCCGGAAGGTCCTCGGGGGCCCCTCCTCCGGAGGAACCTCGCAGACCGAGGGGCTCCCCCCCTCGTCCACCGGCCAGACCCACGGGGGCGAGGCCCCCGCGAATCTCACATCCAGCCTCTCCGGCTCCAAAGAGGCCGGAAGGGGCCGGAGGAGCTTCACCGTGAGCGGCGACGGGGCGTAGTTCGCCGAGTCGGACGTCGCCCCGCCCGCGGTCGCCTCCTTCCCCCGCGCCTCGACGGGGCCCTTCGGGGGAGGAGGCGTTGCTTCCTTCCGGGACGGTGCCCAGGCACGCTCGCTCCCGGGGGTCTCATCCCGGGGCTTCGCCAGTGTCGCCGCCGGCGTCGTCGATGGGCCGGGGGTCTTTTGAACCCGGGCCTTCTTGGGCTCTGAGCCCCCGGCCGCCTCCTTCCCCCGTTTGTGTGAACCGGGGGTGGGGAGAGGCTTCCTCTTCGGCAGCTTTAGCCCGAAGGCCGCCGCTACCAAGTTCTTGGGGGGGCCCTCGCCCACGGCACGCACGACGCGCTCGTGCTCATCGGCGAAGTACCTCCCCAAGAGGTTCTCCGCCTTCTCCCGCGCCGCCGGGTACGGCCGGACTGCAAGAGGTAAAGAGTTAGTCAATTTCTTAAAAATTTGTAAGTGCAATGCAGCGGGTTCCCGGAGCTTACGTCGCGTCACCGGCTTCACCGGGGGCCGCTGCTCGGGGCCCATGCCGATCCCCCTCTTCCCGCCGGTGAAGGGGGAGATCCGGAGGAGAGCCATCTCCTTAGCCGCGTACCGCATCGAGCGGGTCTTCTTGGAGAGGATCACCTTGCCGAGGAGCTCGTACTCCTCGTCCATCCACACCGGCGGCTTTGGTGCGGACGACCGGCTGTAGGTGGGGGCCTCCGGGGCGTACACCACCGCGTCGTCTTGGACCCGGAGGTAGAACCACCTCCGGACCCAATCCCCCCAGTGGTCCCGGGAGGCCGCCGCCGGGTAGTCGATTACCCGGGCCGGCAGCATCTGAACCATGACCGAACCGAAGGGGGACTTGGGGCCCCCCTTCACCAGGTGGGAGGTCCGCGCCGCCGATTCGTAGAAGTACCGGAAGGCGCGAAGGTCGGGCTCCCGCCCGGTCGCTGTCTCGAAGAGCCAAATGAAGAGGCCCATCCGGACAAGCGCGTTCGGGGTGAGGTGGTTGAGAGCCACCCCATACTCCTTGAGAAACTCCCGGAGCATGGGATGCACCGGGAGCCAGAGCCCCGCCTCGAGGAAGGCCTCGAAGGCCACGATCTCTCCGGGCCTGGGGCGGGGGGCTCCGTCCTTCTTCACGGGGACTCGGATGTCCCCGGCCGCAACGATGCCCCTTTCGGCCAAGGACTCGGCGTCCTCGGCCGTGAACTCAGACGCCCAGAGGAAATCCGAGGGGATTTCCTCCGGGGGCACCTCCGTGGTCTTCGCTCGACCCTTGGGTGCCATGAGGTTAGTTTTCTTTTTGGTGGCTAACTTGGCAGGAGGCTACTACTAGAAGCTCCCGGACGCCTGCTACCGGAAAAAGCTACCGGAGAAAAGCTACCGGGAAAAGCTACCGGGAGAGGGCTACCGGGAGAGCAAAAATCGTGGGGCTGAGAATTTGGAATGAGCTTCCGGGCCCCCCAAGGTCCTATTTATAGGGGCGGGCCGTGGTCTAGATGCGCACCACGTGGCACCCGCGGATCAATCTGGACCGTAGAAGTTCAAACCGTGCGCGGGAAACGATGGGACGGGCGAGTGAATCAAGGCGCCGGTTCGAACCACGCACGCATTTATGGCGAAACGGCGCGGCTTTAAGCGTGGGGCACGGAAACCGAAGCGTCGTGGCTCCGGTGGCTTGGCCCGAAGATCTTCCCGGTGACCTGAACCATACCCACCGGGGACTCGAGCATCGTCCCCGGCGGGCATGGGGGGCTGCTGTCGGGGGAAATCTCCGCGGGACTAAGTCCAGCTAAGATGTGTCACGATTGCCCTGGGACGTGGCCTCCGGGGCCTCCCCGGGCGTCGCCTTTTGGCTCCCGGGACACGGCCTCTGGTGCCCTCCCGGGCGCCGCCATTTGCCCGGGGACGTGGCCTCCGGGGCCTCCCCGGGAGCCGCCTTTTGGCTCCCGGGACACGGCCTCCGGTGCCCTCCCGGGCGCCGCCATTTGCCCGGGGACGTGGCCTCCGGGGCCTCCCCGGGCGCCGCCTTTTGGCTCCCGGGATACGGCCTCCGGTGCCCTCCCGGGCGCCGCCATTTGCCCGGGGACGTGGCCTCCGGGGCCTCCCCGGGCGCCGCCTTTTGGCTCCCGGGACACGGTCTCCGGTGCCCTCCCGGGCGCCGCCATTTGCCCGGGGACGTGGCCTCCGGGGCCTCCCCGGGCCCCGCCTTTTGGCTCCCAGGACGCGGCCTCCGGTGCCCTCCCGGGCGCCGCCGTTTGCCCGGGGGCGTGGCCTCCGGGGCCTCCCCGGGCGCCGCCTTTTGGCTCCCGGGACGCGGCCTCCGGTGCCCTCCCGGGCGCCGCCATTTGCCCGGGGACGTGGCCTCCGGGGCCTCCCCGGGCGCCGCCTTTTGGCTCCCGGGACGCGGCCTCCGGTGCCCTCCCGGGCCTCATCGCCCTCCTAAAGGTAAAGTATTGAACTGTTTATCATGTACAGGTCACGCGAGGAGCGCCTCGGGAACTAGCGACCACCTGTCAAGCATCCAAGGCGTTTGGCCGGGAGAAGGACGGTCCTACCCTTCAATCCGACGGTGGCTCCCAGGGTAGTTTAGGTTTTTTGCTTCTTTTTGGGGCTATAAATAGCCCTTGTACCCCTCTGTTGTAGAGGATCAGTTCATTTTATTGAAATAGCTAAACTCACAGGCGTGCTCCGGAAGCCTCTCCCCTGGAGAGGGCCTCCCCAGCCGACTCCGGTTGGGAGCGCGTCGACAGGACTAGGGCCCCCACCGGGACCCGAACCTGTATAAACCCGTGTGTCATTCTTTGTGCTTGTCCGGCGGGGGAGGGGTCATCTGGTCAACCCGCGCCGCGTAATCTTCGCTAGGATCACTTTCAAAACCTGCCGGGGTATTCGCAATACCACGACAATTTTGTAAGTTACTATGTTGCAATGTAATATACTCCTGTGTTTGACTAATCCTGGGAAGTCAAAGGTTTGTGTGTATGGGACTAGCTGCAGTGAGCTAGGTCTCTACAGGAGTAGTCGTAGTCCCAGTTTCGGGGCGCGACACGATCCAAACAATACAAGTGTACAACAGGTCATATCAAAACATAAACAAGCCCACAAGGCTAGATAGAGATCATTCACAACATATCGTAACACAATATAAGCAAGTATATACTACAAATCTCACACAGAAGCACAAACTTGAATAAAGTTGCTCAATTTTGAAAAATTTGACCCAGATTTTGAGAATTTCAGCACAAAGAGATTGCATCCCCCCCCAAGCTTAAATGGTTGCATAGTCCACAATGCAACAATATGAGATGAATCACACATGGAGATGGGAGCACAAAATAAATTTCATGCACAGGGGTCATATGAGAGGTCCGCAATAGCTCATTGGGTGAAGGATGAAGATGATAACATTGCGATGAGCCATCTAGAGTACCCCAAGTGTGCCAAGCCGCCATATGAGGATGATGCCCTGAAAGAACAATAAAAGAAGAAACTAAGAACAATTCTATAAAACAGGAAAAACAAAGTGAAGGAGAAGGAAGAAAAGAGAAAGTGCTCGGGTTGCCTCCCGAGAAGCGCTCGGTTTAGGTCGTGAGCTCAACCCTCGATAGATAAGTCATGTAGGTTCGTCAAGGGGAGGAGGGGCAAGATCGGGACCAGGATCGACTCCGGGTCCACCCTCCTCGTCATCATGTGGTGGAATGGGCTCTATGGCGACATAGTGCTTGAGGCGTTGCCCATTCACCGTGAATACACCTCCCTTGGAACTCTCTACTGTAATGGCCCCAGAAGGTAGGACATGCCTAATAATACAAGGGCCAAACCAGCAAGATTTGAATTGCCTGGAAAGAGATGAAAGCGAGAATCGAAAACCAGAACAGGCTCACTGGGAGTGAAGTCACGCCGATGGATGTGCTGGTCATGCCACCGTTTCGTCTTTTCCTTGTAGATGCGCGAGCTCTCATATGCATCAAGAAGAATCTAATTGAGCTCACATAACTAAAGATTGCGGTAAACACCAGCGGCTCCAAGATCCATGTTGAGCTTTTGGATGGCCCAATGCACTCTGTGCTCAAGCTCAACAGGAAGGTGACATGATTTACCATATATCAAGCGAAAGGGAGTCATACCTAAGGGTGTCTTGTAGGCTGTCCAATAGGGCCACAAGACATCAGGGAGCTTGTGTGACCAATTGGCTCGCGTACTCGACACAACCTTCTTGAGGATGCTCTTGATCTCCCTGTTCGAGACCTCGGCCAATCCATTTGCCTGAGGATGATAAGGAGTGGTGACGTGGTGGCGATGGACTCCGTACTTGGCGAGGAGGGCCTCGAACTGGCGGTTGGTGAAGTGAGTACCACCATCGCTGATGACGATTCGAGGGACTCCAAACCTAGGGAAAATGATCTGTCAAAAAAGCTTACAAACAGATTTGGAGTCAGCAATAACAGTGGGGATTGCCTCCACCCACTTGGACGCATAATCAACAGCAAGAAGTATATATTTGAAACCCTGAGATGAAGGCATTGGGCTCATATAATCGATACCCCAGACATCAAAAAGCTCCACCTCAAGGATACCACGTTGGGGCATCTCGTGTCGCCGAGAGATGTTGCCTGTGCACTGGCATGCATCATAGGACCGCACGTACCTGTGTATGTCCTTGAACATGGAGGGCAAATAAAATCTAGCTTGGAGTACCTTTGCCTGCGTCTTGGCGGTGCTCGCATGACCTCCATAGGAGGACAAATGGCAATGGAATGTCACGTCCTGGGTCTCCTCCTGAGGAAGGCAGCGTCGGACGATCCCGTATGGACATGAGCGATAGATGTATGTATCATCCCAAAAGTACTGCTTCGCCTCATGGATGAATTTCTTGCGCTGCTGCGAAGACAGACCAAGAGGGGCAACATGGCATACTAAATAATTGACAATATATGTGTACCATGCTGAGCCGGAGGGAGTATGGGTGATCTTCATGAGCTGGTCCCCAAGAAGTGAGTCATTGATTGGTAGTGGACTGCTCGAAGAATCCTGCAGAGGTAAATGAGACAAATGATCAGCCACTAAGTACTCTGTACCTTTCTTGCCCCGAATCTCCACATCAAACTCCTGCAGCAAAAGGATCCATCTAATGAGCCTCGGCTTTGCGTCCTTCTTGCTAAGAAGGTACTTGATGGCTGCATGGTTAGTGTAAACAATACATCTAGAGCCAATAATATAAGATCGAAATTTATTGAATGCGAATACAACAGCTAACAATTCTTTCTCAGTCGTGGTGTAGTTGATCTGGGCGTCGTCGAGGGTATGGCTCATGTAGTAGATGACATGAAGCTTGCCCTCGTGACACGGCCCTAGGACAGCTCCTACAGAATGATCACTCACACTGAACATGAGCTTGAAGGAAAGGGTCCAATCAGGTGGTCGTACAACAGGAGTAGAAGTGAGCGCCTCCTTCAACCTACAAAACGCAGTCATGCAGGTCTCATCGAATGAGCATGCTACCTCAGAGCATAAGAGGTTGGTGAGTGGCTTCGCTATCTTTGAGAAGTCCTTGATGAAGCGACAATAGAAGCCGACATGTCCTAACAAGCTCCGAATAGCCTTCACACTCAATGGAGGAGGAAGACGCTCAATAATCTCGACCTCGATCCCTCGAGAAGAAACCATGTGGCCTAGTACAATGCCCTCGCGAACCAGGAAGTGACACTTTTCCCAGTTGAGGACAAGGTTCGCGGAGGAGCAACGCCGCAATACCTGTTCAAGAATTCCTAGACAATCCTCAAATGTCAGTCCATAAACTGTAAAATCATCCATAAATACCCCCATGATGTGCTCAATGAGGTTAGAAAAGATGGACATGATGCAGCGCTGAAATGCTCCAGGGGCGTTGCACAATCTGAATGGCATCCGACGATATGCGAATGTATCATATGGGTAGGTGA
The DNA here is from genome assembly GCA_019359835.1 of Pharus latifolius. Taxonomy (NCBI): domain Eukaryota; kingdom Viridiplantae; phylum Streptophyta; class Magnoliopsida; order Poales; family Poaceae; genus Pharus; species Pharus latifolius. Next base: position 37,290,937 of record CM033328.1, on the reverse strand, counting down.
ATGTGGTCTTCTCCTGATCGTCTGGATGGATGGGGATCTGCAGATTGCCAGAATAGCCATTGAGATAACAATAATAGGAATGATGCGCTAACCTCTCAAGCATCTGGTCGATGAAGGGCAAAGGGAAATGATCCTTCCGGGTGGACTTGTTGAGTTTGCGGTAGTCTATGCACATGCGCCAACCTGTGATGGTCCTCGTAGGGATCAAATCACCTTTGTCGTTCTCGACGACAGTCATGCCACCCTTCTTGGGCTGCACTGGACTCACCCACTGGCTTTCGGAGATAGGGTAAATGATACCTGCATCCAGTAATTTCAATACCTCCTTCTTGACGACTTCCTGCATGTGTGGGTTAAGTCTGCACTGGTGCTCACAGGAGGGCACACCACCTTCCTCGAGCAAAATACCATGCATACAAACAGAAGGGTCGATGCCCTTAATGTCATCAATTGAATATCCAATAACAAAATGATGACAGCGTAAAACATCTAGTAAACGACCAACCTCATCAGCAGATAAATGGGAACTCACAATAACAGGATATGAGTCATCAGGGCCAAGAAATGCATACCGGAGGTGGTTGGGAAGTGGCTTCGACTCGAGTGAAGGAGCTGAGAGAGGTGTAGGATTGTCGCGCCCCGAGACTGGGACTACGACTACTCCTGTAGAGACCTAGCTCGCTGCAGCTAGTCCCATATATGCATAGCATACACATACCCTTGACGTCCCAGGATAAGTCAAGCACAGGAGTATATCACATTGCAACAGAGTAACTTACAAAATAGTTAAGCAGTGTGGCCTGCTGGCCTTGATATTACATAAGGAGATTACAATGCCTTCACGGCATACATGGTTTAGCAAAATAACATCTACACAGCAGAAGATAGGTGACCCACCCACAAAAGAGAAGTGGACAGCAGAACAACACACATCAGGGAAATGACGGGACTGACGCTCCTCCTTCTGGGTCCACGAAGTACTCCATGCCTTCATCTTGATTGTTGATCGCTCCGTCTATTGATTTGTAGGTTGCAAGAGTGAGCACTTACGTACTCAGCAAGTCATAGGTAAGAGTAGATACATATAGTAGTGATGACATGAACCTAGACTAGTCAAGAATTATGGATGTTTGTAAAATAACCTTTTCCTTTATCATCTCATTTTATGGCAGCACCTTTCATAATATAACATCATCATTCAGGTTCACTAGATTATAGCACTACCGCGACACGTCGACACACGACAGCCCACGGCAGCACTCCTTATCATGACAACACATGTCATTTGGGTAATCTTGATTAAAACATATTTTATTTAGAAAATAATACTTGTGTCACACCCCGTGGATTTAATCCACCGCAGCAGACTCCTATAAAACCCGGGAGCTCGGAGTATTCGAATACATTCTTAACTCTGCAGAGAGGTACCAATTTACCCGCAAGATATTCCACTTTCAAGCCCATCCTATCATAACAAAATGATTAGACCCCTCCTCACAACCATGTGTGAGTGGCAAGGTGGAGATAACAAGAACTTTTGTTATGCATCACTTACAATTCACCCCCAACCCTGTGGATCTCTCGCGAAACACAGTTGTGGCGGGCTATACCCCCACCCTACCTCATTTTCCCATTACTGGGTCAAATATCAGATCACCTTCAGTGATAGTGGGAGTCAGCCTCCAAGTCAATCATCACAACACATCTCATGCAGGGGTTTCATGTACGATCCACATAAGTACTTGTTCAGGCCTGTCCCATACCAGGCTTGCGGTTAGCACGTTGTTCATGCCACTAGACGCACAACACAAGGTTCTAGTCCTTATATGCCAGTGACCAGACCATCCACAACCCTGCACCTTCAGTGCCTGCATAACCTTTGCAGTCTAGCACCTCCAGTGCTACAGCCATCCATACCATTTTCTGGTCACGGCTAAGGGTTTTATTTCATGAATATAAGTATATAAATACATATAATAGTTCATGGCTCAAAACTTGTTTATTTCACATTTTACAGATAACCAGTCCAGTACTGCCAATTGATAAATCAACCATTCTCAATCATTCACATGCAATATTGCCTATATTCAAGGTTATGTTTTAGTAACATTTAAAATATAGGTTCAAGATGACCAAGGATATGACTTGCCTTCCGCGTCGTAAGAAACAGCAGTTGATGACGGGTCAACAGCGAAGTCCTCGATCTCAGCTTCTGGATCTGCTCGACGACAAACCAAACAATACACACAAATATTATTTATATATATTAAGATGTTTTAGGATCTATATGCAGATATGCTTTACAAGAGTGACTGAACGATACTGGAGATAATTGAGATTACAAGCTGAACTGAGTTGAGATCTAGGGTTTCAAAGGATTGGCTAAGAATGGTGTTAGATGCTCTTAGGATTTCAAGGTTACAATAAGAACATCAGTTTTGTGGCTGGTTTGATCAAAAACAGCGAATGTCAGCAGATTGACATTCAGATCAAGATTCTGACATAACTTCAGGGAAAGCTAGAGAGCTTATCTCAAGTTATGATAGTGGAAGAAAATGTAGATCATAACTCTACAAATTCAGTGGACAAAGTGGCTTTCAAAATGCACAATCAGAAGTGGGTACACAAGGCCAATGCCATTGGCTGGCATGCACTGAGACAGTGTCAAAAATTAGGGTTTAGCGGCAAATATAATTCAAGGGCTCAAATCAAGTTGTGATAGAAGAAGAAAATGTTGATCACAACCTCAGGAATCTAAGGGACAAAGTTATGCCCAAAATGCACATCTGGAAGGAAGTGAAAAGGGCTAATGCCACTGACTGACATAGTCTGGCATTGATCTTGACATGGCCAGAAACTAGGGCTTGGCATAACTTTTGATCTAGAGCTCCAAATGATGCACCACTTTGTCTGGGAGGTAGGCAATGATAACAGGAACAAATCATTCAACAGGATCTAGGGCAGAAGATGTCCAGAAGGTGATGAAATTCGAAGGAGAAGTGTGGTGGCGACACGGCACAGTGAAGCCACTGGACAGAAATCTTGGCATGGCTATAACTTGAATTCTGGGCAGTTTCAAAGATCGAGCTAGAAGACAAATATGCTCAGGAAGTTGGGGCACACCTAAATGACAAAGTGGATGAAGCTGAAACGGCCGGGAAAGGATTTCCGGTGAACTGCGCCGGAGAAGATGACATGAGATTTGGGGCTTTTTGATACAGGCCGAAAGAACTCGATTCCAAGCTTGAGGAGTGATAGAAGGGTAAGAGAAAGTTATCTGCACAATCAATTTGGCCGGAGGATGGCCGGAGAAGCCTGGCGACGATCGCCGGTGACTGGTGGAGCTCAAATTTGAGGAAACCTTCGATTTGAGCTCAATCTGGAGATCTTGATGCATAGGCTTGCTGGAAATGAGTCACTGATCATTTTGTTTCACAGATTCGAAGATTAATTCGGGGTAGATCGGCCAGCATTGCCAGAACAGGGCAATCGGGAAGTTCCGGTGATCACCGGCGACTGGATGCAAGATAACTCAATTAAATGGTACAGCACGATGAGGGAGATGAGATATACCTTCTGGTGCTGTTAAGTCGGTGAGAAGTGCAGCAGGGCGTGCTGGCACCGTGAGGCCTCAATCTGGACTCGCCGGAGAAGAAGACGACGGCGAGGAGATTTGGAAATTTGGCTAAGTCCTGGTGAAGGGGAGATGACACAGGGTATGGCTGCTTATATAGACCACAGGGCGATGCTTGCAAGGAGATAGCAGCAAGGGAATTTGTGTCGGTTGACATGAGTTGCTGGGCGCAGAAGGAACAACGGCGAGCGGTGACGCGATAGCGCTCAGGCGAGGTGAATACTGATCAACTTGTCGGTTCATTGGAACTCAACAATGCCGGGCGGTGCAAGGCGGTGGCAACACAAGCTGGCAATGCAAAGCAACGTGGCGCAGTGTTGCTGACAAAAGTTGCTGTTGGTCGCGCGCGGAAGCAATTGCTGTTCAACGGTGCTGCCACGGCGTTGCCACGGCGATGGCTAAGATGCGGACGCGTGCGCAACAGCAAGAGCAAGCATGCACGAGCACAAATGCAAGTGGGGCTTGGCCGGCGGCGAGCGTGCACGGCGCAAAGATCACGGGTAGCTGTTGCTCTGGTCGAAATATGGGCTGATTTGCAATTTCCAAATCTTTAGTTTGGGCTGAATTGAAAATCTGATTATTTGGAAGGTTTGATCTGAAATTGATTTTGCTGATTTGGTAAACTTAATTCCACAAATGATTTGGCACAGATTGAAGATAAAATTTGAGACATTTGGATGACTTTTGATATGAACTGAAAACAGAGTAGATTAGGGTAAAATAAGTCTGAAACTTATTGATCTCAAATTCTGGGATTTAGGGTTTGACTTTGAGATACTCATAAAAGAAGAATTTGTATTGAAAAGCATTTGGGAGGTGTTCCCTGAATCAGATTTGAATTTGGAGATGATTTGCAACATTTTGCCTTTTCTGGCTTTTGGAAAATCTGGAAAAAGGACTGATCTGCGATACTCTTGGACTGATTTGCGAAAAAGGTTTAGATGGTGAAATCTGGCTGCCAACTTTTTGGATTAAGGTATTGGCATACCCTTGATCATAATCAGGAATAATCTGGTCTGAACTTGGCTAAGATTTTGATTAAATCTGAATTTCTGAAACTTAGGGTAAAAGGTAATAACAGATATTCTGTTTTTGAAAACAGAAAAGAGTTGATAATTCTGGAAGTTAGAGATAGAATTGGGTCCAGGTTCTGAAGGCTTTTAGGTTTAGGATAACTGATATATCAAATCTGGCAAGTCAGATCTTGACTTGGGGTCACAGGATAGATTTGGAGATTTTAGGGCTTGGACAGAATAAAGCTGAAGCTGATTTGGCTGATCTAGAAGAGACTTATGCATGCATGATTTTTAAGAAAGAAACTTTTGACCCCAAAACTCAGGATGTTACAAGGATCAGGTACCAGAGGAAACTCGGACTGAGGGGACTCATCCACAGCAGTGACAAACTCATCAGCAATTGATGCGGCCTCTAGATGGGACAGCTCCTCAGGTGTACTCACAACAGCCTCATCGATGACATCCCTTGTGAAACAATGATCAGGACAAGGAGGGAGATGGGTGGGATGCCTCATATCAAATATGACCTTCTCAGATCTGAACTCGGGACTCAGTCGAGCGTTCTTGATGTCTATGACAGCTCCTGCTGTGGCTAGGAAAGGCCTGCCTAGAATGATGAATGGGCTGTCATCCTCTGTCTCCAAAACAACAAAGTCTGCAAGGTAGGAGAACGAACACATAGTGACTGGTACATCATCCACAATGCCAGTCGGTCGCCTGCTGGTGAAATCTGCTAGCCGAAGAGTCATAGCTGTGGGTCGTAGAGAGCTGATGGATAATGCCTTGTGGACTGCCAAAGGTATGATGCTGACAATGGAGCCCAAATCACACAAAGCCTAGAAAGTCCCTGAGCCGATGGAGCAAGAGAGGCAGAATCTACCGGGATCTTCCAACTTAGGGGGCAGCTTATTCTGGATAAGTGCGCTACACCCCTTAGTGAGCTGGACAACCTCAGGCTCCTCAATCCTTCGCTTCTTCCTCAGGAGCTCCTTGAAGAATTTGGAATACGATGGCATGTTCAGGACTGCATCGAGGAGTGGAACTGTGATCTGAACATCTTTCATCACCTCCAGAAACTTTGTGAACTGCTTCTCCTCCTGTACTTTGGCAAACTAGCAGGAAACGACATCGGTGGCTGAGAAATCTAAGGATCAGGGCCTCTTGGAACAGTGGCTGGAGGAGCGGCCTGAGTAGTCATGGCAGAACCTTTCCTACGCATAAGTGGAATGTACTGTGGAGGCTTGGCAGGCACAGGATCAGTCGTGGATCTGCCACTCCTGGTGGTGATATATCGACAGTGACCTCTCGGGTTCACTTCAGGCTGAGCAAGGAACTTGCCTGAAGAGGTGCTCGATGAGGGTAAGGAGGCACTGAGGGTATTTACTCTGTCACAGAGCTCAGAGAAGTCCTTCGGTGACTGCAGCTCTTGCGCGTCAGTCCTTAATGATTTTTGGTCTGTCCGGAGTGCAAGCATGTCATCTGAATACTTTGCTATGAAGGCCTCTTGGTTGGCCGTGAGGGACTCAAACATGGCCTCAATATTGGATGAAGACAGAGTATGGTCCTGGGGCTACTGATATCCTGAGTTTGGGGACTGCTGGCGCTGTCCATACCTGGAAGCCTGAAAAGGGAGACAAGCAGGGGCTGATGAGATATTGGGGTTGTTCTTATATGACAAATTTGGCTGATTGTGCCATCCGGAGTTGTAAGTGTTGGGAGGTGGCCCGCTCGTTTGAGCAAAGCTCACCTCACCACACTCAGGAGTGGATGTCTTCCCCAGCTGACAATCAGCGGGTGAATGGCCCTCAATCCCACAAATTTCACATACAAGTGCAACCGGAGGAGTAATACGCATCGAACTAGCTAGTTGTGCAATGGATTGGTTGAAGGATTGAGGAATTTGATTAACAGAATGAGAGAGAGCATCTATCCTAGCATTCATGAAATCAAAGGATTTGACCTCATGCATACCCGACCGGGATAAATCTCTACCGCCTGACCACTGAAAATGGTGGGATGCCATACTCTCAATGAGTGAAAAAGCCTCATCCAGAGTCTTGTTCATGATCCCACCAACTGCAGCGGCATCGATAGATCACTACCGCAGAAACAGACATCCAGGACGGCACATCACAGATGGTTATGAACTGTTCAATCGAAAACCGTCTGCGAAGGCCTGTTGGGAGAATATGTTCAGTTATCACAGTCGGTTCTGATGTCAAAAACAACTGTGATAGTAAACCAGACGGTTCTGAACACAAAACCGTCTGTAATAGTCTACCTATCACAGACAGTTCTGACCTAAAACCCGACTATGATAGATACAATCGGTTCTCAGCTGAGAACCATCTGTGATAACTATAATATCACAGACGGTTCAGAACTCAGAACCGACTGTGATATATACAGTCGGTTGTGAACTAAGAACCGACTGTGATAGTGTAGTTACCACAGACGGTTCTGAGATCTGAACCGACTGAAAAAGTGAAATCTCAAACTTCGCGCGCGGCTGGCGGCGCTTTGAATTCTTTGTCAGAATCGACTGAAAAAGAACCGACTGTGACTATGATATATACTTTCTGTCTCCGATCTTCGCGCATGGCGCCTTGGCGAACACGAAGCGTCGCTTTGGAAGTTCTATAAATAACTTGACAGTGGAATAATTGTCATTTACTTTACAAGTTTTTATAATTCTCAAACTGTTTTACTCCTTAGCTTCTCTGCGCCAACGGCATCCTCGATGGCATCGTCAGCCTCGCCCTCCCCGGTAAGAACTCTCAATCTTTTGGACTTACCCCTGTATTGTTAATCCCTGTTCAGTACATTCTTGACCTGTTGATTTGCACAGGGAAGGGGAGCCGTGGAACACTCGGGCAAGATGAAAGCCAAGTTGAGGGCCCTCCAGGAGGAGCACAAGCTCCTTACGGACAAGCACACTTGGCTACGGCTTGACCTGGACGATCTCTTCCGGCGCATTTAGCGCATGAAGACGGATGGTGACAATGCTAGGGCGAGGACGAGGCATCTTTGCGAGGAGAAGAAAGCCGCGGATATGACCATCGCTACCTGCGGTTTGACTATGAAGGATACCAACGCGAAGCTGAGGGAGGTCGCAGGCCTTCTCAACGCGGTAGTAGTTGATCCTAAGAAGGACAACTTGTCGCTGGAGGAGTCTTGCGTCCTGGCTGCAAGTGAAACTGACTTTATTCTAGATGCAGCCAGGGCTAAGACCACTCATTGACCGAGCATTCTGTATTTTTACCTTTTTTGTAAGTGATGAAAAAAATAATGAAACCTTTGTTCTTATGTCAACTTTCCAATTTTCCAGCACATTCTTGGACTGCATGCTACCTTCCCTCTTTCTTTATCTTTCTTTAGCTTTTGACGAACATTCGACCATACAAAGGTATGTGCACTGTGTGCGATCAAGGAATGACTATCGCAATCTTTGGCTTGTGAGGGCAGTCCATCGGAGCCCTTCAAATAATATAGAAACAATATAGAAGTCACAGGTCCCATGCAAATAATATAAAAAGAATATAGAAGTTGGGCTTATTTGGCTGGATGGCATTGTGGCATGCCAAACACCTCGAGTTATCAACGTGCTTTGAATATCACAAATGGTTCTGAGGTAAAAAACGTTTGTGATAGTCACATTACAGACGGTTTTTATGTAAGGCCCGACTGTGATAGTCCCAACAGTGTCCGACGCTTCAAATTCTCAACTTGTTTGAATATCACAGACGGTTTTTAACTCCAAACCATCTGTGATAGTAACATTACAGACGGTTTTTATGTAAGGACCGACTGTGATAGTCCCAACAGTGATCGAAGCTTCAAATTCTCAACGGTGTGTTGTGTCTTTTCGGTTTCTGATGTTTGCGAGGCGCACTAGCCTGGGAACACGAAGCGTCGACTTGAAAATTCTATAAATAGCTTGTTTTTCATTAATGATGAAAAAATTAACTAAAAATTTGTTCTTATGTTAATTTTACAATTTTCCCGCACGTTCTTGGAGAAAAAGAAGTGGAGCGGTTCGACTGGAAGCAAAACTCAAAGGAGGGAAACAAGTATTTGTAGAAGTCGAACAGTTCAATATTCCAGGCATATTAAAGACGGTTCAGACATCAGAACCATCTGTAATAGTCATATTACAGACGGTTTGGACATCAGAACCGTCTGTAATTGTAACACCCTGAGTTTAGGGGTGAAAGTTTCTTTCTTAAAAAGTCATGCATGCATATGTCTCTTGTAGATCAGCCAAATCAGCCCCAACTCTATTCTGTTCTAAGCCCAAAATCTTAAAATCTATGCTGCAGACCCAAATCAAGATCTGACTTTTCAGATTTGATCTATTATCTATCTTGAGTATAAAAGCCTTTAGAACCTAGATTCAATTCTAACCCTAACTTCCAGAATTATCAATTCCTTTCTGTTTTCGAAAATAGAAATATTTTATGTTACCCAATTACCCTAAGTTTCAGAAATTCAGATTTAATCAAAACCTTGACCAAGTTCAGACCAAATTATTCTTGGATTATGATCAAGGGTATGTCAATACCTTAATCAAAAAAGTTGGCAGTCAGATTTCATCATCTAAACATTTTTTGCAAATCAGTCCAAGAGTATCACAGATCAGTCCTTTTCCAGATTTTCTAGAAGCCTGAAAAGGAAAAATATTACAAATCATCTCCAAATTCAAATCTGATTCAGGGAACACCTCCCAAATGCTTTTCAACACAAAATCTTCTTATATGAGTATCTCAAAATCAAATCCTAAATTCCAGAATTCGAGATCAACAAAATTCAGATCTATTTTACCCTAATCAACTCTATTTTCAGTTTATATCAAAAATCATTCAAGTGTCTCAAATTTTATCTTCTATCTGTGCCAAATTATTTGTTGAATTAAGTTTGCCAAATTAGCAGAATCAAATTCAATCCTAATCTTCTAAATCTCTAGATTTACAGATCAGTCCAAAGCTAAGATTTATAAATCACAAATCAGTCCAGATTTGACCAGGGCAGCAGCTAGTTCTCGACCAGAGCCGCCGTGATTCTTGCGTCGTGTTTGCTCCCCGCCGGCCAAGCCTTGCTTGCGTTTGTGACCGTGCATGCTTGTGCGCACGTGTCCACGCCTCAGCCATCGCCGTTGCAACATCGACGACCAAAACCTGCTCCCGTGCCGACCAGCAGCAGCAACAGCGACCGTTGTCAGCAACTCCACGCCACGTTGCCTTGCTTTGCCAGCCATTGTCGCCACCGCTTTGTACCGCCCGACATTGTTGAGTTCCAATGAGCTGACAACTTGATCAGTAGTTACACCGCCTGTGCGCCATCGCATCACCGTTCACCGTTGTCGTGCCTGCGCCCGGCCAGTCAAGTCACCGGCACCAATTACTTTGTTGTTACCTCCTTGCCAACTCCGTCCCTAGTCTATTTAAGCAGCCAACACTCTGTATCATCTCCACTTCACCAGAACTTAGCCAATTCCAAATCTCCTCCACTGTCGTCTTCTTCTCAGGCGAGTCCAGCTCGGGGGCTCACGGTGCCAGCTCCAATCACTGAACCTTTTGCCAAATTGAAGCCAGCAGTGATATCTCTCATCCTCCTGATCGTTCTATTGCATCCAATTGCTCTCCGGTGGACCCTAACGCCGGTGATCGCCGGAAATGCCAAATGCCCTGTTCCGGCAATGCAGCCTGATTTACCCCAAATTAGCTTTCAATTCTGTAGAACAAAATGATGAGTGAGCTATTTGAAGCAAGCCTATGCATCCAGATTTTCAAATTGAACTCAAATCAAAGCTTTCCCCTAATTTGAACTTCACCAGTCGCCGGCGATCGTCGCCAGGTTTTTCCGATGATCCTCCGGCCAAATTAACCGTGCCAATAGCTTCCTTATAATTCTTAGATACTCCCAGAGCAAGGAATCGAGTTCAAACCTCGTGTAGCTAAAACCCCCAATTCCCGTGTCATCTTCTCCAACGCCGTTCACTGGAAATCTATTCCCGGCCAATCTAGCTTCCGCCACCTTGTCCAGCAGATGTGCCTTGAACTCCTGAGCATTTTTGTCTTCTAGCCCGAACTCTGAAACCGTCCAGATTGTAAGATATAGCCATGCTAAGATCTTGTCCAGTGGCTTCACTGTGCCATGTCGCCACCACACCTCTTCACTGATTTTCATCACCATCCAGCCATCTTCAACCTTGGAACCTATTGAATCATTTGTTCCTGTTATCAAGGCCTACCTCCCAGACAAAGTGGTGCATCAATTGGAGCCCTAGATCAAAAGTTATGGCAAGCCCTAGTTTCTGGCCATGTCAATCCAATGTCAATCTATGCCAGTCAGTGGCATTAGCCCTTTTCACTTCCTTCTAGATGTGCGTTCACAGACAAACAGCGATGTAACACCTGCTCAAGATTTGCTAGACAGTCCTCAAAAATCAGTCCATAAACCATAAATACCTCCATGATGTGCTCAATGAGGTCAGAGAAAATGGACATGACACAGCATTGAAAAGTCCCTGGAGCATTGAACAATTTGTATGGCATCTGTCGGTAGATGAAGGTAGGCAGGTAATTCTCATCTTCTGTTGATCCTCCGGATGAATCGAAATCTGCAGAAATCCTGAATAGCCATCGAGATAGCAACAATATGAATGTCATGCTAACCTCTCAAGCATTTTGTCAATGAAGGGCAGAGGAAAATGCTCCTTGCGGGTGGCCTTGTTCAATTTCTGGAAGTCGATACACATGTGCCATCCCGTCACTGTCCTCTTGGGAATCATCTTACCCTCCTTATTTGGCACAACCTTCATGCCCCCTTTCTTGGGCATGACCTAAACGGGACTAACCCACTTGCTATTGGAGATGGGGTAGATGACTCTAGCGTCAAGTAGCTTCAGCACCTCCTTGATGATTTCTTGCATGTGTGTGTTAAGTTTCCACTGATGCTCGAGTGTAGGCCTGCAACCATCCTCAAGAAATATACGGTGCATGCATATAGATGGGTTGATACCGAAAATATCATCAAGAGAATAACCAATAACAAAACGATATCAACACAGGATCTCTAATAAACGACTCACCTCATCAGTATTTAAATGAGAGCTAACAATCACAGGATAAGTATCATCAAGGCCAAGGAACGCATACCGGAGGTGGTCAGGAAGTGGCTTTAGCGCTACCTTCGAAACTGTGGAGTGTGTAGGATCAAGCATAGGAGAAACCTCCGACTGAGGGCTAGGATCAACCATGGATTCAGCATTGGTTGTAATGGCATCTGTTTGTGAGAGCTCCTATTGTGTGCTCGATACAGCCTCATCAATAACATTGATCGTTCAAAAATGATCCAAGCAAGGTGGGAGATGACCAGCATTGCTCGTAGATGGGCTGATTTGAAGCGGGTTTGATCCAAACTAGTCGTTTGTGGCCGTTTTGATCCAGTTTTGACTCAAATTGTCGAGTTTGGTTGGTTTTAGCCAGGTTTGGTCGATTTTAAGACGTATTGGATTAGAACTGGTCGAATCTGGTCGGTTTTGACTCAAATTTATCCGTTCTCGCACCTTTTGAAGTCAAACATCATCGCCTGCATGTCAAGGAGTTATTTTTGGACACGTTTTCCTATGTGCTATAAATAGAGAAGCTTTTGGCTCAATTAAACATGCTCTCTTAGGTACTTCCTTTAGGTTTAGAGTAGTTCTTAGCCTAGAAGAACCCCCTTCTATATTTTTATTTCTTTTGTAAGCCGGCAAGGACAACAATTTCAATTCTCAAGTAATCAAGTTAGTTTTTATTTATTTCTTATTGTTATTTTTGCATTATTATGGCTTTTAGCAAGTAGATCTCCTCTAGGGTTAGGGATGACCTAATCCTGAAGGCGTGATTCTTCCTCGGTCTTTATTTCAAGTTTTGAAGTAATTTCATGATGTTTTCTTCCTCCAAACCCTAAATTCTCATTTCGACAACAGACGTAACAGTTGAGTCTTAACAAGAATTTAGGGGATTTCTTGAATTCTTAGCATTTTGATGCGGAACCCTACACAGGAGAGAGGCTCTCGCCAAACGTGACAATGGAAGCGATCCTCTGACTGTTGACTCAGCACCCCGAACTAGAAACTTAATTTGTCTTGGAAAACAATTGAAATTAACTTATAATCCTCACACCTTGGATAGAATTACGCCAGATGGTTATGGAATTCCCGAAACCCTAGATTTTCCTTCCATCTTGCAAACCCTAGATTGTTAGACTTAGTTGTAGAAAAACAACAACCCAAAATCGCTTAAGACTTAATCAATGATCCATTAAGCTAGAAAGATGAATACGCTTGTTCCTCGTGGAATTTGACCCTCAAGTGCTCAACGTTCAACCGTTCACTTGCAATTATTACTACATATCGCGCTCGACCGTTTCGGGTGTGATCAGTGACAAAGCTGAAAATAGGTCAAGATGAGGTTTTCTTGCAATGCGACAGTTGAAGAAAACATAGGAATTATGATTGTCAACTTGGTAGACAATTTGGATTTTGATTTGCATGCATGAAAGTGGCTAAATTGGGCTAATGCCACTGGATGACTTGCACTAACAATGCCTGGTAGTAGAATGGAATTGTCTTGGCGTGGTCGACGGACGGCCGGAATTTAGGGTGTGGTCATATGCTCGCATGAGGCCTCGGCATGGGCACCAAGTTTGTCTGAGAGCTAGGCGCTGGTGGCAGGAACTCAATCGAGGTGGTTTCAAGCACTGGGGTGGACGGACGACGATGAATGATACTGAAGAAGACTGTGGCAACACGGCGAAGTAAAGCTTCTAGACAAGATCTTGACATAGAGCTAGATCACATTTTTGTGCAGTATCAGAAGGTGAGGTAGTGAAGTAACATATGCAATGGGTTGAGGCACTCGTGCTGGACAAGGTGGCGTCATCGGGAACAGCCGACGGTGACCGGCCGGCACGCCAAATCACGGGTAAACTACTAAGTTTTGGGTTTTGGACTTTGATTCTTGCAATTGAGGTGTCTGGAAGCTAATTAGGGTTATTTGTCATGTCTTGGTGTAGAGGGATTGGCCGGAGGCTGGTCGATGACGAGCAGTGATGAATTGCGCCAGGACAGAAGAACAAAAATGGAGGCTTCAATGGTGCTGGGGCGATTGGGTGATTCTATCTCAAAATTGATGGTGTAGATAGGTTCCAGGATCCCTACGATGGTGTGGCTGCAGGAAATTGGACTATGGCGGTGCCGGCGAGGAGTTCAGCGACGCGGTCAGAGATGGAGGAGATTCAACTTTGGGCTTTTTTGCTGTGGTCCTCTGGAGTTCAATTAGTTGCTATGGGAGTAAGAGAGAGACTAGGGGAGTCTAATGGCGTGGCTAATTTGGCAGGAGGAGCGGCGGTGTGGGCCGACGACGAGAGCACGGCAGTGATGGCACGAGAAGAACAGGAACTCATTGATTCGGGGAGGATTTTGAATTTGATATGAAAGGAAAGGCTTTATCTGAGGAGAGGAGTATTTTATCCTACAGGCTCGACCACTAATTTGGCCAGGAAATAAGTCTGATGAGGCAAATAGGGGACATCTAAATTATTTGCATACCTCTCTGTGTTCTCAGAGACCTAAGAGGGAGACAATAGGACAGTACAAGATATTCTAGACATAGCCTATCCTGTGGTCTCAGCCTGTATTGTCACAGAGTCCGTAGTCTCGATACACCCACAAAACTAAGGTCGAGGAGTTCATGGTCTCGCATACCCACGAATACCCTGGTCACGGAGACATCTTCCCGAGGTCGCCTAGGTCGTGGAGAGTAAGTGAATAACTTTACCTAGTCGTAGTTAATACGCGACCTAAACGATTGAGGTGTCAAAACATCCAATGGCTATATGGTTATACTTATTTGACCACACTCGGTAGTTAAGTTTGTTCGACCACTACCGCCGCCTTGGATATCTTCAACCTCCTTAATTAATTTCTAATAACTGTCAAGAAGATAAAGGTGCAATTACAAACAGGCATAATGGCACATTATGGTTGGCGCATGTTTACCTCCCAGCGACCTTCAATCCTGTAACCAGCGACGAGCTATAAAAAGGGGATCGTCGGGAGAGAAAGGAACGATCTGATCTTATCTCAGCAAAGACACAAAACCTAAGAGATAGAAATAGTAGACTACTACACACTATGTAATCAAGAATACGAGATTGTTCTTAGGTTATCCAAGAACTCCTCTTATTCTCCCCTTGTAAACCTTAATATTCTTAAGTGAAATATCAAAAGGAGTAGGGCTATTACTCATCATCAGAGGGCCCAAACCTGTATAAATTCCTTTCTTCCTTAGACATATATAGATACCCTGATTTACTTGTGTTCCACCTTTAGATTGGCTTCACATTTCATTATCCAATTTTACGTAAGTTCGACTAAGGACCAGAGTCCCAATCGTCGACAGTTGGCACCCACCATAGGCCCCATTTCAAGGTGTTATTCTTCATCAAGAATCTCGGTAAGCAATGTCAGGAGTTTACGAAATGATTTTGATCTTGCAGATTATGTTGATCTTAACATGGAGGATGAAACTCTCTACATGGAAGAAAATGAAGTTCCCTCAGAGCCTTCTGCTGAGGAGTATTCTCAGGACTTGGTCCATGGCCAAGAACCTGAACCGACAATTCGTTTATCCCTGATTAGTCCTGCCACGTCGAGAGGTGAATATGTGCCAGAACCCATCGTCCCAGATGATGCGGGAGATGAGGATCTTGAATTCAGTCTGGAAGGATTTGCTCCAAATAACTTGAATTCCATCTTTGATTTTGAGTCTGATCAAGAGGAGGAGATGCTCTCCCCTACAGCGAACTGATCTCCCCGGGAAGTTGTACATTTTGAAGAAACCTCTGAGCAACACGCTGCTAGAGAAGAGGAGTGCAAACGTGAAGATGCAGCTCGGGAGCAACGAGAGGCCGAGGTTCATAAAGTCACAGAGCAAGCTCTGCAACTTGCGCAATCTCGCGATGAGAGGCTGAGGTTCTCGTTCGTGACATCACCATGGTCGTAGGAGTGATCAAACTCCGCTATCTGCCCCGGCCTGTTCTCCGGTGGATGAGGTGACAATAACTCCCATGGCACCCAAAAGGAGTACACAGGAACGCATTCGTGTGATTGCAGATACTCTTCGCAATCCTCCATCTGATTTGGCAAATGATGATAGAGCACTATTCACAAGGATTTTGGCTGATAACCTTGATGAGGTAGCAACTCTTGCGACCCCAATATCATCCTCATGATCAGTAACTTGTTCATGTGAATGGCATAGTTATCATTCGAGCTAGGGACAACACGAACACACATCGTCAGCCCAATATCGCAAAACCCAGCGAACAGGTAATCTTAGTGACCTTCATCGTGAACCGGTACATTCACATTTGGGGCCACGGGTAGATTTTTCCCACGGCCGTAGTCATGGACCGGTGTATTCACGCTTAGGGCCACAAGCTGACTCTTTCTGCGACCTTGATGGAGGTCTTGATGATCCACAACCACAATCCCCGTATGTAGGTTGTAAGGTTTCTCGCCAGGGCTACGTGCAGTAGTCTGGCTAGATAAGTTTAAACCTAGAATGATCGAGCAATTTGATGGAACCAAAAATCCTTCTGAATTTCTTCAGATTTATATTACTGCTATCCAAGCGGCTGGTGGTGATGATCGGGTTTTGGCAAACTATTTACCAATTGTCCTGGAAGGTCCAACCTGGACCTGGCTGTTCAATCAGCTGAAGGATCAACCTATAATTGGGAAATATTGTGTGATGCAATTCTCAACAATTTCCAAAATTGCTATCAAAAGCCTGGCAAGGAAGATGATCTTCATCGCTTGCGCCAAACTTCTATAGAAACTCTTCGGCAATTTGTCAAACAATTTGTGGGGGTGAGAATACCATCTCCAACATCTCTGACAACTCCGTTATCAGGGTATTCAAGAACGCCGTCCAAGATCAGGGATTCACCGAAGATCTGCTGATTCATCCACCACGATTAGTAGCAGATCTCTTTGATATGGCTGATCGTTATTCTGATGCGGCTGAGGCCGTTGAATGGAATAAGATGGTGGATAAGGGTAATTTACCTCCTCAACTAGGTCTTGAGGGCGAGAACAAGGATGATTCGTGCAAGAAACTTGAGTCAACTGTAGGTGGGAAATCAAGAAAGGCTAAGAAAGCATGAACCGGCCAATTTTGAGAGGTCACCATCGTTCACAAGCAACCTCACGGGAAAGGTAAGATGGTTCCATTTAAGACTAACATATTTTCTGCTGCTGGTCGCAACGACCAGACAGAAAACAAACTAAACAGCAGGGAACGAAGAAGTGGCATCCGTTGCACAACATTTCGTCACACAACCTCCAGAATTGTCGAACTTGGTTGAAAAAATTGGATAACTTTTATCAAAGTAAAACACCTATGCCCACAATACCAGGTCAAGGACAAGCCAGCAGAAATAAGGGCGCTAATGGAGATGAGGACATGCCATATCAGGTACCTAACAATCATGTTAATTTTATTTTTGGTTGTTCTTCATCTTATTTTTCTAAGCGTCAATTTAAAAATGTTTGCCGTGAGGTAAATAGTAATGAAGCTTCTTTAGGAGAGCCTCAGTTTCCCCGATGGTCGGAGACTTCCCTGACCTTTAGCTGGGAAGATTGCCCTAAAGGATTGATGCGACCTCAGCGCCTCCCTCTGGTAATATCCCCTATCATTAGCAATGCTAAGGAAGGATGAGTATTGGTCCATGGAGGAAGCTCCCTTGACCTACTCTTTGCGAAGGCTCTTGATGAGATGCAAATCCTTCATTAAAAAATAAAGCCAGTGGCTCAACCCTTTTTTGGGATAATTTTTGGCTCTTCTATGTTACCAATTGGACAGATTGTGCTGCCCGTAACACTTGGAGAACCTGTAAATTTTCAAATAGAATTAATTACATTTGATGTGATTGATTTGATTCAGCTTATTATAACGCCATTTTTGGTAGGCCTTCACTTGCTAAGTTCATGGCAGCGACGCATTATGCTTATCAGTGCGTCAAGGTGCCAGGTCCTCATGGCGTGATCACGATCAGAGGCAGTCAAAATACTGCTCTAACTTGTGATCGAATTTACCTGGAACTGGTTGATCAACATCCCCTACAGGATGTCAAGGTTGCGACCACAACACCAGATGCGGTCAAGGGATCCCTATGACCAGAAGAAAAACTCAAGCAAGTTCCATTATTCCCAGATGATCCATCTAGAACCATTTGGATTGAGTCAAATTTGGATGATCAATAGGAATTAGCGCTTGTTGCTTTCCTCCAGGCTAACGTGAATGTGTTTGCGTGGAAAACCTCAGTCATGCCTGGAGTCCCAAGAGAAGTAATCGAGCACAGGATAGCTATTCGGCCTGGACAGCGACTAATCAAGCAAAAACTCAGACGTTTTGCTCCTGATCGGCAAGATGCTATCCGTTCAAAGTTAGACAAACTCCAGGCGGCAGGTTTTATTTGTGAGGTTGACTATCCTGAATGGCTCATGAATCCGGTCATGGTACTGAAATCAAATGGTAAGTGGCGCATGTGTGTTGATTACACCAGTTTGAACAATGCCTGCCCAAAGAACGACTTCCCCTTCCCCGTATCGATCAGTTGATTGATTCAACAGTGGGTTGTGAACTGATGAGTGTCGACGATTCGGACTCGGAGTCCTCAGCCGAACTTATGCAGAATTTGTAATTGTGAGACCTTTCAAGATGACCCTCCGGGAAGGTATGTTGAACAATGGTGAACAGAAGCACAGAGAGTTTAGACAGGTTCGGGCCCTCGATGGTGGGAGTAAAAGCCCTACGTCCTGTTGAGATTTCACTAAGTGTGACAAAAGGTTTACAAATGGAGGAAAAAGTCCTCACAGGCGAGGATTTTTCCTGTAAGAGTGTACAAGGATAAGCCAAAGAAGGCTTACTAAAATGCTATATGAGGTGAGCCGTAGACTTGGCTAACTTAAATGATTTTGGATTTCTTGATCTTCCGATCCCTCGATTGATGTTTCGGATTTTCCCCTGATTGATGTTCCATGCCATCCTTTTGTATTGCTTGAAAGGGTGCCATGTGGGGAAAACTGCATCAATCGGTTGCACGGACGGTTGGATGCGGTTTTTTGGAACTGCTCTTAACCTCCACGCAAGTTAAACATGTGTTATTCATGGATAACTGTATGTGTTAACCATCTGACGGTTGATTCTCCACGTGTAGGAATCTTCGGGACACTTAGGATATCCTGTTGTATGGGCAACCGAATAGATAGATCCCGAATATCCTGATCGGCAGATGTTCTGACCGTGGGATATTGGCTGACCGCGTAATATCCCGAATGTGTAGTTCGCGTATAGCCTACGAACTTCTGACCGCGCAAGGCTTACGGTCTGACCGCACAAAACCCATGACCTGATCGCGTAAAGCTTGCGACCTCGTGGTGATGCCCCTCAGAATAGCTTGAGTTCGCATCACCAGATACATGTCTGGTTCGAACTTGTCTTGAACCAAAAGTTTATTAGAAGTGACCCGGATGTCAATCCTCGTCAGCTAGCCCCAAAATTCGAAGAAAACGAAGAGACGTGTTTATTTCGAATTTAAAAACCGTGCATTGGATTTTTAACCCGGCCCTTTAACTTCTCCACTTAGTGGCGCACTAAGTGAAAACGGTTGGTTTTTCAAGACGGGTTCTGACATTACGTGACGGGCAATGATGGCGCCGTAGAAATATTTTTATCTCGAGGTAAAATTGTAAATGTCTTAACGAAACCCGAGGTGTCTGGGAGGTGAACCGTCGCCCTGGTGTCTATAAATACCAGACCCCTGGACATGTAAAGATCTACAATTTCCCTCTCACGCCTAAGTCTTTTTCTTGTTATCCTGCCTCCTTCCTTTTCACATACCCCTCCCAATGGCAGATCATGAAATCATCGAGATTGAGAGCGATGAAGGGGAAATTGTCGAACAAAGGCCTCAAACGATTGAAGTCTTGTCCCCTTTAAGGAAGAAACCCAGGGTTGATGAAGGATCTTCCAGTGGAGCAAAAGTGAAGAATGTAGCAAGTTTCTTTCTTCCTTCAGTTCCTTTGACCCTCCCCGTTCATGCCTCTCGGCAAGTTAGGCCTTTATCCTTAGAGAAAGATCCCATCACATCCAATTCTCCCATCCTTTTGGGTGATCAACATCCTGGTCGGCAAGCGGTGACTATCCCTCGACCAGATGATTGCCATATTGGGTTGGCGAAGCAATCTTCTGATGGGAAGGTTGCTCTTCCACCATATGATGATCTTCCTCCCAAGATGGGTGTATCAACGGGTTATGCACCGGGACAGGTAACAATTCTTCTCCTTTTTTGCTGATAATTTTAGTTAGTATGACTAACTTTTGCAAAATGCAGGAGGTAGGAGGCTCCAGCGATCAGCCTTCTGCTGCTCCATCTCTTCCTTCCGGACAGACCCTTCTGGAAGAGAAGAATGCCCTGGAGAAGAAGACCGAGGAGATGGCCTCGAAGATTCTGCGTTTAGCAGAATGTCTTGATCGATCCCGAGAAGAGGCGCACCATTTCCGTCGAGAGAGGGACTTCGCTCAGCAACAGCGAGAACTCTCTGACTTGATTAGGGACAATAGTGCGTCTGTTGTTAGGGACGATATAGATAGACTTAGGGTAGTCGCTAGTTCCCTGGGGGTTGCCAGTGTAGATCCTACTGACAACAACATGTCCCTTGGGGAACTTTGTAAACTTCTTTCGGAACAGGTCGATGCTTTTATCGATCGTATCCCTTTTGTATGTAAAGAATGCAATAAATAAAGTTTCTTTTATTCATATGAACATTCTTCATACCTTCTGTGTGAAATTATGGCCAAAAGCTTAGTCCGCGACCATTCATACACAGGAAATTTCAGTTCTGTGATTAGAATCGCGCTTTAAAAGATCACCATGACCTGCCCTGATGCCGCAATCAGACTTAAGGCCGCGGTTAGAACTGAATTGCGACTAGAGTCGAACGTTCGGTTAGACCATTACTTCGATCAGAAACGAAGTTAAATAACATAGTTTTAACCAAACCATAACCCAGTTAGAATATATCCGTATGTCAAAATTTGAGTGACATGATATTTTTCACAAAAATGTTCAAGTAAAAAGAAAGGTAAACAACCCTCAAAAAGCCTTAGCAGACTTCTCGAGTTTTAGCCCTTTCAGCTTCCGAAATAAAGAAGTCTTTTTATTTCAGATCCAATACCCGAAACGCTTTAAAGGGTTTATCATAGAATATCCATTATGGGAAATGAATAAAATATTTAAGAGGACGCTTGAGTGGAACGTTACTCACAGAGGCGTGACTCCTCGAGTCTATAAAAGCAGTAGGTACTTCTTGAGGAAGCTATTCAGCCGCGAAAAACCCTTAGAGTTCCCACCGCACAAAACCCTCATCTTCTCGCCTTCATCTCCCACAAAATCATCGACTTTTTCGACCGATCTTCCTCAAAAAATGGCATCTTGGAGCAGATCCAACCACCATTCTGAGGAGACTCTGGTGGCGTTGGAGAAAGAGGAGATCCTTCCATCGCGGATGCTGATCAATTGGCGGCCTGCGGAGAAGGACCAAGAAACCCCAACCGTCCGAGAGGGCGAGTTGGTGATCTTCGAGGAGTATCTGCGTTGCGGGTTCTGATTCCCTGAGAGTCGGTTCCTAAAGGACATCCTCGAACATTATGGGTGGGAACTGATCAACCTCCACCCAAATGCGATGCTGATCCTGGCAGTGTTTCAGCATCTTTGCGAGGCCTTCGTCGGAGTATATCCTAGCGTGGACCTCTTCCGACGGTTCTACTTCTCGGCATGGTCGAAGAGCACCAATGCCGCCGGATGCATCTACTTCCTGCTGAGGGACAAGAAGGAATATCCCTCCCCACCTCTGCGGGATTCGGTGCACGGGTGGCACCAGAGGTGGTTTTACTGCTCTCCGCCGTCCGAGAGTAGTTTATGGTTTGAGAACTCGCGGCCAGAGAAGTCAAGCGAGTTGGATGCTCCCCCGACACTAGGCGTGGAGCACCTGAAGCACACCGAGGTGATTCTTCACTTGGTGGGTCAAGGGTTGACAGTGAGGGATGTCATCCGAGACTTTGTGAAGAACCGAGTGAGCCCCCTGCGTGAAAGGGCTCATCCTGCTTGGGAAATCAAGTCCATGGCGGATGGAACCCTGGACTACAATGAAGGTATTCGACCTTTTTGCACTGTCCTTTGTCATTTCTGAAATTTATGTTTTCTGACTTGAATTTGGGAACAGTTCTGCCCTCAGCCGAAATTGAGAGGCGAACTAATTCCCTGCTTAGGGCCTACAATGCTGATGTAGAGGGCCCTAAGGGATCACCTCGCCCGCAGAGCTTGATTCACGCCGGTGATGACCTCAGACAGGAGCGCCGAAAGGTAATTTCCTTGTCCGGCTTTGGCTCTGCAGGTCTTGTGTGTGTCCAGCGCTAATCCATTGTAATGGACTGTGAACCAGCTCCTAGGGAAGTTTGTTGATGCGACGTTCCCAAGCGAAAATGTCGGCTCTCTGGGGAAGCCGACGGCGAAGAATGTGAAGAAGGTCTCTCAGAGACCCAGGACAAAGAGTCCTGTCTCCAAGAAGACCAAGCTGAACCCTGGGGAGGGGTCTTCACGAAGCATTCCTCGTCCCGCAAGAAAGACTGCGGTAAGATATCGCATTCCTTCTTCTTTTTCAGGCGCGACATGGAATCACTTCTTCGTCGTACAGGGAGAGGGGAGCGAGGAGGAAGAGGACGATGATGTGCCTCTAGTCATCAAAAGGAAGAGGATCGGGGAGTCCCCTGCTGGTGACACCTCAAGCTGTCCCGTAGGGACCACAGCTACCGAAGAGGTGGCCGTGGCTGACCCTGCGACCACCGAAGATCTTGTGGTCGCAGGTGACCTTCCAATTCCTAAAGCCCCCGAGGTTTCAGGGTCAATTATCTCTGCTTCCCTGGTTGAAGGGACGACCAAGGTAAGGAATCTTTTCGACCGTTCCTTCTATGACTCTTTCTGCACATTTGACAAGTTAATGTACATACAGGGAGGAGAGCTTCCCCCTAGGACCACTGGGGGTTCCAGGGAGGAAAATCCTCCTCCTCTGCGGACAGAGGAGGAGGTAGATGAACAAAGGCCGACTGTGACGGTTCCAGCAACTCAGGAATCGCCAAGGCCTTCGGATGCAGCCCCACCAGTTAGTCTGGTGGCCCAGGTAAAGACCTTTCTATGTGTTTTTACCCGTTCCCTAAGAAAATGCTTATAACAGGACATTTCCAGGGGGGTGCTGCCTTATTTACTATAAGGAAGGCGAGAACCGGAGACGGCTCTCCTTCGCAAGGGGAATTTTCCCAGAAGTCCCAGGAACGAATGGGATTTCAAATAAGGTAAGAACTCTTACTTAACAGTAATCTCAGATGAAAACTGCCTGACCCATTCTTCTTGTTAGGCAAAAGAAGACAGCGCCTAACCCTTCAACCGCCACTGAGGAGGTTGAAATTAGGGCTGATGAGGGAGCCTCTAATGAAGAGCGCTCTGCTCCCGTGGTTCAGGAAGTCGTCCGGACCGCGGGAGGTGAAACAAGTACAGGGACAGGGTCACAACCAGTGACCTCTGGGGGTGGTGTTCAGACGACACTTCCCCCAACTATCCCTGTCGCAGGCACTTCCGGTGCGCTAGCAAGGATTCCTGCTAGCATGGATGATGCCGCTTTAAACAAGTTATGAAGGTATGATCACCCCTGTTTCGGCGTTTGAACCGCCTTTAGAGTATATTTAACTCTCTTGCTTTGTACCACAGGGCTTGTCATGGGTGACGAGCCAGTCGCATGCTGCAATGGCTAGCATGGCGGCTGTTCAAAAAGATCGTGACGGCTTGCGCAAGTGAGGATCGTCACTCTTCTGTTAATATAAATAGATTTTATCTGTAACTGACTTGATTTTGCTGCAGAGAGGTTACATTCTTGAAGAAAGAGTTAGCCAAGATGAGGCTGAACTCAGTTACAGAGTTCAAGAGACTACGGACTGAAATCAATAAACTTCAGTCTGAGAATGCTGGTAAGTCGATTCTCAACTTGAGAAGACTTAAAGTCATGCCTTGTTAATAACCTCTGTTCTCTGTACAGCGCAAGCAGGTCGCATTATACAGCTCGGCCAGGACAAAATGATTCTCGAGTCCTCTATCAACCACACTGACCGAGCGGTCAAAGAGTTGAGCTTTCTGGTCTTCGAAAAACTGAAGGCCGTGGCCAACCTTTTGAATACCAACGTGGTAGAGTTGAAGAAGGACGACCCAAGTGTCAGCGATTGGTCATCACTGCTTACATCTCAAGCAGAATCACTGCTTGAATATCTCCCTGGAGATATACGGCGACGTGAAGAGATAATCAGGACGAGAGTCCGATCAGCTGCTTCTGCCGTACTCAGCCGGGTTCGACTTCACCATGGCCCAGATGCGAATCTGAGCACGCTGGTGGGACCGGTTGAGGTCGAGAGTGAAGAACTGCTTGACGCCGTTATAGAAGAAGTCAAACCCTTCGTTGACAAACTCTTGGCTGAGCTGGGGATCGAATGATCCTTATATTTTGTAACCAAACAATTGTAATTACAATGCCATGTATGTAAAACTATATATTTTTTTTTAAAAAAAAAAGTGCATATTCACATCATAAGTTTCATACTATAAGTATATCCCTCTAGCCCCCGCCTCTGTTTTGTGAATACTGAAGCCTTAGTATTTTAAGCAGAGGGGAAAAAATAAGTATGATGACCAGGGATATGTGCTTCAAGCCAATGGTCAAGATTAAAGTAACATTTTAACCTTATTGCAAACTGGTAGCCACCCAGATGACCAAGGACTAGCTAGATAGTCCCGTATGCGTTGAGAAACGGCTTATTTAGGAGTGACTTATCTGGAAGTGATCATGAGATCGACCAGCGAATCCGGTTGAAAAATGTTGTAATAACCTAACCGCCGGCGATTAGCCCCCAGGTCGAATTTGTATAATTTGGGCTTAAAGAAAAATACTCATTGTATGAAAACAAGACATGCTTTTTATGAAAAGATGCTAATTGAACAGGAAAAGGGGTGTGGTACTTACACGTAAAACTTGCGAAGTTGATCGATGTTCCAAGTATTGGACAAAATCCGGCCATCCTCCATGGCTAACTGCGCGATCCTGGCCGCGGTACTGAGACGACAGTGTATGGTCCTTCCCACTTTGGGGAAAATTTATTGCGGTTAGACTGGTCTTGAATTTTTCGTAAAACCAAGTCGCCAACGTTGAGATCACGTGGTCGCACCTTTTTACTGTGATACTTGCGTAGAGCC
The DNA here is from genome assembly GCA_019359835.1 of Pharus latifolius. NCBI lineage: Eukaryota > Viridiplantae > Streptophyta > Magnoliopsida > Poales > Poaceae > Pharus > Pharus latifolius. The sequence goes on along the minus strand of CM033328.1, from coordinate 37,265,881 downwards.
TGCAAGTATACCGCGGACTTGATCAAGGCGCGATCACGCCGTTCTTCCAGGAGGATGAGATCTTGTGATCGCTGTTCGGATTGGTTGACCTGTTCGAATTGATTCGTGCGAATAGATCCAATACTAACTTCCATAGGCAACACAGCCTCGGCCCCATAGACCAAATGGAAGGGTGTCTCACTGGTGGCTCGACTAGAGGTAGTCCGTAGTGCCCATAGAACAGTATAGAGCTCGTCTGCCCAAGCCCCCGAGCGGGTCTTGAGGCGATCAAAAACACGTTTTTTGATGCCTTGCAATACTTGCCCATTGGCCCGTTCTACGGCACCATTGCTTTGTGGATGTGCCACAGAAGCAAAGCACACCTTGGTCCCAAACTGATCGCAGTAGTCTAGGAAGAGACCGCTAGCGAACTGGGAACCGTTGTCTGTGATGAGACGGTTTGGAACACCAAATCGTGCCACAATGTTCTTGTGAAAGAACTTTTGTGCGGCTGATGCAGTAATATTTCGTACTGGTTCAGCCTCAATCCACTTTGTGAACGTGTCAATGGCTACGAACAGAAACTTGTACCCATTGACCGCTTGTGGCATAGGACCGACGATGTCCATTCCCCAGATCGCGAAGGGCCATGCGAGAGGAATAGTTTGCAATGCATGAGCAGGTTGATGAACCTGTCTTGCATGAAATTGACAATGTGGACACATTTTGACCATAAGCTTGGCATCATCAAGTGCCGAAGGCCAGTAGAATCCCTGTCGAAAAACTTTTCCGACCAGTGTTCGGTATGACACGTGTGCACCGCATACACCGTCATGTATTTCTTTCAAGAGGGATTTTCCTTCCTCCTGAGATATGCAGCGCATGAATACTCCTTGAGTACCCTTTCTGTACATAACCCCATCTATGAGTTTGTACAGACGCGCCTTTCGAATTAACCGATCGCTTTTGGTTTCGTCCTCGGGTAGGGTCCCATGTTCAAGATAGACCCTCAATGGATGAATCCAATCTTGTTCCTGACCGAGGTTGGCAACGAAGGCTATTGCCGGATCATCCTCGACCGAAGTCAGGATCGAAGGATGGTCCAAGTGTTCAATGAACACTCCTGCCGGAGCGGATGAGCGTGAGGATCCAATTTTGGATAATTGGTCTGCGAGAATGTTGTCCTTTCGCGGGATGTATTGGACTTCGAAGTGACTGAAGTATTTTTCCAATTTCCTCACTTCCCCCAGGTAATGAGCCATTGTCTCATCGGAGGTGCTGTACTCCTTGTTTACCTGGTTTACGACCAGCTGTGAGTCCCCCCTCACCACTAATCGACGGACTCCGAGGAATTTTGCTGCCCGGAGCCCTGCAAGAAGACCTTCATACTCTGCTGCGTTGTTGGTTGCAACAAAGTGTAGTTGAATGACATACTTAAGCTGTTCGCCCTGGGGCGTAACTAAGACTATTCCAGCCCCCGAGTGTTGAAAACTACGGGAGCCGTCAAAGTACATTGTCCAATAATCGGGGCACTCCAGTTCCTTTGCCAACTGCACGGGTGGCTCAGGGTTGGTCCATTCGACCACAAAGTCGGCTAAAACCTGAGACTTAACCGCCGTGCGAGGGGTGAAATGGATCTCGAAGGCACCGAATTCGACCGCCCATTTGGCGATTCGACCAGATTTTTCTGGATTTCGGACAATATCCCCTAAAGGAAAAGAGGAGGGTACTGTGATCTTGTGTGCTTGAAAGTAATGTCGTAGCTTACGGGAAGCCATCAGTAGCGCGTAAAGTATCTTATGGACCTCAGGGTAGCGCTCCTTAGGACCATGAAGTACTTCGCTCACATAGTAGACGGGTCTGTGTACTCCTTCCCTTTCCGCGATCAGAACTGCGCTGACCGCGTGTGGGGTGGCCGCCAAATACAGAAGTAATGGTTCTTCCTTTTCAGGAGACACCAATACTGGCGGACTGGACAGATATGTTTTTACCTCCTGAAACGCTTTTTCGGCCTCGTCGGACCACGTGAAGTTATGATGTTTCCGCAAGGCTTTAAAGAAAGGTAGTCCCCTTTCGCCTAATCGCGATATAAAGCGACTTAAAGCCGCCATGCGACCAGCCAGGCGTTGAACATCCTTCATGGTCAAGGGCGACCTCATTTGTTCAATAGCTCTGATTTTCTCAGGATTAACCTCAATGCCCCTGGAACACACAAGGAAACCAAGAAGCTTCCCTGAAGAAACCCCGAAAGACCATTTCTCCGGGTTCAATTTTATTCCAAAGCGATTCAAGTTACAGAAGGTTTCAGCAAGATCGTCCAAATGAGACAATCTTTTGGTGCTCTTTACAGCCAAGTCGTCTACATATGCTTCGAGATTACGCCCTATCTGGGAAATAAAGGTCTTTTGCATCAAGCGCTGGTACGTGGAACCTGCGTTCTTGAGACCGAACGGCATTCTGACGTAGCAGTACGTGCCGAACGGGGTGATGAAGGCACTTTTCTCTTCATCGTCTTCTGCCATGCTAATTTGATGATATCCTGAGTAGGCATCCCGAAAATTCATCAGTTCGCAACCCGCAGTGGAGTCAACCAGCTGGTCGATGCGGGGAAGGGGAAAGTCATCCTTCGGACAGGCACTGTTGAGGCTAGTGTAGTCGACGCACATGCGCCACTTGCCATTCGACTTGCGGACCATGACCGGATTGGCGAGCCAGTCCGGGTGATTCACTTCGCGGATAAACCCGGCTTGTAAGAGTTTGTCTAACTCTTCTCGGATGGCTTCCGGTCGGTCGGTGGCAAAACGCCTGAGCTTTTGCTTTATTGGTCGTTGTCTAGGTCGAATTTCTAACCTGTGCTCAATTACTTCCCTTGGGACACCGGGCATGTCGGACGGTTTCCACGCAAACACGTCTGCGTTAGCCCGGAGGAAAGCAATGAGGTCGAGTTCCTATTTGTCATCCAGGGCTGACCCAACCCGAATTGTCTTGGATGGGTCATCTGGGTACAAAGGAACTTGTTTGAGTTTTTCATCTGGTCGAGGAGCAGCCCTGATCGCATCGGTGGCAACGGTGGCGACCTGAGCGTCCCGGAGGGGAAGTTGATCGACCATCTCCAAAGATAGCCGGTCGCACGTGAGCGCCATGTTGCGACTACCTCGGACCGAAATGACACCTTTGGGGCCAGGCAATTTCCCGCACTGATAAGCATAGTGCGTTGCCATCATGAACTTAGCAAGAGTCGGCCTCACGGTACTGTCCAGAGCGGTTCTTCTTCGACTTTTTTGACTTCCCACCCGGTGAAGACTCCGGCTTTTTGCTTGAATCTTCTTTCCTGGCGTCCTTGAAGCCTGGTTGGGGCGGTAGGTCCCCCTTGTCAACCATTCGGTTCCATTCGACTACCTCGGCTGCATCGGAGTATCGATCAGCCATATCGAACAGATCGGCTACTGATCGAGGAGGGTGGATAAGCAAGTCTTCAGTGAATCTCCGGTATCGAACGGCATGCTTAAATGCCCTAATTACGGAGCCATCAGATATGTTCGGGATGGTATTTCTTACCCCGACAAACCTCTTGACAAACTGCTGAAGTGTTTCGGTCGAAGTTTGCCGCAGTCTATGCAGGTCGTCCTCCTTACCCAGCTTTTGGTAACAGTTTTGGAAATTGCTGAGGATGGCATCACATAGCATTTCCCAATTGTAGATGGAACCCTCAGGCTGATTAAACAACCAGGTTCTAGCCGGTCCTGCGAGGACTGTTGGCAGGTAGTTGGCCATGACCTTCTCATCGCCTCCTGCTGCTTGGATGGCAGTAATATAGATCTGAAGGAACTCGGATGGGTTCTGGGTTCCATCAAACCTTTCAATGGCCCCTGGTCGAAACTTATCGGGCCAAACGACTGCTCGTAGGCCAGGCGAGAAAGCTTTGCAACCAACGTAAGGACCGTGAACCGTCCTGCGACTTTCGGTTGGGTTTCGAGCAAACTCACGTAATGGCGAGGTTACTCGTGGTCCCAAACGAGAGTGAACGGGAACTCGATCCTTACTACGAGAGTCCTGCATTCACCGGTATTTGTCCTGTCGGGACGGTACAGGCGGCGGGTAACTCCGCCGGCCAGAGCCAAAATGAGGACCATCTCGTTCACGGGAATGTGTCACTGAGCGGGAAGAGGCTGTTGGGGTCGCCTCGGATGCGACCTCATCCAGTCTTTCCGCCAGGATTCTGAAAAAGGCCGGTCTCTGCGCATCCGTGACCATAGGAGGAAATTGCACATGACTTCCGCGATAGATCGCAGTCGACCATGGGTACTTCTCCTAGGGGCACCAGGTGTTATTGTTTCTTCGTCCATTGGGAATGCTCCGGTGGTAAGGAAGGAGTTTGGTCACGTCTACGACCACGCGACCGTCGAGAAGAACTCGGGGCAGCATCGTAACGAGCCTGTGCATCTTGAAGAGCCTCTAGGGCAGTTCTGCGTAGTTCGTTGTTCTGTTGCTCGAGATCTTGCTCCTCCTTCTGTTTGCGATCTTGTTCTTCCCTGGCAGCCTGTTGATCGGGAGTTTCTTCCGACAACGCAGCAAACTGCCTAGGGAGAGAGGTCGCCGATGGGGAGAACATCTCGGTTTGTTCCGAGTCGGACTCGAAATCAAAGAGACGGTAGAGGTTATCAGGGTCGAACCTTCCTGGGCTAACTTCAGGGTCACCATCATATTTTCCCTCAGCGGGATCGTATGACGGGCCGGATTCATCACCTAGCACATTAAGAACCTCTGCGGGTTCTGACCTTATGCCAGTTACCTCCTGGTCGATTAACATGACTTGGGGAGATGATTCAACCTGTGGAAGATTCTGGCCTTCGACCTCTTCCATCGGAACAGGATCGCTTGGAGAAGGCATTGGTATATGGGCATAATCCTCGAGATCGAAATCATTCTCGGAATCATATGCTCCAGCCATGTTTCTGCGAACCTCCGAATTTCAATTAGGACGCCTTGAGAAAGGCCCCACGGTGGGCGCCAGCTGTCGACGATTCGGACTCAGAGTCCTCAGCCGAACTTATGCAGAATTTGTAATTGTGAGACCTTTCAAGATGACCCTCCGGGAAGGTATGTTGAACAATGGTGAACAGAAGCACAGAGAGTTTAGACAGGTTCGGGCCCTCGATGGTGGGAGTAAAAGCCCTACGTCCTGTTGAGATTTCACTAAGTGTGACAAAAGGTTTACAAATGGAGGAAAAAGTCCTCACAGGCGAGGATTTTTCCTGTAAGAGTGTACAAGGATAAGCCAAAGAAGGCTTACTAAAATGCTATATGAGGTGAGCCGTAGACTTGGCTAACTTAAATGATTTTGGATTTCTTGATCTTCCGATCCCTCGGTTGATGTTTCGGATTTTCCCCTGATTGATGTTCCATGCCATCCTTTTGTACTGCTTGAAAGGGTGCCATGTGGGGGAAACTGCATCAATCGATTGCACGGACGGTTGGATGCGGTTTTTTGGAACTGCTCTTAACCACCACGCAAGTTAAACATGTGTTATTCATGGATAACTGTATGTGTTAACCTTCTGACGGTTGATTCTCCACGTGTAGGAATCTTTGGGACACTTAGGATATCCTGTTGTATGGGCAACCGAATAGATAGATCCCGAATATCCTGATCGGCAGATGTTCTGACCGCGGGATATTGGCTGACCGCGTAATATCCCGAATGTGTAGTTCGCGTATAGCCTACGAACTTCTGACCGCGCAAGGCTTACGGTCTGACCGCACGAAACCCATGACCTGATCGTGTAAAGCTTGCGACCTCGTGGTGATGCCCCTCAGAATAGCTTGAGTTCGCATCACCAGATACATGTCTGGTTCGAACTTGTCTTGAACCAAAAGTTTATTAGAAGTGACCCAGGTGTCAATCCTCGTCAATGAGCTTCCTGGATGCTTACTCAAGTTACCATTAAATTAGCATGGCAGAAGAAGATGAAGACAAAACTGCCTTCATCACCCCATTTGGTACTTACTATTACATCATAATGCCATTTGGACTCAAGAATGCTGGTTCCACGTACCAGCGCTTGATGCAAAAGACCTTTCTTTCTCATATAGGGTGTAATTTAGAAGCTTATGTTGATGATTTGGTTGTAAAGAGTCTTAAGAGCTCTAGTCATATAAATGATCTTGTTGAAACTTTTTGTAATTTGAATAAACATGGAATAAAGTTGAATCCTGAAATGTGCTCTTTTGGGGTTTCTTGGGTAAGCTTTTAGGTTTCCTTGTTTGTTCAAGATGCATTGAGGTTAATCCCAAAAAATTCGGGCCATTGAGCAAATGTGATCCCCTTCGACTACGAAGGAAGTGCAAAGCCTGACTAGTCGAATGACGGCCTTAAGTCGTTTCATTTCATAGTTAGGTGAACGTGGTTTACTTTTCTTTAAGGTTCTACATAAGCACAATGGTTTTCGATGGTCGGACGAAGCTGAAAAAACCTTTCAAGAAGTGAAAGCATACCTCACCAATGCTCTGGTGTTAGTTTCCCCTATTAAAGGAGAATCACTAATCATCTATCTGGCTGCTACCCCTCATGCGGTCAACACAGTGTTGGTCGCAGAACGGGAGGGAGTGCAACGACCAGTTTATTATGTAAGTGAAGTGCTTAATGGACTGAAGGAGCGTTACCTTGAAGTCCAAAAGCTACTTTATGCTCTCTTAATGGCTTCTAGAAAGCTTCGACATTACTTTCAAGTGTACACGATTTCCTTGCCTTCGTCCTTTCCTTTAGGGGATATTCTCTAGAATCTGGAAGTTTCTGGTCGAGTTGCGCAGTGGGCTGTAGAACTTGGAGCATTCGATCTCCATTTCACTGCTCGAGTAGCAATTAAATCTCAAATTCTTGCAGATTTTGTGGTCGAATGGTCTAATCCCGAATCACTTGTGCAAAAACCTATGGATTTAGCAAATACCAATCATTGGACGATGTACTTCGATAGCTCTTGTAGTTACCAACACTCGGGGGTGGAGTGGTCCTAATTAAACCTCAGGGTCACAAACTCCGGTATGTCATACAATTACACTTTGCTGCTACTAATAATGCAACAGAGTATGAAGGTCTTCTTGCCGGGCTTCGAGCAGCCAAATCCCTTGGAGTCCATCGATTAGTGGTGAGGGAGGACTCACAGCTAGTCGTAAACCAGGTAAACAAGTAGTACAGCATCTCCGATGAGACAATGGGTCATTACCTGGACGAGGTGAGGAAATTAGAAAAATACTTCAGTAATTTCGAAGTTCAATTCATTCCGCGAAGGGAAAATATTCGCGCAGACCAATTATCAAAAATTGGATCCTCATGTACATCCGCTCTGGCAGGAGTGTTCGTCGAACACTTAAAATCCCCTTCTATCAAAGAAGTGTAAGATACGATAACTAACGTCGCCACTTTAGAACAAGAAGCAGATTGGATTTATCCATTGAGGATCTATCTTGCAAATGGGACCTTGCCTAAGGATGAAACCGACAGTGATTGGTTAGTTAGAAAAGAATGCATGTACAGACTTGTTGAGGGCACCTTATATAGAAAAGGCACTCAAGGAGTACTTAAGCATTGTATTTCTCAAGAAGATGGTAAATCCCTTCCAAGAGAAATACATGGGGGAATATGTGGAACACATGCTTCTTATCGAACGCTGGTTAGAAAAGCTTTTCGACAAGGTTATTACTGGCCTACGGTGCTTAATGATGCCATGCAGTTGGTCAAGACATGCCCACAGTGTCAATTCCATGCTCCCTAAGTTCATCAGCCAGCATATGCCTTACAAGTTATTCCCTTAACTTGGCCATTTTCCGTTTGGGGAATAGATATTGTAGGACCAATGCCTCAAGCAATCAATGGATACAAGTTTGTGTTCATAGCCATTGATACGTTCACTAAGTGGATAGAGGCTGAACCCGTCCAAAATATTACTGCCGCTGCGGCAAAGAAGTTCTTTCATAAGAACATCGTAACACGATTTGGTGTTCCAAGTCGTCTTATTACCTATAATGGTTCCTAGTTCGTTAGTGGTCTTTTCTTAGATTATTGCGACAACATTGGGACCAAAGTTTGTTTTGCATCTGATGCTCATCCACAGAGCAATGGAGCAATTGAACATGCCAATGGACAGATAATACAAGGTATTAAGAAACGTGTTTTTGACCACCTTAAGTTGCGCTCAGGGGCTTGGGTAGATGAACGCTACTCTGTATTATGGGTGTTACGTGTCGACGATTCGGACTCGGGGTCCTCAGCCGAACTTATGCAAAATTTGTAATTGTGAGACCTTTCAAGAAGACCCTCCGGGAAGGTATGTAGAACAATGGTGAACTGGAGCACAGAGAGATTTATACAGGTTCGGGCCCTCGATGGTGGGAGTAAAAGCCCTACGTCCTGTTAGAATTTCACTATATGTGATAAAGCTTTACAAACTAGCAGGGAGAAACCTTCACAGGCGAAAGTTTTCCCTATATAAGTGTACAAAAGGAAGCTATAGGAGACTTGTAAGTATTGTCTAATCTAAGCCGTAGACTTGGCTGTTTGAGTGGTCGAGATATCTTGTATCTCACTTATATCAGGGGTCTTGTTCTTCCAAATGTCTTGGATCCCCCGTTTGATGTACTTTGCCACCTTTTTATACTGGTCGAAAAGGTGCCATATGAAGAAAACTGCATCAAACGGTTAGATGCGGTTGTTGGAGAACCACTGTTAACTTCCACGGAGGTTATTAACACATGTTAATCATGAATAACCGCATATAATAACCTCTGACGGTTGGTCTTCAACGTGGAGGAATTTTCGGGATGCTTGGAATATCCTGATATAAGGATAACCGAATAAACTCCAAGCACCCTGGTCGAGAACGTTCTGACCGCGGAATGTGGGCTGACCGCACAAAATCCCGGACATCCAGTTCACGTATAGCATACGAACTTCTGACCGCACAAGGCTGTCGGCCTGATCGCACGAAAACCCACGACCTGATCGCGTAAAGCTTGCGACCTCATGGTGATGCCCCTCAGAATAGCTTGAGTTCGTATCGCCATATATATATCTGGTTCGAACCTGTCTTGAACCAAAAGTTTATTAGAAGTGACCCGGGTGTCAATCCTCGTCAGCTAGCCCCCAAATTCGAAGAAAACGAAGAGACGTGTTTATTTCGAATTTTAAAACCATGTATTGGATTTTTAACCCGACTCTTCAATTTTTCCACTTAGTGGCGCACTAAGTGAAAACAGTTGGTTTCCCAAGACGGGTTCTGACATTATGTGACAGGCAATGATAGCGCCGTAGAACTCTTTTTATCTCGAGGTAAAATTGTAAATGCTTTGACGAAACCCGAGGCGTCTAGAATGCAAACCGTCACCCAGGCGGCTATAAATACCAGGCTCCTGATTTTGTAAAACTCCATAATTTCCCTCTACGCCTAAGTTCTTTTCTTGTTATCCTGCCTTCTTCCTTTTCACATACTCCTCCCAATGGCAGATCACGATATCATCGAGATTGAGAGTGATGAAGAGGAAGTTGTCGAACAAGGGCCTCAAACGATAGAAGTCCTGTCTCCCTTAAGGAAGAAACCCAAGGTTGACGAAGGATCTTCCAGTGGAACAAAGGTGAAGAATGTAGCAAGTTTCTTTCTTCCTTCAGTTCTTTTGACCCTCCCCGTTCATGCCTCTCGGCAAGTTAGGCCTTTGTCCTTGGAGAAAGATCCCATCACATTCAATTCTCCCATCCTTTTGGTTGATCAACATTCTGGTCGGCCGGTGACTATCCCTCGATCAGATGATTGCCATATTGAGTTGGCGAAGCAATCTTCTGATGGGAAGGTTGCACTTCCACCATCTGATGATCCTCCTCCCAAGATGGGTGTATTAACGGGTTATGTTCCGGGACAGGTATCAATCCTTCTCCCCTTTTGCTTATAATTATAGTTAGTACGACTAACTTTTGCAAAAGGCAGGAGGTTGGAGGCTCCAGCGATCAGCCTTCTGCTGCTCCATCTCTTCCCTCCGGACAGACTCTTCTGGAAGAGAAGAATGCCCTGGAGAAGAAGACCGAGGAGATGGCCTCGAAGATTCTGCATCTAGCAGAATGTCTTGATCGATCCCGGGAAGAGGCGCACCATTTCCGTCGAGAGAGGGACCACGCTCAGCAACAGCGAGAACTCTCTGACTTGATTAGGGACAATAGTGCGTCTGTTGTTAGGGACGATGTAGATAGACTTAGGGTAGTTGCTAGTTCCCTGGGGGTTGCCAGTGTAAATCCTACTGACAACAACATGTCCCTTGGGGAACTTTGTAAACTTCTTTCGGAGCAAGTCGACGTTTTGATCGACTGTATCCCTTTTGTATGTAAAGAATGTAAGAAATAAAAGTTTCTTATTTCTCATGAATATTCTTCACATCTTCTGTGCGAAAATATAGCCATAAACTTTATGTTCACGACCATTCATACACAGGAAACTTGTTAGTTCTGCGATCAGAATCGCGTTTAAGAAAAAAGCACCGCGACCTGCCCTGATTCCGCGATCAGTTTCAGAGCCGCGGTCAGAACTAAAGTGCGACCAGAGTTGGAACTCGGTCAGGCTGTCACTCCGATTAGAATCGAAGTTTCAGTCTAAAAACACGATTTCGATTAAACCATAACCCAATTAGAAACATTCCAGTATGTCAAAAATTGAGTTGCATGATTTTTTCGAAAAAAATGTTCAAAGCATAAAAAGGAAAAACGTCTTTTGAAAAGTACTGAAAATTTTTCAGTCCTTTTGCACTTTCAGTTTCCAAAACAAAGAAGTCTTTTTGTTTCAGATCCGACGCCTGAATACTTTATTGGGTCCATCAGAGACAGTATCCATTATGGGAAATGAATAAAGCATTCAATGGAACATTTGAAATGAGCCGTTTACTCATTAATGCGCCGCCTTGGGTCTATTAAAAGGAGCAGATGTCTTCTCAAAGAAGCCACACAGCCAAAAACCCTCATTATTCCCGCCGCGCAAAACCCTCATTTTCTTCGACCTTCGTCTTCCCAAAATCGCCAACTTTCCCTTTGATTCTCCACCAAAGATGGCGTCCTGGAGCCGATCCATCCACCATTCCGAGGAGAGCCTAGTGGCGTTAGAGAAGGAGGAGATCCTTCCTCCACGGCTGCTCATTAACTGGCGGCCTACGGAGAAGGACCAAGAAACCCCAACTGTCCAAGAGGGCGAGTTGGTGGTTTTTGAGGAGTACCTGCGCTGCGGGTTCCGATTCCCTGAGAGTCGGTTCCTCAAGGATGTCCTTGAGCACTATGGGTGGGAACTGATTAACCTCCACCCTAATGCGATGCTGATCCTTGCGGTATTCCAGCATCTTTGTGAAGCGTTTGTTGGAATATATCCCAGTGTGGATCTTTTCCGGCGATTCTACTTTTCGGCGTGGTCGAAGAGCACCAATGCCGCCGGATGCATCTACTTTCGGCTGAGGGACAAAAAGGAGTATCCCTCCCCACCCCTGCGAGATTCTGTGCACGGGTGGCACCAAAGGTGGTTTTACTGCTCTCCACCATCCGAAAGCAGTCTATGGTTTGAAAACTCGCGACCAGAGAAGTCGAGCGAGTTAGATGTTCCCCCGGCGATGAACTCGGAGCTTTCGAAGCATGCCGAGGTGATTCTTCACTTGGTCAATCAAGGATTGACGGCTCGAGACATTATTCGAGACTTTGTGAAGAATCGGGTGAGTCCTTTGCGTGAAAGGGCTCATCCGGCATGGGAGATTAGGTCCATGGCGGATAGCACCCTGGACTACAGTAAAGGTATTTATTTCTTTAGCGCTGAGCTTTCCCATTCTTGAATTGTGCAAATTCTGATTCGAATTTGGGAACAGTCCTGCCTTCATCCGAAATTGAAAGGCGGACCAACTCCCTCCTTAGGGCCTACAACGCCGATGTAGAGGGCCCTAAGGGATCGCCTCGTCCACAGAGTCTGATTCACGCCGGCGACGACCTTAAACAGGAGCGCCGAAAGGTACATTCTCTATTTGGCCTCCATTTTTTAGATCTTATGCATGTCCAGCGTTAAACATTTCCATAAAAAATGTGAATCAGCTCCTAGGAAGGTTTGCCGAGATGACTTTCCCAAGGGAGAACGTTGGCTCTCTTGGGAAGCCAATGGTAAAGAACGTGAAGAAGGTCTCCCAAAGACCCAGGACAAAGAGTCCTGCCTCCAAGAAGGCCAGGCCAAATCCCGGGGAGGGGTCTTCACGGAGCGTTCCTCCTACCGCAAGAAAGACGGCGGTAAGATATCGCATCCCTTCTATTTTACCAAGCACAGATTGGGATCACTTCTTCGTCGTACAGGGAGAGGGGAACGAGGAGGAAGAGGATGATGTTCCTCTGGTCCTTCGTAGGAGGAAGATCGCGGATCTTCCATCCGGCGATGCCCCAAGCTATCCCGCAGAGACCATTGTTACCGAAGAGGTGGTCGTGGCAGATCCTGCCACCGCGGAGAATCTTGGGGTCGCAGATGACCTCCAAGTTCCTGAAGCCCCCGAGGTTTCAGGGTCAATTGTCTCTGCTTCCCTGGTCGAAAGGACGACCTCGGTAAGGATTCCTTACAGTCATACTTTCTTCAATTCCTTCTGTATATTTTGACGAGTCAATGTTTATACAGGGAGGAGAGCTTCTCCCTGCGACTACCGCGAGTCCTAGGGAGGAAAATCCTCCTCCTCCGCGGACAGAGGGGGAGGTGGTTGAGCAAAGGCCGGTTACGGCGGCTCCAGCGACCCAGGAGTTGTCAAGGCCTTCGGATGTAGCCCCACCAGCCAGTACGGTAGCCTAGGTAAAGACCTTGCTTTTTGTCTCTATCTTTTTCTTAGAAATATGCTCATAGCTGAACACATCCAGGAGGGAGCTACCTTGTTTGCTATGAGGAAGGCAAGAACCGATGATAGTTCTCCTCCCCAAGGGGAACCTTCCCAGAAATCCCAGGAGCGAATGGGATTTCAAATAAGGTGAAAACCTTAAACTGGTAATAATCTTAAATAACAACTGCTCAAATTGTCTTTCTTGTCAGGCAAAGAAAGACGGCGCCCAGCTCTTCAACCGCCTTCGGAGGGGTTGAAGCCGCAGCTGGTACAGGAGCTTCCAACGAAGAATGCTCCACCCCTGTGGTCCAGGAAGTCATCCAGACCGCAGGGGAAGGAATAAATGCAGGGACCCAGTCACAACCGATGACTACTGGGAGTAGCGCCCAGTCGGCACTCCCACCAACTGTCCCTGTAGTAAGCGCATCCGGGGCTCTAGCGAGAATCCCCGCTGGATTGGATGATGCTGTCTTACAAAAGTTTATGAAGGTATAATAAACCTCCACTCTCGTGCCTGAATTGTTCTTAGGACACCTTTGATCCTCTTCCTTGGCATCACAGGGATTATCCTGGCTAATAAGCCATTCACATGTTGTGATGGCCAGTACAGAAGCCATTCAGAAAGAACGTGACAGCTTGCGCAGGTGAGGATCATTATCCTTTGGTTAGTATGGGTGCATTTTGGTTGTGACTGCTTTGATTTCGCTACAGAGAGGTTACATTTTTGAAGAAAGAGGTGGCCAATTTGAGGCTTAGTTCCGTCTCAATGTTTAAGAAACAAGAGACTGAAATCAACAAACTTCGATCAGAAAATGCTGGTAAGCTGATTCCTGATTAAGAAGACTTGAATCCATAATATGCAAATAATCTCCTCTCTCTGTACAGCGCAAGCAGGTCAAATTACACAGCTTAGTCGGGACAAGGGGATTCTTGAATCCTCGATTCGCCACACCGATCGGGCGATCAACGAGCTGAGCCTCCTGATCTTCGAAAAACTGAAGGCCGTGGCTGATCTTTTGAAGACCGATGTGGTAGAACCGAAGAAAGACAACCTCAGCGTAAGTGACTGGACATCGCTGCTCACTGCCCAGGCAGATTCATTGCTTGAGTATCTCCCTGGAGATACACGGCGACGCGAAGAAGTGATCAGAACTAGGGTTCGATCAGCCGTAGTAGCCGTACTCAGCCGGGTTCGACTTCACCATGGCCCAGATGCAGATCTAAGCGCACTGGTGGGTCCGGTTGAGGTCGAGAGTGAAGAGCTGCTCGATGCAGTCATGGAGGAGGTCAGACCCTTAGTAGATAGGCTCCTGACTGAGCTGGGGATCGAATGATCCTTAGTTTTGTATCTAGACAATTGTGTATAATGCAATGTATGTAAAAAATCATTTTTTATAGGAAGTACATATTTTGCATTTTTATAATATGAGTTCCATAATATAAGCACATCCCCCCTAGCCCCCGCCTCTGCTTATGAATATTGAAGCCTTAGTGTTATAAGCAGAGGAGAAAACATAAGCGTAACAACCAGGGGTGTGCGTTTTAAACCAACGATCAGGATCAATGTAACGTCTAATATTATTGCGAACTGGTAGTCACTCAGATGACCAAGGACTTACCAGATAGCCCCGTATGCGCTGAAAAATGGCTTATTTAGGAGTGACTTATCTGGAAGTGGTCATGAGATCGACCAGCGAATCCGATTAGATTGTTGTAATGATCTGACCGCCGGCGGTCAGCCCCCAAGTCGAATGCATATGATACGGGCTTAAAGAGAAAAACTCATTGTGTGAAAGCAGAACATATTTTATTTCGTCAAAAGATGCTAATTGAACAGGAAAAAAGTGATTGGAATACTTACACGTAAAACTTGCGAAGTTGATCGATGTTCCAAGTATTGGATAAAATCCGACCATCCTCCATAGCTAACAGCGCCGATCCTGTCCGCGGCACTGAGACAACAGTATAAGGACCTTCCTATTTTGGGGAGAATTTGTTGCGATTAGACTGGTCTTGAATTTTTCGTAAAACCAAGTCGCCCACGTTGAGATCACGTGGTCGCACCTTTTTACTGTGATACCTGCGTAAAGCTTGTAAGTATGCCGCGGATTTAACCAGGGTGCGATCACGCTATTCTTCTAAGAGGATGAGATCTTGTGCCCGTTGTTCGGACTGATTAATCTGTTCGAACTGATCTGTCCGAACAGAACCAATACTTACTTCCATAGGCAATACCGCCTCGGCCCCATAGACCAAATGGAAGGGCGTCTCACCAGTGGCGCGACTAGAAGTAGTTCGTAATGCCCATAGAACGGTATAGAGCTCATCTGCCCAAGCCCCCGAGCGGGTCTTAAGGCGATCAAAGACGCGCTTTTTAATGCCTTGCAGTATTTGCCCATTGGCCCGTTCTACGGCACCATTGCTTTGTGGATGGGCCATAGAAGCAAAGCACACCTTGGTCCCAACCTGATCGCAGTAGTCCAGGAAAAGACCGCTGGCGAACTGAGATCCATTGTCTGTGATGAGACAGTTTGGAACACCAAATCGTGCCGCAATGTTCTGATGGAAGAACTTTTGTGCGGCTGATGCGGTAATATTTCGTACTGGTTCGGCCTCAATCCACTTTGTAAATGTGTCAATGGCCACGAACAGAAACTTGTACCCATTGACCGCTTGTGGCAAAGGACCGACGATATCCATCCCCCAGACCGCGAATGGCCATGCGAGAGGAATGGTTTGCACTGCATAGGCAGGTTGATGAACTTGCCTTGCCTGGAACTGACACTGGGGACATGTCTTGACCATATGTTTGGCATCATCAAGTGCCGAAGGCCAGTAGAATCCTTGTCGAAAAGCCTTTCCGACCAGTGTCCGGTATGATGAGTGCGCACCGCATACACCGTCATGTATTTCCTTCAAGAGGGATTTTCCTTCCTCCTGAGATATGCAACGCATGAATACTCCTTGAGTACCCTTTCTGTACAAAATCCCATCTATGAGTTTGTACAGACACGCTTTTCGAATTAACCGATCACTTTCGGTTTCGTCCTCGGGTAGGGTCCCGTGTTCAAGATAGACCCTCAATGGATGAGTCCAATCTTGTTCCTGACCGAGGTTGGTAACGAAGGCTATTACCGGATCATCCTCGACCGAAGTCATGATCGAAGGATGGCCCAAGTGTTCAATGAACACTCCTGCCGGAGCGGATGAGCGTGAGGACCCAATTTTGGATAATTGGTCTGCGAGAATGTTGTCCTTTCGCGGGATGTATTGGACTTAGAAATGACTGAAGTGTTTTTCCAATCTCCTTACTTCCCCCAGGTAATGAGCCATTGTCTCATCGGAGGTGCTGTACTCCTTGTTTACCTGGTTTACGACCAGCTGTGAGTCTCCCCTCACCACTAATCGACGGACTCCGAGGAATTTTGCTGCCCGGAGCCCTGCAAGAAGACCTTCATACTCTGCTGCATTGTTGGTTGCAACAAAGTGTAGTTGAATGGCATACTTAAGCTGTTCGCCCTGGGGCGTAACTAAGACCACTCCAGCCCCCGAGTGTTGAAAACTACGGGAGTCTTCAAAGTACATTGTCCAATAATCAGGGCACTCCAGTTCCTCCGCCAACTACACGGGTGGCTCAGGGTTGGTCCATTCGACCACGAAGTCGGCCAAAACCTGAGACTTAACCGCCGTGCGGGGGGTGAAATGGATCTCGAAGGCACCCAGTTCGACCGCCCATTTGGCGATTCGACCAGATTTCTCTGGGTTTCGGACAATATCCCCCAAAGGAAAAGAGAAGGGTACTGTGATCTTGTGCGCTTGAAAGTAATGTCGTAGCTTACGGGAAGCCATCAGTAGCGCGTAAAGTATCTTCTGGACCTCAGGGTAGCGCTCCTTAGGACCATGAAGTACTTCGCTCACATAGTAGACGGGTCTATGTATTCCTTCCCTATCCGCGATTAGAACGGCCCTGACCGCGTGTGATGTGGCCGCCAGGTAAAGAAGCAATGGTTCTCCTTTGTCGGGAGACACCAATACTGGCGGACTGGATAGATATGTTTTTACCTCCAGGAATGCTTTTTCGGCCTCATCCGACCATGTAAAGTTATGATGCTTCCGCAAGGCTTTGAAGAAAGGCAATCCCCTTTCGCCTAGTCGCGATATGAAGCGACTTAAAGCCGCCATGCGACCAGCCAGGCGTTGAACATCCTTCATGGTCGAGGGCGACCTCATTTGTTCAATAGCCCTGATTTTCTCAGGATTAACTTCAATGCCCCTGGAACACACAAGGAAACCAAGGAGTTTTCCTGAAGAAACCCCGAAAGAGCATTTCTCCGGGTTTAATTTTATTCCAAAGCGATTCAAATTACAGAAGGTTTCAGCGAGATCGTCCAAATGAGACAATCTCTTGGTACTTTTTACAACCAAATCGTCTACATATGCTTCGAGATTACGCCCTATCTGGGAAAGAAAGGTCTTTTGCATCAAGCGCTGGTACGTGGAACCTGCGTTCTTGAGACCGAACGGCATTCTGACGTAGCAGTATGTGCCGAACGGGGTGATGAAGGCAGTCTTCTCTTCATCGTCTTCTGCCATGCTAATTTGATGATATCCTGAGTAAGCGTCCAGAAAACTCATCAGTTCGCAACCCGCAGTCGAGTCGACCAGCTGGTCGATGCGGGGAAGGGGAAAGTCATCCTTCAGACAGGCAGTGTTGAGGCTAGCGTAATCGACACACATGCGCCACTTGCCATTTGACTTGCGGACCATGACCGGATTGGCGAGCCATTCCGGGTGATCCACTTCGCGGATAAACCCGGCTTGTAAGAGTTTGTCCAACTCTTCTCGGATGGCTTCCTGTCGATCAGTGGCAAAACGCCTGAGCTTTTGCTTTATTGGTCGTTGTCCAGGTCGAATTGCTAACCTGTGCTCAATTACTTCCCTTGGGACACCGGGCATGTCGGACGGTTTCCACGCAAACACGTCTACGTTAGCCCGGAGGAAAGCAACGAGGTCGAGTTCCTATTTGTCATCCAGGGCTGATCCAACCCGAATTGTCTTGGATGGGTCATCTGGGTACAAAGGAACTTGTTTGAGTTTTTCATCTGGTCGAGGAGCAGCCTTGATCGCATTGGCGGCAACGGTGGCGACCTGAGCGTCCCGGAGGGGAAGTTGATCGACCATTTCCAAAGATAGCCGGTCGCACGTGAGTGCCACGTTGCGACTGCCTCGGACCGAGATGACACCTTTGGGGCCAGGCAATTTCCCGCACTGATAAGCATAGTGTGTTGCCATCATGAACTTAGCAAGAGTCGACCAGCCAAAGATTGCATTATAAGCTGAATCACAATCGATTACATCGAAAGTAACCAATTCTGTCCGGAAGTTGTCTGGTTCTCCCAGAGTGACCGGGAGGACCACTTGTCCCAATGGCATCATGGAGGGGCCTGGGATTATCCCATAAAACGGATGGATTATGGGCTTGATCTTCGAACGAGGAATTTGCATCTCGTCGAGTGCCTTGACCAATAAAAGATCAAGGGAACTTCCCCCGTCAATCAGGACCCTTTCGACTCTCGCGTTACTGATGATTGGGGTAATGACCAGAGGTAGCCTCAATGGTCGGGTTAGCCCCACAGGACAGTCAGCGCGATCAAACGTCAAAGGCATATCCGACCAACGGGGGTATTGAGGTTCACCAAGGGATGTCTCCGTTTGGTTAACCTCTCGGCAGAAGGTTTTAAACTGCCGTTTGGAAACGAAAGAGGAAGAACCTCCGAAAATGACATTAACATGATTTTGAGGTACCTGGTAAGCCATTTCTTCGTCTCCGTCGACGTCTCTAATCCCGCACGCCTGCTCTTTAGGGGGTAAGGTTGGCATTGGCCCAGCTCCTTGGTAGAAATCTTCCAGTTGTTTCAACCAACTCCTGCAGTTTTTGAGGTCGTGGCCTGCGGAGTTGTGGAGTGGACACCACTTTTTGCCCTCCTGTGGATTAGTTGATTTTTCTGGCTGGTCGGAATCCCGACCACCAGAGGCAGTTTTACTTTTAAATGAAGACTTATTACCTTTGGTCGAAGGTGGCTTTTCTGCGACTGCGACCTCGCGGTACTGTCCAGAGCGGTTCCTCTTCGACTTCTTTGACTTCCCACCAGTTGAAGACTCTGGCTTTTTGCTTGAATCTTCTTTTCTGACGTCCTTGAAGCCTGGTTGGGGTGGTAAGTCCCCCTTATCGACCATTCGGTTCCATTCGACCGCTTCGGCTGCGTCGGAATATCGATCAGCCATGTCGAACAGATCGGCCACTGATCGAGGAGGGTGAATAAGCAAGTCTTCAGTGAATCTCCGGTATCGAACGGCATGCTTAAATGCCCTGATTACGGAGCCATCAGATATGTTCGGGATGGTATTCCTCACCCCGACAAATCTCTTGACAAACTGCCGAAGTGTTTCGGTCGAAGTTTGCCGCAGCCTATGCAGGTCGTCCTCCTTACCCGGCTTTTGGTAACAATTTTGGAAATTGCTGAGGATGGCATCGCATAGCATTTCCCAATTGTAGATGGAACCCTCAGGCTGATTAAACAACCAGGTTCTAGCCGGTCCTGCGAGGACTGTAGGTAGGTAGTTGGCCATGACCTTGTCATCGCCTCCCGCTGCTTGGATGGTAGTAATATAGATCTGAAGGAACTCGGATGGGTTCTGAGTTCCATCAAACCTCTCAATGGCCCCTGGTCGAAACTTATCGGGCCAAACGACTGCTCGTAGACCAGGCGAAAAAGCTTTGCAACCAACGTAAGGACCGTGAACCGCTCTGTGACTCTCGGTTGGGTCTCGAGCAACCTCACGCAATGGCGAGGTTACTCGTGGTCCCAAACGAGAGTGAACAGGAACTTGATCCCTACTACGAGAATCCTGCATTCGCCGGTATTTGTCCTGTCGGGACGGTACGGGCGGCAGGTAACTCCGCCGGCCATAGCCAGAATGAGGACCATCCCGTTCACGGGAATGCGTTACCGAGCGGGAAGAGGCTGTTGGGGTCGCTTCAGATGCGACCTCATCCAGTCTTTCCGCCAGGATCCTGAAAAAGGCCAGTTTCTGCGCATCCGTGACCGTAGGAGGAAAATTGCGCATGACTTCCGCGATAGATCGCAGTCGACCATGGGTACTTCTCCTAGGGGCACCAGGTGTTATCGTTTCTTCGTCCACTGGGAAACGCTCTGGTGGTAAAGAAGGAGTCTGGTCATGTCTACGACCACGCGACCGTCGAGAAGAACTTGGGGCAGCATCGTAACGAGCCTGCGCATCTTGAAGAGCCTCTAGGGCAGTTCTGCGTAGTTCGTTGTTCTGTTGCTCGAGATCTTGATCCTCCTTCTGTTTACGATCTTGTTCTTCACTGGCAGCCTGTTGATCGGGAGTTTCTTCCGACAGCGCTGCAAACTGCCTAGGGAGAGAGGTTGCCGATGGGGAGAACATCTCGGTTTGTTCCGAGTCGGACTCGAAATCAAAGAGACGGTGAAGGTTGTCAGGGTCGAACCTTCCTGGGCTAATTTTCGGGTCATCATCATATTTTCCCTCAGCGGGGTCGTATGACGGGCCGAATTCATCACCTAGCACATTAAGAACCTCTGTGGGTTCTGACCTTGCGCCAGTTGCTTCCTGGTCGATTGACATGACTTGGAGAGATGATTCAACCTGTGGAAGATTCTGGCCTTCGACCTCTTCCATCGGAGCAGGATCGCTTGGAGAAGGCATTGGTATATGGGCATAATCCTCGAGATCGAAATCGTTCTCGGAATCATATGCTCCAGCCATGTTTCGGCAAACCTCCGGATTTCAATTAGGACGCCTTGAGAAAGGCCCCACGGTGGGCGCCAGCTGTCGACGATTCGGACTCGGGGTCCTCAGCCGAACTTATGCAAAATTTGTAATTGTGAGACCTTTCAAGATGACCCTCCGGGAAGGTATGTAGAACAATGGTGAACTGGAGCACAGAGAGATTTATACAGGTTCGGGCCCTCGATGGTGGGAGTAAAAGCCCTACGTCCTGTTAGAATTTCACTATATGTGATAAAGCTTTACAAACTAGCGGGGAGAAACCTTCACAGGCGAAAGTTTTCCCTATATAAGTGTACAAAAGGAAGCTATAGGAGACTTGTAAGTATTGTCTAATCTAAGCCGTAGACTGGGCTGTTTGAGTGGTCAAGATATCTTGTATCTCACTTATATCAGGGGTCTTGTTCTTCCAAATGTCTTGGATCCCCCGTTTGATGTACTTTGCCACCTTTTTATACTGGTCAAAAAGGTGCCATATGAAGAAAACTGCATCAAACGGTTAGATGAGGTTGTTGGAGAACCGCTGTTAACTTCCACGGAGGTTATTAACACGTGTTAATCATGAATAACCACATATAATAACCTCTGACGGTTGGTCTTCAACGTGGAGGAATTCTCGGGATGCTTGGAATATCCTGATATAAGGATAACCGAATAAACTCCAAGCACCCTGGTCGAGAACGTTCTGACCGTGGAATGTGGGCTGACCGCACAACATCCCGGACATCCAGTTCACGTATAGCATACGAACTTCTGACCGCACAAGGCTGTCGGCCTGATCGCACGAAAACCCGCGACCTGATCGCGTAAAGCTTGCGACCTCATGGTGATGCCCCTCAGAATAGCTTGAGTTCGCATCGCCATATATATATCTGGTTCGAACCTGTCTTGAACCAAAAGTTTATTAGAAGTGACCCGGATGTCAATCCTCATCATTACGTACCACATCCAGTCAAGCTACAGGCGAGAAGCCTTTCCAACTGGTTTTTGGTGCAGAAGCTGTTTAACTAGTTGAAGTACAACTTGGATCGGCTCACCTAAATCACTTAGATATTGATAATCCAAGTGATTCTCAAGAAGATGAACTCTCTCTTCTCGAAGAAAAGCGTGATCGATCATTGATTAGGTCTGCTGCATATTTACAAGCTTTGCGTAAATATCATAGTAGAAAGGTGCGACCACGTAGTTTTCACGTGGGCGACCTGGATTTAAGAAAAATCCAAAACCAGTCTAATCACAATAAGTTCTCCCCTCAGTGGAAAGGTCCTTGTACTGTGGTCTCAATCCCGCGACTTGGATCGGCTCGATTAGCTATGGAAGATGGAAAGATCTTATCCAATGCCTGGAATATAGATCAATTGTGCAAATTTTATGTGTAAGTTTTCCCATTTCTGTTTCCCTTTTCCATTAGCATATTTCCTTCAATAACAAAGTACTTTTTTCACTTTATGTTATGGTTGTGTCCCCATTTCCTGTCCTTGATTTTTCTCAAGCTCCACTCGGGGGCTAATCGCAAATAACCATCTTACTATGATGTTTAAAGTGGATTCACTGAATGATCCCATGGTCGCATCTAGATAAGACATCTCTAAATAAGCCGTTTCTTAACGCATACGAGACATAATAGCATGTTTCTGATCATTTGGGTGGCTTTCAATTCACAAAAAGCTTTGGCATTTATATTAAGTTGTTTATCCTTGTGACTTCATGAAAAAATTCTAGTTGAGATATCTCTTTTCTAAGCCGTTGCTCAACGCAAAGGAGACTCACTAGTCATGGTCTTTTTAGTTCATATTTTCTTATCCTAAGATTACTATACCATATTTTTAGTATTAGTGATCTCAAGAGGGGGCTAGGGTAATATAACTATAACATTTTGTTGGAAGTTAAGTATGTTTCTTGTTTTTTCAAATTCTGTTAATCATGCATTTGTATTTTCTATTAGTTATCTATGTTTGCAGGTTATAAAAAAGTTGATACATAGAAGAATTTCCATTTCCATTGTTAATTTGTACAATGAGAGGAAAATTTTATACAAGCTTAAGGTTTTATAATAGTTTGTCAACTATGGGCTTAACCTCAGCTATGGTCGCAACCATCTGATCTTCATTGTCAAACATGATATTCTCCGCTGCTGGTTTCAGATCTGAGTTCGGTCCATGGCGATGCCTCAGTTTGCAAAGGATAGAGGAAGCTGCAATACCTACATCGGTCTTCACTATTTCCTTATACCTCTTTGCAAACTCTGGGATATTGTCGATCAGAGAATCAGCTTGAGCCGTGACCAAGTTGCAAGACTCCTTGAGAGATAGGTTATCCTTCTCAAGATCAATAACTGTTGCCTCGAGCGAGTCCACGATTTCCCTCAACTTTGCGAGAGTGGCATCTTCAATAGTACTGCAGTTGTTGATGATTTTTTCCAAATTATTCTTTTCTTTTTGAGAAAGTTTTGCAGTATTTTTGGCTTTTTCCATTGTCTTTTGGAGGATATTGATGGTCTTTTGAAGCTTCTCGAGATCATGTCCTCTTCGGATGGACTTTTCTTCAAAGTTGTTCTTCTCTTCAGCCAACTTGGAGTTTATTTCACTTTGACCCGGTCAGATGAAGAAGCAGTTTGATTAATCCAAGTAAGATCATAAATACAATGATAAATTCTGTGATAATGAACTTACAATTTAAATCAGCTAGTAAATTCTCTTTTTCCCCTTGGAGAGTGGCATATGATCTTTTGTTTTCCTCCAAGGATGAAAGGGCTTTAGCAAGTTTTCTGCTGTTTTCCTTTATAGCCTCTGCTACCATTTTTTCCTTATCCAATCGCTCCTTGGCATCCTCACATGATAGAGCAAAGTTTTTCCTGTGACAACAATAAATGTCATCCTAATTCATAGAGGATTGAGAATGGAGCAAGATACTTACTGTTCTAAGCGGTTGCATTTCGCTTGCACGACCTTAAATTGTTCTATCAGAGAAGTCACCAACATCGAATGGCGAGCAGAGTTCTATAAGGAGGTTAACATCTGAAGATATTACTCAGGAAAAAATAATAAAACATATTAGGTAAAGGTTCTACTTACCTCTATGAGATCTTTGAGAAAGAACTCAGATCCCATGATATTTTGCGCCTGCTCAATAAATTGAAGATTTACTTCTGGAGCAAGACACGAAGTATCAACAAGTTGAACCGCTGCTTCCAAATTTTCTTCTCCTTGATAAGGGGAAGGCAGCGTTTTTTCGACCATAGGGGGAGCAGAAGTTCTGGCCTGTTCACTTGTCCCTATGCTCAAGGTTGCAGCAGGTGCGACCTCAGTTTCTTCATCATTGACAGGTTCTGAGAGTTGAGTCTATTGAACCTCCTTGTCTATGATAGTTTCAGGTTCCTTGGTAGTCATAGCAACATCCAGTACTTTAGATGGAGCTGTAGTGAAAACTATGGCAAGAGTTTCTGCCATAGAAGTTGCTACCCCTTCTACAACAGTCGTTTCACTGTCTTGTATTGAAACAAGGTGTCGTGGTATAAAATATACCACTGGCAGATTTCACAGAAAGACTTGACACGCGAATAGCGGCGCGAGCTGACCGAGTGACTGGTCACCTCCCGCAGGGCAACGCAACAATTGACACGGCGATTTTTATACAGGTTCGGGTCTCGGTGGCGCCCTAGTCCTGTCGGCACCCTCCGAACGCGAGTCCGCTGGGGAGGAGCTCTCTCAGGGAGAGAGGTCTCCAAGGGAGCCTATTGTTTGAGTGTGTTGAAAATGAATTTGAGTCCCTTTACAAATGAGGTACAAGGGGGTATTTATAGGCCTCAAAACACGCAAAAGACCAGAAAGCCCTAGCTATGGCCGTTGGATCGAGGGGCGCTGGCGTCATTTCACTAGCCGAAGGGCCTGGATACTTGACAAGTGTCATCACTAGTTCCCGAGGGACCCAGGGCCCAAGGCCCAGGGACCCACGGGGACCTTATCCGCACGAAGGGCCGAAACTCTCCGGAGACCCGTGGGACCCGGGGCCCGACGGCCCAGGGACCCGTCGGAACCTTCTCCGCACGAAGGCCCGAGGTGCTCCGGAAGTCCCCGGGACCTGGGCCCAGATGCCCAGGGACTCACCGGGGACCTTCTCCGCAAGAAGGGCCGAGGGGCTCCGGAAGTTCTCTGGTACCCGGGGCCCGGAGGGCCCGGGAACCGTCAGGGACCTTCTCCGCACGAAGGGACAAGGGGCTCTGGGAGTTCTACAGGACCCGGGGCCCAGAGGCCCCGGGACCCGCTGGTGACCTTCTCCGCACGAAGGGCCAGGTGCTCCAGAGGCCCAGGGACCCACCGGGACCTTCTCCGCACGAAGGCCCGAGGCGCTCCGGAAGTCCCCCGGGACCTGGGGCACGGAGGCCCAGGGACCCACCGGGAACCTTCTCCACACGAAGGGCCGAGGGGCTCCGGATCTTCCGTGGGACCCGGGGCCCAGAGGGCCTGGACCCGTCTGGAACCCGTCAGGGACCTTTGGGGACCCGCTGGGGACCTTCTCTGCAAGAAGGGCCAAGGGGCTCCGGGAGTTCCTGGGACACGGAGGCCTCGGGACCCGCTGGGGATCTTCTCCGCATGAAGTGCCGAGGTGCTCTGCAGGTCCCGTGGGACCCGGGCCCGGAGGCCCAGGGACCCACCAGGACCTACTTTGCACGAAGGCCCGAGACGCTCCGGCCCGGAGGCCCGAGACCCACCGGGAACCTTTTCGACACGAGGGGTCGAGGGGCTCCAGAAGTTCCCTGGGACCCAGGGCCCAGAGGGCCCGGGACCCTTTGGGGACCTTCTTCACACGAAGGGCCAGTGGGCTCCGGGAGTTCCCCGCAACCCGGGACCCGGAGGCCCCAGGACCCGCTGGGGACCTCCGCATGAAGGGCCGAGGTGCTCCGGAGGCCCTGTGGGACACGGGTCCCGAGGCCCAGTGGCCCGCTGGGACCTTCTCCACACGAAAGCCCTAGGCTCTCCGGAAGTCCCCTGGGACCCAGGGCCCGGTGGCCCGAGGACCCAACTGGAACCTTCTCCCCGGTGGCCCAGGGACCCGCCGGGACCTTCTCCGCACGAAAGACCAAGGCGCTCCGGAAGTTCTCCGGGACCCGGGGCCTTGAGGCCCCTGGACCCGCCAGGAACCTTGTCCACACGAAGGCCCTAGGCGCTCAAGTGGTCCCTAGGACCCAGGGCCCGGAAGTCTAGGGACCCACCGGGACCTCCGCACGAAGGCCCAAGGCTCTCCGGAGACCCCATGGGACCCAGGGCCCGGAGGCCCAGGGACCCGCCAGGGATCTTGCCCTGCGGAGACCCCGTGGGACCCAGGGCCCAGAGGCCCAACACCCGCCGGACCTTCTCCGCACGAAGGACTGAGGACGCTCGGGAGCCCACTTCAAAGACTACCCAGAGGTACGGGATTTCCCCCAACACAAGGGGTGGGCTTAACCTATACATTCATTTTTATGACAATCTGAGTAAATGCCTAACTAATATATAAGGATTGGTTAGAGAAATAACAAGTTAATACCTGAAGTTGAGTCCCAGATGACTTTGAGAACTCAATGCCCCACTTACTGGAGACAATAAGGAAGATAATCATCCTTTTGGATGATCTCCTTACAGATGTTGCAGATCTTTTCCTCCGCAGAATAAGGGGAGTATCATCTTCCTCCTCCTCACTTCCCTCTCCCTATACAACTAAGACATAATTTCCAGTTGTACTTGGAGAAATGCGAAGGCTAAAAAACTTTACCGTTTCAGCCGCTGATTTAAGTTCGACTGCTTTAGATGAAGTCGCCCCTACAGTCTTCTTCAGCTTAATTTTGCTGGGGGCTAAAGTCTTCACCTTGGATGAAGATTGACCTTTGGGCTTGGAGGGAGTTTTCTTCAATTTCTTAGATGCAAGACCCCCAAAAATAGCAGCATCATCGCCAGTTTGCTTCATCCCAACCGTTTGGCCCATGAGCAACTACATAAATTGGAATACTTTTCTTCGATTATGGCTGTTCAAAGGGATAAGATATATAAGATTTTTGGAAAGAGATTTACCTTTCGACGCTCTTGTATTAATCTATCATTGCCACCGACCATGCTCTGAGGTCTTGGTGCGTCCATTTCACCTTCTGTGGTCGGACTATATAATTTCAAGAGAGCATCAGTTCTTCTCTCGACCTCAGAAGCAGGTAAACCTATTTGGGAAACACAATAAGCTCAAAAACAGATTGAAGATGATATACCAATTTACAAGAGGGGGCCTTTACCTTGATTGTAATCCAAGGTTCCATCTTGTATAGGGCGCACCTCCCAGGAAAGATGCACCCTTTTCTTTAGTAGACTGATCCAGTTCTTTATGAAATCCTAAATCACATCCCAAGCAGTTAAGCCCCCATGCGCCAGGTGGAGAATAGCCTGGGCTTGCCTCTGCAATTCCTCGTCCAACTCAGGAGCAAAGTCTTTTTCATTGCTTTTCTCTGGCCGACGGTTTTCGAACCAGAGATGGCTCTCTTCAGGAGCTTGTCAATAGAACTAGCGCTGGTTCCATCCATGGACGGAGTCGTGGAGAGGAACAACTGATAGTCTTTCTTCTCTCTCAGGCGAAACTAGACACATCCAGCAGCGTTTGCACTCTTTGACCAAACCAAGAAATAAAAACGGCGAAAGAGGGAAATGCTGGGTAGAACTCCAACAAAAGCTTCGCACAGATGCTGGAAAATGGATAAACTCAACAGAAAGTTGGGGTGCAGATTTACCAAGTCCAACCCGAAATGGTTGAGGATGCTAAGAAAGAATTCTCTTTCAAGCAGGAGAAATCCACAGTGTAAGAAATCTTCAAAGATCACCAGTTCGTTCTTCTTGATGATTGGTGTTTCTTCCTTCCCAGTGGGTTGACACGAGATCAATGACCTCGATGGCAGAATCTCTTCTTTCTCTAGGATATCCAAGTTTTCCATGTCGTAGTGAATGGATAGATTCCATAATGCCATTTGTTCACAATCTCAGAAAAAGATGAACTTGGAAAAGAAGGGTTTTTTAGGGTTTTTGGAGGCTGCGTGAAGAGGCGGCGATTGCCAAGGAGAGGGTTTTTGAAGCCTCTCGCTCTGTAAGTTGCTTTTCAACCACTACACAAAACCCTTGCATTTAATGTTTTCCATGATGGGTTTGACGAGTGCACCCAAAGTTTCTCCTTGAAACCTATTGAAATCCGAAACAAAAAGGGCACCTTTTTTGAGGTCCAAAAGGCCATTTCATTTCGGATTCGGGGGCTATACATTACCTGCATCACATCTAGATCATAGGATTACATTTTAGCTTCAATTTTCTGAGGTCGCAAAGATTGTGATTTTCATATATTTTTTATTACCTTTGAATGCTATGGTCGCAGAGGGCATTTCCCTGCAATCATTTTTGCTCACAGAGATGTTTACTTACCTGCAATCATTTTCTCTCGCAGAGATAGTTACCTGTGATAATTTTTGATAGCAGAGATAAAACTGGATATTAATAAATGATTATTGGTTATGTGTGATCAAATTATTAAACTCATCCAAAAACTTTTGATGTGAAGGAAATAACTTTATTATTTCTTACAATCCTTACATAAAAAAGGGATACTAGCTAGAGGCTAACAAGTCAGCCTGATCTGAAAGAAAAATACAAGACTCCTCAAGGGATAAATAATCCTTTTTAGGATTAGTAACATCCGCCCGAGTGAGCCTGCAACTGTCCTTAGTTTTTCAAGGGCATTCTTTATTTTGAGACCACAGCCTGCGATAATGGCATTGGAGGCGTCCTTCTCCTCTTGATACCGGCCAGCCTAGATCGTCTCGCAATAGAACGAGATCGGTGCAATACAGGCGACTATTCTGTCGTTCTTTCCACAGGGACTAGAGAAAATGAATCGTGTAAAACTAACTAAATCAATGACAAATGAAAATAAACTAGACGAAAGAAAGAGGAAGAAAATGTTGGAAGAAATAAAGAGAGAGAGAGAGGTGATCACACCGCGACCGTCGATCGATGCTAAGTCTATATGCATATTCGTGAGCACAAGTGATGGAATTGTAATCATCTAGTGGTCTCGCGAGGGGAGGCGAAGACAACTAAGACAAATACGTCCATCAGCGGTGTCAACAGAAGAGTGCGTAAAGAATTAATGTCAATCACTCCCCTAACAGCCATCAACAAGCACGAACAACTAACAACACAGCACTCAACCAAGGCTCAAGTCACAATCTCAGATAATGCAGGCATATGAATACAAACACTTCAAAAACATGCAATACAGAATATGCTTCTCAAGAATGGCAGACACTGACAAGCCTTCATCTCGAAGAATAGTAGCTCACTGAAGACTCAAATTACAACAAATTAAGAGCTCAATTCTTCAGAACACAAAGGCATAGCTCAATCAAGATCTCTGGAATTAATCTCTCCAAGATCTCAATCCTATGCTGGGCATGCAAAAGCCAGGGAATTCAATGAAAATGTATTATCCCTCACAAACTCATATCATCAATCAATCACAGGGGACAATAAACATAAACAAATAACAAGAAAGAATTCAATTCGACACTTAGTCGGCAATACATTTAGGAGAATAGAACAGTATA
The DNA here is from genome assembly GCA_019359835.1 of Pharus latifolius. Lineage (NCBI taxonomy): Eukaryota > Viridiplantae > Streptophyta > Magnoliopsida > Poales > Poaceae > Pharus > Pharus latifolius. The sequence goes on along the minus strand of CM033328.1, from coordinate 37,236,609 downwards.
CAATAGGATAGACCAGGTATCAGTAGAAAGGAAATATCAATTAGTGCAACATGGGATTTCATGCATGACAGCTAGAACTGGAGTTCAGCATCCTATTACATCGATTTCATGCAACTGATCATCTACAAACCACACAGAACACCCACAGATTCAGAACATGCATCACAGAACAGAGAAAAGCATTCAATTGCATCGCAGGACAGATCAACAGAAGACAAATGCAATTATAATCATAGAAGATTTCATTTCACACATCCTGTTGGAGAATCAATTCATAAGACCTAACACAGTTGATGGAACAAGAACGAAGTCCAACTCAAAACAGAAAATACAATTAAACCTCATTTAGAAATTAGACTTGTTTCTCAGGACATGTTCTAATTTCATATTAACAAACATTCACTGAATTTCATACATCACAGGCAGTTCATGTTAGAATTGAAGAACAAGACATGGGAAGAGATTTGATCACCAGTTTTCTGCTGCCGGAGCTTTAGCGTATGATCTGGAAGTTAGCTGTGGTCGATGTTGTGAGCTGCAGCCGTAGAGGAGATCACTCCTGGCTGCTGGCGAAGAGGTGGAAGAGAAGCTGATGAAGTTGCAGTGGTCATCGGCGTTGGAGAAGAAGAGGCCGCCGTGGTTGATGAAGAAGGCGGCGCCGTAGAGGGTCGACGCGAGGTGGAGGCACGTGGATCTGAGGCAGCTGCAACGTGGAGCGGTGTGAGATGTAGATCCGGCGGTGGTGGCTCAGGATCGGCCGGTGAGAGGAGGCATCGAGGAGTGGTGGAGCACCGTCGGCGTATGGCCCGGCCGGCGGCGGTGAGGTGGACGGAGGTGTGGAGGAGGATTTGGGGGAGAAAGAAAAGAAGGTAAGAAAAACAAAAATCGGGCTCAACTCCTCTGGTGGCCGGCGGCTAGGGTTAAAAACCCCCCAATTTGGCATTTTTGCAATTATGGCCTTGAAGTTCTGAAAATTTAGAAATGGGACCTCACGGCTAGGGTTTGGGATTCCGGGCTCGGAGACTCCGATTTCGGTGCGGTCAGATCCTACACATTCGCAAGAACGCGCACTTCCATCAGGAATCGTCCGATGGCCAGATTAAGTCGAGGACGCGCGTCCGCTAGCTGAAAATCCATCCAATCCTCACCGACCTGCGATAAAAATTTGAAAAACGAGTAATCTGGTCAATTTGGCGATTAATCTGGAATAATCTACGTATATATGCCGAGGTATATGACTAATATGTGAAAAAGCATGGGAAAAATGTACAAAAAAATGAGGCAAATCGAGTAAATATCACCTCTCAAGCAAGGTCCCTCTCTAAGAAAGCAAACCTTGTGGCCTCACGAGCCCTGTCACAATTCGCCTTTATGTGATCAACGGCCTTGAACATAGAGTCGAGGTCGAGTCCTTGCCTAATATACTAGTCCTCAATCTCCTCGTTCTCTTCTTTAAGAATCTTGCATAAAGCAGTCTTTTCCTTCAGAAGGACTTGGATCTCAGCAAGCTATTCGCTGAGGACCCACAAAACCTTGTCCTCCTATATGATCGTGGGATCAATCCAGGTCACATACAGAAAGGTTCAAAAAGGTAAAAATACTTACCTTGGAAGCAGATGCTGATTGGACCACCGAAGAGTTCGGAGCAGAAGCAGTACCACCTCCCCTACATATTCAACTCCCACTTTAAGTAAATCATTCCTAACTAAGAAATCCAAACTTGGTTAGAGAGATAATCAATAGGGATGAAAACGGATCCGGATCCTCCCAGTCCGGACAGGTCGGATCCGGATACGGAACTGATCAGATCGGATATTTTTATTTGGATACAGATCCGAATTCGGTTCAGACGATATCCGACGAATTCGGCTCCAGATCCGGATATCCAGATAAGGCAATCCACAGCCCACTGAGCCCAGCCCAACCCATCTTGCACTATCAGTTATCACTTATCAACCCTCGTGATGCCGAGTCTCTGAGTCTGCGACCCTTGCCGCCGCAATATCCAGTGCCGGGCCTCCTTCGATTGTGCCTCCAGCTGTGCCATCTCACGATGCCTCCGATCACACCTCCGCGTCTCTCCAGTGCCCCGCCGCCTCCGGTCGCACCATCTCACGCCGCCTCCTAGATCGCGCCTCCGGCCGCACCATCTCATGACGCCTCCTAGATCTTCAACCGCATCGGCACCATTGCTTACACCGCCGCCTCGCTGCCGCCAGATATGGCCACCTCCTCCGGCCACCTCCAGCGAGATCGGGCACAAATGCTGATCTAGGAGGTAAACACAAATGCTGATTACCAATATCATATTGTAACAACTTCAGATCCTAGTGGCACCGATAGTATCTCCTCCTCTGTTGGTAGTTGTAATCCCAGCAGTAGTCCCCATAGATCACAATACAATACTCTAGCTTATCAAAGTGAAGATATTTGTAGTAGAACTAATGTTGCTGAAGCTTCAATTTCTGGAAGAGAAACATCTCAACATGATAAGGACTTTCCTTGGGAAGAAAACCATTTGCTGGAGTTGCATGCTTACTGTGCAACAATGATGGCACTATATGCTTCAAGGTCAATTAGCTGGGAGCAAGAGGCATTGTTGACTAATCTAAGGCTTACACTGAACATCTCAATTGATGAACATCTAGCTGAGTTGAGGAATTTGGTTTCCTCTGCGGTTCATTCTAGATAGCCATTAGCCATGATAGTTTCTTTCTGGTCACATTTCTCATTATCATTGTTGTAGTCTTGAAATAATTGTAAGTTGAGAAATCCCATTCAGGTGTTGGAGTACTTGATGTTCTATATTAATTGTGAAAAGAGTTACTCTGTGTGAAGTTTTTGTATCATAGATTTGCCAAAATTTTGCAATCTATTGACTCAAAACTAGTTTTGTTTGTCACACTGAATGGCCTTTGTGTTTATAGCTTTAGCTCATGTTGGTGTTGAATACTAGAGTACTGTGACAAAAGTCCTTGCTATATGTGGATTTGATGCCTGAATGTCACAGTATTGTGAACAGAGTGTATGCCAACTGCCAAGTGGTTATAATTCAAGCCTTCAAGGACACGTAGTGGGAATGTAGGGTTTTTGATAAATGACAGCTCTCATGCTATCAATAATTTTACATTAGTTATGCTTATTGACTATATTGTTGTATTATTATTTATTATTGCTAGATTGCATGAATATTTGTGCAGCAGTTGCTAATCTATGGTAGGTCAAAATTTGTTTGTAGATCTTTATCATGATCTCATTTACAAGTTTTGACATATCATGATGTGCTTGGTCTGGAGCTTGATGATCATGTAATTGGTTAAGTTTTGATGTTTCAATGTTGTAACTAACACTTAACAGTTGAATCTAGATGACTAGGTGGGTTGAATATTGTTTACTGCCTAAAATTGCATTGACTGCCACACAATTAGACAGTCTGTAACTCAAATGTATTCACAATAAGTGGCTTAATACTTGTTAGAGGGAAGTTGGTGCAAACTCTTGTGACACGCTATATCATTTCTTCTGCAATCATCTTAGGAGTTCAAGTTGTTTGTATGATCTTTTGGCTTTGCTCTGAGTTGGTGGGAGATTGAAGTTTCTGTTTCAGTTCTCTCCTTATTTGGATCTTATTTCTGGTAGATGAAATTGTTGTCTGATGCATGTGCTAAGAATGAAGATCTTTTCATGCTTCAGCTGTTGAGATTGCTTTGATCCTCTGTTTGCCTTGCCGATTGATCAATTGCTATCCTAACTTCCCTCCACCATTGTTTTGACTGCACTTCCTATATTAACTTAAAATCGGTTGCTTGTTTATAGATGCACTTTAGTAATCAGTTTTCATGTCATTTTGTACTAGATCTGTGATGGATTCTACAACAATCAGTAGTAGTGCAAGTGTAACCAATACTGGCAATACATCTCAAGATTTGCCACCAGTGGGACAGCCACCTACCACCCCTCAACTTGGTGCCGATGCTGGCAGTGGCAGTGGGACTCCTCAACCAGGTTACACTGAGTTCGACCCTCTTGCTCCTGCTTTGAAGAGATCAAAGAGGTGTAGCTCCGATGTTTGGGATCACTTTCGAGAAGTCTAAAATTACGAAGAAAGGACCAGAAGGCAAGATAATAATAGAGATTTGGGCCAAATGCAACAAGTGCATCTATAAAGCTCGTCGTGAGAGTAATAGAGGGACATCGGCCTTTTGGAAGCACTTGGCGCACAAGCACCACATCAAGAATGGTCAACAATTTCTTACACTAAAAAAGAGTGAAGGTGACAGTGATGTTGCAGTTGTGGAGACCTACAGGTATGATGAATCTGATAGTCTAAAAAAATTTTACTTGGCAATCGTCATGCATGAATATCCATTCAACATCGTAGAGCATGAGTTCTTTGTGGAGTTCATCAAGTCATTACGCCCTTCTTTTCCAATTAAGAGTCGCATAACTATGAGAAAGGATATATTAAATATGTATGTAGAGGAAAAGAAAAGGTTGTATGAGCACTTGAAAACACTTTCGTATCGATTTAGTACAACCATGGACATGTGGACCTCAAACCAAAATAAAGGTTATATGTGCATCACAGTTCATTGGATAGATGATAATTGGAGCATGCCAAAGAGAATTATTAAGTTCATGCATGTAGAAGGGCATCATTCGGGAAAGAACTTGTGTGCACAATTTTATGATAGCATAGTGGATTGGAATCTTGATAGGAGACTACTTGCACTGACTTTGGATAATGCTTCAACGAATGATGTTTGTGCTAAGGGGGTAGTACAAAAATTAAAACAGTCACCATTGATATGTGATGGTATGTTCTTTCATGTGAGATGCTTGAATCATATATTGAATCTTGTTGCCCAAGATGGTTTAAAGCAAATTGCACCAGCTATTGTAAATATTAGAAATACAATTGCAATAGTTAAGAACTCTACCTTGCAGTGGGAAGAATTTATGAAATGTGCATCAGAGTGTGACTCGGATACAAAAAATGGCCTATCTTTGGATGTTCCCACAAGGTGGAACTCCACCTATCTTATGTTGAAGCAAGCTGTTTACTATAGACATGCATTTGATAGGCTTTTCCTTCGCCATAGAAGCAAATATGTGACTTGTGCTCCAACTGACCAAAATTGGGCAATGGCAAAATCTTTGTGTGTGTGTTTGAAGAGATTTTATGATGCTACTGAGCTATTCTCTGGCACTTCATATCCAATAGCAAATCTCTTTTTCAACCATTTTTGCAAGATTAAGCTTGCTATTGAAGATTGGTGTTATAGTCCTGATCCAGTGGTAGCTGCTATGGCTAGTTGCATGAAACTTAAATATGACAAGTATTGGGAGAAGTCTAATAATTCTCTTGTTGTAGCATGTTTTCTTGATCCTAGATATAAAACAAAGTTGTTGCACTATTTTGGAGATAAGATTTACCACGGCAATGCTACAGAAGAAATTAATAAGCTTATTAGTACCATCAACCAGTTGTTCATGGCTTATATGGCTAACCCACCTGAAACTTCAGTGAAGACATGTACTAGACAGCAAAAGGAGGTTTCTCAAATAGATAAGAAGGATCAAGAAGAGGATAGTGATGATGATATTGATGCAGACCTTGAAAGGTACTTGCATGCCAGTACTACCTCTGAACAATGCACCAAAATGAGTTGGAATTGTACATGGAGCAACCACTAGTGCTGTGGACAACAAAAGACAAAAAAGAATTTGACATTTTGTCATGGTGGAAGGGCAAGCAGCATGAGCTTCCTATCCTCTCCATACTTGCTAGAGATGTCTTATCTATTCAAGTGTCCAGTGTTGCTTCGGAGTTGGCTTTTAGTGCCGGTGGACGTGTTGTTGATCCATTCCGCAGTCGTTTAGATCCTGAAATTGTTCAATCGTTGATTTGCACCAAAGACTGGACAGCAGCTTCTAGAAAAGGTAATATTATTTCCTGCACTTGTGCTTTACTATTTTCTATGCAACAATTTAATTTTTTAAACAAACATGCAGGTGGAATCATTGGTGGTGGATCTCTCATATCTGAGATGGACATGGAGAGCATTGAGCGACGTTTTGCAAGCTTGATGACAACGGTTTGCAATCCATCTATGACCTATCTTGCATTTAAATTCATTCTATCTTGCATTTAAGTTGAAATATGTCTTGCTGAAATTTTCAATATTGCACTATTTTTGTCCTGAGATATGTAATAGTTGTACAACCTGCACTGCTACTTTGTGACAATACCTTAGCTGCTCGTCCTGAGATATGTAATAGTTGTTCTATCCAGAGCAGTTGAATACCATGAATATTTATTGGAATATGCATTGCATTTGTAGGAGCAAAAGACTATGGATGACTTTGAGGAGGAGGATGGCCTGGACGACATGGAAGAATGACCTCCTGAGTGAAATGTGTTGTGAAATGCCGTGTGCTGTTTTGTGAAATGTGTAATATGAAAAGCATTGCTCCGGAGTTCTTTTTCGATGTTCAAAATCAGAACCTCTTCAATGTAAAAGGAGCTTCTTTTGAGTCTCTTTGTTTTCTTAATACTCTAGTATTAAGATGTCTGTTTTTGAGTCTCTTTGTTTTCATAACCTCCGAACTTTGAACAATGTATTTATGCAATAACTGATGTATGTTTGAACTTTGAACTGCATCTATGTGATCGATTTATGGTCTATTTGAACTTTGAACCATGTATTTATGTGATATGTCAACATATGTATGTCAGTATGTGTGGCTATCAGGATATGTATGCAAAAGTTTAATTTATGTGATGGACTGTGTAAATTTTATAAATGTGCTAATCAATTCAATCATTTATGTGTTTTAATTGATTTTGGACGTACAGTTTGTGGGGTATCAATGTTCCAATCATTATCCGTAACCGTATCCGTTTCGACCCGTATTCGATCCGTATTTGTATCCGATACTATCTGTATCCGTATTCGTATTCGGACTATCCGTATCCGTATCCGGATCCAAAAAAAATACGGATATGGATATGGTTCAGCCATTATCCGATTCGGATTCGATCCGCTTTCATCCCTAATAATCAATACATACTGCAAGTGAGGAGAAGCAAAGGAAATATCATAATGATATGGTAAAAAAAACACCGCAGCTTGAGAAGCAGTGGCAGCTAACACCTCAGAACTCATTAGTCTTTTCGATGAGGATCCACTAGATGATCCCATATCATCACCTATTCGCTTCTCTGAAGTCGATCGATCTTCGAGTGACTAAAAAAACAAAATGCATTACTTTGGAAACCATTCTTCAAGAGAAAAGGTTTATGCAGATTCTTCAAAAGAGAATTACCTTTTGAAGTGCCTGCACGACATTGTCTTCTATTGTTAATTCCTCTTCTTCACTTGCAGTGGGTTTTTTAGAGCTTTGGCTTGCCATAGGAACAGAGAGAAAGTTAGAAGATGAAAAGAAGTTCTAAGATTTATCAGCAAAAGCTTGAAAACTTTAGAACGCAAAGGTTAGGTATTTATAGAACTTAGAAGTGACTGTTTATATCCATAGCCTCAAGTTATTAAAGGATGCCTTATAATTTTTACCTCAAGTTGCAACAAAAAGGCTTCATAATGGCCAGACAACCGCACCCAAAGTTCTTCTTGGGAAGTGAAGCGGCACACGGTGAGAAAATGAAGCGCTCCAAAGTTGTAATATGAGAAGGTAAAATGTCAGAATAATTAAACTAAAAGATTTAGAATTTGAAACGACAAAGTATATAACTTGTTATTTCAAATTCGGGGGCTAGCTAACGAGGATTATTACCTGAGTTAGTTATCTTTGCCATTCTATAGTCGCAAGGCTTACAGAATGAGATCTAAATTATTTGCATACCTCTCTGTGGTCTCAGAGACCTAAGAGGGAGACAATAGGACAGTCCAAGATGTTCTGGACATAGCCTATCCTGTGGTCTCGGACTGTATTGTTAGGGACTCCGTAGTCTCAAGACACCCACAAAACTAAGGTCGAGGAGTTTATGGTGTCGCATACCCACAAATACCCTAGTCACGGAGACATCTTCTTGAGGTCGCCTAGGTCGTGGAGAGTGAATAACTATACCTAGTCGTAGTTAATACGCAACCTAAGCGATTGAGGAGTCAAAACATCCAATGGCGATATGGTTAGACTTATTCGACAATACTCAGTAGTTAAGTCTGTTCGACCACTACCACCGCCTTGGATATCTTCAGCCTCCTTAATTAACTTCTAATAACTGTCAAGAAGATAAAGGCACATTATGACTGGCGCACGTTTACCTCTCAGTGACCCTTCAATTAATCCCATAACCGGCGACCGGCGACGAGCTATAAAAAGGAGGATCGCCGGGAGAGAAAGGATCGAGCTAATCTTATCTCAGCAAAGACACAAAACCTAAGAGATAGAAATAGTAGACTACGACACACTGTGTATTTCAGAATACGAGATTGTTCTTTGTTTATCCAAGAACTCCTCTTATTCTCCCCTTGTAAACCTTAATATTCTTAGTGAAATATCAACAGGAGTAGGGCTATTACTCGTCATCAGAGGGCCCGAACCTGTATAAATTCCTTTCTTCCTTAGACATAGATACCCAGATTTACTTGAGTTCTACCTTAGATTGGCTTCACATTTCATTATCTAATTTTATGTAAGTTCGACTAAGGACTAGAGTCCCAATCATCGACAGCTGGCTTCTTCTTGTCTTCTTGTTTTGGATACTGCTGCACATGATTTTTTGGAGGAAGAAGATGAAGGGGAAGAAGAAGAACAGGGAGAAGAAGAGGATTACTGCTGCTACCGCATAAATACAAGACTGTCCATAGAATTGAAGAGAGAAAGAGGGAGTCAAAGATGGATAGCTACTGCGAGGAAGAGTGTGGACAGTGAAAATGTTGGGGAACGGGCTCGCTACTCTAGTGCAATTTCAAAAATTTTACCCGAAATTCCAAGAAGCTTGCAAGCAATAGATCATAGATCAAGAGATTTACCACTAGACGCACGGATGTGACAATGCAGCAGCGAAAGAAGAGTCGATGTCGCAACTGGATCGTGACCAGCAGTGCAGCAATAACAGTCGCACCTCTACGAAAGTCCACAAGTCCGAGGAAGGAGCACCGCGTGTTCATGTGCGAGCACCAGCGCACGCGGTTAGGGTTTCACGAGATCTATCTCGTGGATGGTGGTGCCAACCAGAATAGATCAGATGATCAATGAATGCCAACCACATCTCCTTTTATAGGGCCTTGCAGATGAGTCCAACTCAAATGCGAACCCTAATCCTAATGATAATCCCATTACCCATAGGGGACCCGTTTTGGATCCCATCCGAATTAATATTCCAATCCATTAAGTGTGTGACCCTATAGGTTCATGTATATTTGGATGCGACTGGAAACAACTTTGCAAATCACAAGTCATAAGCGGTCCCTAGAAAGACATTATGACTACCTGCATGTACACGAAGATCATATCTGACAAACCTATACAACTTATCATGGATTATTTCTTTGCCTCATGATACCACATCGAACTCAAGGTGAGAAACGTGTCATCCTTAAATAGCTCGATCCTTTCTTGATCTTGTAATGGACTAACATTTCCATAGTTGACTCTCAATTATATTCGGCACGGCCATGCACTTTCTTAGTCTAATTACATCAAGGGGCCCAGAGATATCTCTTTCAAGATATGAGATGGGCAAATTCTATCTCGACCATTCACTTTCAACCACATGGTTCATAACATTTTTGTATGTCACCTTTATGACTACTCGGTTAAAAGTAGCGATTGATGATACCAAGTATGCTACTATGCATGGATGAAACCGTGATGATCTCAGGTCTAAAGATAAACCAAAATAATTGTTAGAAACCAATTGATGACACATAAAAAACTCAACAGTGTCTCAAGATGGATCAATCCAACTAACATGTTCTCCAACATGTGTCCACGACATTGAGTTGATATCTCATATCTATGGTCCGTGAAACTTGACTATCAATCAATGATCATGCTGACTTATTTTGCATTATTATTCCATGTAATGCCGGAAGTCAGGGATATTCAGGATAAGTATCACTGATAATGCCGACAATACATATATCATAATAAAGAGTTCCACGAACAAGTCACATACTTGTTTGATCAATAAAAGTGATACTTTATTCAAGGAATGCAATAACATTTTATTCGTAACAATTCATAAACATATCATGATACAATCTGTCGACGATTCGGACTCGGGGTCTGTAACACCCCGATTTTTCCCAAATCTTGGCTTACCTCGTCCCTCCCTATATCAGAATGAGATCCCAGTTATGCCAGTATCTTACCCCAAAAAGTTGGCAATCAAACTCTTGTCATTCATACCTTTTCACAAATCAGCCCTTTTCAGAATGTCAGAAGCCCAAAAAGACTAAAAGTCTCAGACCATCTCCAAACTTTGATCTGATTCAGTGAACACCTTCCTTTCACTATTTTGAACATTTTTCCCTTCTGGAAGAATTTCCAAATCTTACCCTAAACCTGAGTTTCGACCTTTCCCGTTTTTGAAACCCTAATTACCCTGTTTTACCCTAATTACTCTGTTTTCGGATTTTTGTCGAAACCCTCAAATCTTGTTCAATTTCACCAAATTTCCTGCCAGATGAGTCCCAGCATTTTAGTATCACTCAGCTGCGAAATCAAAGTTCAATTTGGACCCCCAAATCTCCAGAATTGCAATCAGGTCCAAACTCCAAAGAAAGATCATCGCAAATCAGTCCTTTTATTGAATTTAGGCCCCTGGCCGTGTCTCAGCAGAACCCGCCGCAGTGCATCGCCGTGTTCTTCGCCACCGGTGAACCTCCTGCCGTGCCAACACCTCAGCCACGTAGCTGACACCCGTGCGCACTCGTGGCACCGCCGTGGACGCCACCTCGGCCGCGCCAGCACAACCAATGTCTTCCCCGCGCGCGAGCCCGCGAACCAGCAAGTCCAGCTTCACCCGTTCGACACGTCTCGGCCACGCGTCGACGGAGCTTTCACTTCACCGTTCCCTCGTCGCTTGCGCCAGTGCCATCCACTGCCAAAAGCCTGCACCGCTGCACGCCAGTGCCTCGCCATCATCGCCGGCACAAGTTCCCGCTGTGTCCAGTCTCTTCGCGGTCGACTTGGTCGCCTCTGTTCCCCAATTTGTCGACCAGAGGATTGCTTCAGCGCCTATAAATACTCCTAAGTGCATTGCTTCAGTTTCCAGTACCAGAAAACCACCAACTCTCCAGCGCCGCCGCGAACAGCTTCTTCCCCGGCGAGCTGTTTTCGAGGCCGCCGTCGCCAGAGCTCTCCACAGCCCCAATCTCCAATACAAGGCCACCAGTAAGTTCCTCTCTTCTCCCTCTCTGTGTCATAGCTCCCAATTGCACCAGATCGATCCCCATCGCCGGTGATCGCCGGAATTGCTAAATGCCCTGTTCCGGCAATGTTGGCCAATCTACCTCGAATTAGCCCTCGAGCCTGTGAAGAGAAATGATCAGTGAGTTATTTCAAGCAAGCCTGCGTACTTAGATTTCCAGATTGAGCTTAAATTGATGGTTTCCCCAAATCCGGATTTCACCAGTCGCCGGCGATCGTCGCCAGGCTTCTCCGGTGATTATCTGACCAAATTAACCGTGCCAACAGCTTCCTTATACCTCCTAGATGCTCTCCAAGCTTGGATTAGAGTTCTTTCGGCCTGTAGCAGAAACCCACAGCTGGCAGTGCTTCTTCTCCGGCGCCGATGACAGGAAAAGTGTTCCCGGCCGTTTCAGCCCAAATCACCTTGTCATTTAGATGTGCCTTAGCCTCCTGAGCATTTTTGTCTTCTAGCCCGATACCTAGATCGGCCTAGATTGGAAGATATAGCTTTGCCAATTTTTTGTCCAGAACTGATCTAGTGCAGCCAGTTCATCTCAGTTCATCATCAAATTTCCTTCTTTCCAGCCATTTCTTACCCTAGATCCTGTTGACTTAATTGTTCCTGTTATCAATGCCTACCTCCCAGACAAAGTTGTGCATCAATTGGAGCCCTGTATCAAAAGTTGTGCCTTGCCCTAGTTTTTGGCAATGTCTGCACTATGTCAGTGCATGTCAGCCACTGGCATTAGCCTTGTTTGACCCCTTCTGGTTGAGCAATGGAAATGTCACTTTGTCCCCTAGATTCCTGGAGTTGTGTTCTACATCTTTCCCTTCTGCCACTTCTCCAGAAAACCTACCTAAGACCAACTTATGGCTATGCCAAAGCCGTGAACTGAATGTCGACCCTTCGACGTTCAATCCTTTTTAGCCGTTTCTTCGACCAGAACCCTTGTGACCTTGCCCTAACCTTTTCCCCTGCATGCATGACTTATTTACTTAATATTTTCTATGGAAACTATTTTATGTATGCTTATGTAGCGTATGTGTTGTATTGCTTGTGTCCGCCGCAGAGCCCGAAGCTGAAGGAGCGGAAGAAGTCTTCGAGGTTCGTCTGAATAATTAGACCCAGCAGTGCAAGGCAAGCCTCATTCCTTTGATCATGTCTCATCCAATATTTTCATATGAAGTATATTCACTGTTTCTTACTATGCATGCTTATTTGAGATACAAGCTATGTTTGAATGACATGAGTAGATATTACCTAATGAATCATGAAACCTCTTTTGTTATTGAACCTTCTTATATATGCTTTTGTCACCCTAGGACTCATATACTGAATATCCACATTAAACTTGAAATGGTCAAATACATGAGAAGTTGTAATGAAAACCGTTTTGTCAAGAAAACTGATAAAAGGGATCAGTAGTGAGGATTGGATTGTATGGAGAGGGTGCGGTGCGCACCAGGGAATGTGAATGCTCCTCACTATTGGTTCATAAGGACGAGAACCTTGTGCTGTGTCTCTATGCGAATTGTAAACGTACCAACCACTTGCCTGGTATGGGACAGGCACAACTTAGTAGCTTTTTGGTATTAGCAGTTCCCTGCATGGTTTGTCGATCTGGTTTCTCGCGTGGAAACTGGAAGGCCAAGGTTCGGCCAGGAGTGATGTGAGTTCAGAAAAATGATGAGAGGAAAAGGCGTAAAAGAAGGAAGGCGCCCTAGACCTGATTAAGCCGTGAGCGGTTGTAATCTTAAATGGTCGTATGTCTCGCGTGGACATAGACCAAGGCTATGTGTCCTGCGGGAACATAGACCAGAGAGGCTAGGAAGTAAGGCAGTGGGGAAGACCCACAACGGTACTTGAGACTTAACTGTCTATTTACCGGGCGGGGATACTGTTAATACTGGACTGTAAAGCGTTGTGTGATCTCGGCCTTGTCACATGTGTATAAGTCACATGGAGTTGGCCCGACTTGAAAGCCGAGTGAACTGGTGGATTTAAAAAGAGGTACACCTTTGCAAAGTGTAAAAGAAGTATCAGATACTCTGTACTCCCAGGTTCAGGAGTCTTTTCGTAGTGGATGTTATCCATGGGTTATAGCACAAGTAATGATTTGGAATGTTTTCATAATATGGTTGATAAAAGTGATGACTCATGGCAGACCATCACACATAACGATTTCTAACGTATAACTTAAGATTTACAAAACCCCGTTGTTGAAAATAAAACCCTCATTTGAGAGATCAAAGAATTGAAATCTATACTATTTATAATTATAAGTCTTAAACCCTTTTCTTGATCACTCCTCATCTATATGCCTGCATTCTTGTAACGAGACTTGCTGAGCATTGTGTAAAAACATGCTCACCCTTGCCTTTACAAACAAATTCAGAAGAAAGGATTCGAGGATCCTGATTCCTTTGACTGCGAGCACCAAGAAGAGGAAGGAGCCTTCTCAGGCGATTTGAGTTTCTAGGAGGGTCATGAGCCAAGTTGAGTCCGATGTGGAGGAAGCCCTTCCAGAGCCGCTGCAGAAGAAAATGAAAACCCTTGTGGTTGCTTTTTGTGTTGTCTCTCTGTGTTCGGTGCTTCGATACCGATTCTTGATTTTGAAAAACTCTCTACTTTTGTATCAACTTTAATTAGTGCCACCCTTGGCATTATGATATTGTAATAGTGGTCCTCGTGACCTTGTACTTGCTTTATCTACCAGCTTTATTATTTAAAGTGAATTTTGTTGTTGTGAGCTTGTGATGTACCTTTCTGTGCGCAATCTACCTGGGCGGTTGCCAAGGTGACCCTCAAATGGGGGTCTCACAGGAATGGTATCAGAGCAAAGGCTCGGCTGTAGGTCGTGACCCTTCTATAGACGTTGGCGTCCCTAGAAAGAAAATCGTTAGTTTATTTGACTAAAATCTAATTACGAAAATCTAATTTTTCTAAGAAAAATATATTATGTAGTTATCCTTTTTGATTATTTGAAAAAGCTTTAAACATTATTTCCAACTCTTAGGTGTTTTTGTGTTATGTTCCCTTAGATAGCTTTCGTGCTTCAGTGGTAGTCTACGAAATCCCAGAACTTGGAATTGAACCTGATGGGCGCAGATGAAGATCAGGAGGAGGACTCAGAAGAGGTAGAGCCTCACGGTTCTTCCAATACCGACGTGTGATCCCAGACTTTCCCCTGGTTTAACCTTTTGTGCCTAACCACAGCAGACGTTAGATCTCTTGTGTAGTAGTTGCTTGTTTTGATGTGTGTTGGTTGCTAAGTATTCCTATAAGCCGTAGAGGCAAAACTATGTATTTCATAAAAATCTAATTTATGAAAAACATCTTGCACTTTCCAATCCTTGTCTCACGGATTGATCCCAGCTTTCCGCTTGTACACTATCTGCGTTTCCCTTTGAATCAGCAATCTTTTCTTTGACCGCCTGTTAGAGTAGATGGGTTAACTCAAGAGGAAGATCTCATGGAATAGAACCCGAGGAAGATACCAGTGACATGAGGAACACATCTGAAAGAAGAGCCCGTACCAATTAAGATCAACCCGGATCACCAACCCCCACGCCATAAGGAGGAAATATCAATGATATGTTAATATGGATGCAGTGAGAATCCCAATCAAATCCAGCTGTAGAAATATTGCCTTTTGTATTGGCAACCTAGGATTCCTAGCAGATTTGCTAGTTCTGAATCTTCAAGAGTTAGACATCATTCCTGGAATAAACCGGCTAGCCAAAAACACAAAGGTCAGATAGATTGTAAGAAGAAGACCGTCATTCTAACCAACGTCGAAGGAGAACAAGTCACGTTCTGTGCAGAATGGAAAAGAAAAGAGCAAAACAGAAAAGAACAAAGCAGAACAGAACAGAAAAGAAGAGAAGAAGAAAAGAAAAGAAAGATCTCCACTAATTGACCATATGGACAGCTTGAACAGTGTTGAAGAGATCAAAGAAAGGAATATCCCAAAGACTGTATTCATGACAACATATGGATTATATGAGTTTACAGTGATGTCATCCGGACAAATGAATGCACCGACAATGTTCATGAACTTAATGGAAAAAGTTCTCATGGAATACCTATGCAAGTACATTATCGTGTTTGTGGACGATATTCCCATCTTTTCCCCGAGAACGAGGAAGAGCATAATCAGCATCTAAGTTTAGTGCTAAGTGTTGGATCAAGGATGCCGACTAGAGGGGGGGGGTGAATAGGAGGCTTTTAAAACTTAAAAACTTAAAGCAAATAAAGAACAAATAATATAAGCAAAGGGAAAAGAGAACGAACACAATGATTTTTACCGAGGTATCGGAGACTCGCCCAGTCTCCACTAATCCTCGTTGAAGCACTCAAATCACTTGAGTCTCGCTTCAATATCCACAAAGGATATTATCACTAATGGTTGCTCCTTGTCCACTCCGGAAAGGCGAGCACCGATGCCTTGTACACACTTGCCGAGCCTCTCCGACAATCTCCGAACGGAGAGATCAACGGCCACGCCTCCGAACCGTCTAGGTGAGGGCGCTCACCAAGAGTAACAGGCAGCGAGGTCTTCTCTAGACCTCCAAACACGCACCGAGAAGCTAAGTGTATGCAAAAGCAAAAGAACTGAAGCTCTCGGTGGATCGAAAAGCACTCGACTTGATCAAAAGATCAAGATTTTATATATGAAACTAGAGCTCAAGAGTGTGTATGAAATGCTGCTACTGGTTGTCGAAAACTTATGCCCAAAGCCCCTTTTTATAGCCTCAAGAATCAAATGAACCGTTGGAGCTAGGGCTGAAAATCAGCAACCCAAACTGACAGTCAGTTATGCAAACTGACAGTCAGTTTAGTGCACAACGGCCGACAAAAATTACGGATAAAAAATAGCTAGCCGTTTGCAGCCAAAACAGGAAAGCTGAAACTCACAACTGACAGTCAGTTATTCAAACTGACAGTCAGTTCGACCAAAACATCGACCAGATCAAATAGAAACTCAGATAAAAACAGTTGTGGTCGAAACCCAAACTGACAGTCAGCATGGGCATACTGACAGTCAGTTTAGTACAAAAATTTTTGGCCCGAAAAACACACTCTCTGGACAATTGTCAGTTAACACAAACTGACATTCAAACTGACAGTCAGTTCAGCAAACTGACAGTCAGTCTGAACAAAAACAGCTATAACTTTAAATCCAGAAATCCAAAAGAGATGTTTAATAGCTCATTTGAAAGATATTTTAAAGGACTATCTTTTTGTCAACAGAAGAAAAAGCCAGATCTCTCTAGATCTTTCCAGAAAATGCAAAAACTCTTCTGCTGTCAAAAACTAAACTGAAAAACCAAATAACTGACAGTCCGTTAAAAACATCCATAACTTTTGATCCAGAAATTCAAATTGAGAGTTTAATAGCTCGTTTGAAAGATAATTTCAAGGGTTACATTTTTGTAAACAGAAGCAAAAACCAGATCTACCTAGATCTTTCTGGAAAAATAAAAAACACTTCTGCTGTCAAAAAATCATTTGAAAATCCAAATCTCTCAAACCAAAAACAAATCAAATCCAACCAAAATGATGCAATGCAATGACCTAAGTTTCTCGGTTTGTGTTGGAGATAAAGAGAGGACTTTCTCCACCCCTCTTTATAGTACGGTTAAAACTAAAAAATAATTTCCTAAACCGATCAAACTCCAAACACCGAGATCGGTCAAAATAAAACAAATAATACCTCAGGTCCTTTGCATCTTTAATCCTTGCAACTTTCGTTTTGGTGACCTTGCACTTGCGACCTTGACTTCCAACCTTTAACTGCGACCACAGCCAACATTGCGACCTTGCGCTTGCGACTTTGGACCTGTGACCTGCAAATCTTCCCGGATCACTTGCAGACTTTACAGAAATCGCTCTGCATAGAAATAGCTCAAAAACAAGGTTAGTCCAAAACACTTAATGTCATCAATAATCAAAATCAACATAAAAGGGCCTAGATGCAACACTAAGGAGGTTAGCAGATCACCAATTGTACGCCAAGATTGATAAGTGTACTCTCTGGTTGAAAAAGATTCTTTCTTAGACCACATTATATCAAGTGAAGGAATATTCATGCATTCATTAAAGACCCAAGCAGCACCACAATATCAGTCAAGTCTACAGTACCCAAGACCCATGACAGCCAAGTGCCTGGCTTGTCACAGAAACCACTATTAGCATGATTGTCCCCACACTGCTACCATCATGGACAAATTGGTCATTGTCAAGAGAAATCCCCTAGAGGAATCTGTCAAATCCAATAGCCAAGAGAAGAAGTGAAGGTCAACAACAGCCTGCAGTTCAGACACTAATCCCAATGCCTGCCCCGATACAACAGTATGGATAAGAAGCTCCAGCTGCAAGAGAAAGATTTCCAACTAACCATGGAAGAAGTAGAGGAAAACCCGGTACCAACTCAAGGCAGACTCAACTATGTCACATCAGAAGAAGAAGGAGGATCATCAGACAGAAATCTTTACTATTTAAAGTGGACTGAATATGACGTATCTAGAGTACCCTATTACTACTCAGTTTCCCGACTCTAGGATGCCAGTAAAGTCAGTGTGAAAAGGAGTAAAATTTAATATAAGTGGAAAGGAGTTTTCTGCTAAACTACTGGCACTAGAACTACAAGGATTGAGATGTTACACCTAGAATGGACTGGTTGTCGGAGCATGAAGGACAAATGGATTGTGAGTGTAAGGCCGTTGCCCTTACTAGTCCTAATGGAAAAGAAGTTTTGTTCCAACCCTAAGAGGATGTTAGTAGAACACCCAGCCCAAAATCCGCACAGTTCGAAGAAAGAGGTGAACCAGATCCCTGAAGTTGGAAGATACCCAAGCGTGTTTCCAAAAGAGTTACCAGAAGTGCCCTGATTAAGGTTTTGAACTCAATGTTGAATTGAAACCTAGGACGGCACCGTATCAAAAATGCCATATCAGATGTCAGTCAAAGACCAAGAGGAGTATCCTGACCACCTACGAAAAGTCTTGGATAAACTAAGGGAGCAACAATTTAATGCTAAGCCAGATAAGTGTGAATTTGGACACAGGAAATTCATTTTTAGGTCACCTGACGACAGCCAAAGGAGTGCAAGTGGATCGAGTTAAAAGTTGAGACCGCGAAAGAGTGGAAACAACCAGAATCAGTGACAGAAGTCAGAAGTTTTCTTGGATTAGCTGAGCACTATCAACGATTCATTGAAGGATTTTTCCCAAGCTAGCCAAGCCGCCCACTAGTTTGTTGAAAAAGGAATGTCCAATTTGGGTGAACAGAAGATTGTCAGAAGAGCTTCGAAGAGTCGAAACAAAGACTAACAACCACACCAATTCTAGTACTCCCTGATAATAGGAAAAATTATGAGATGTAGCGTGATGCATCTAGGCATGAACTGAGTTGTGTCTTAATGCAAGGAAGAAGAACAGTCGCATCTGCATCGAGATAACTGCAGTCGCGTGAGAAGAATTACCCGAACCGCGACGTGAAGTTAGCACCAATGATTCACGCACTCAAGATTTGGAGACATTATCTACTAAGGAATCGAGGTGCAATCCACTCAGACCACAAGAACTTAAAGTATGTTTTGCCTAGCAGAATTTGAACATGAGGCAACATCAATGGCTAGAGTTAATAAAGAACCATGGCCTAGACATGCATTACCATTTTGGTAAAGTTAATGTCATTGCAGACGCCTTGAGCAGAAAGGTTTACTGCAGCACCATTGTTGCACCAAAGTTAATGGAGGACTGCATCGGCAGATGATTAAATCAGTAGATCAAGGTTCTGTGACCATGTATGTTGTCAGTTACACCTACCTTGGAAGAAGAGATTCGAAAATCACAAGGAAGTGATGAAGGAATTCGGGAGATCAAAGAGGATATGAGGATCAGAAAGATAGTAGAATTTCGGGAAGATGAGCAAGGTGCAATTTGGCAAGATAAGAGGATGTGTGTTCCAGAGGTTAAGGAAATCAAGACACTAATTTTGAAAGAAGCTCATAACACTCCATACTATATTCACCCCGGAAGCACTCGGATGTGTTAGGACTTGAAGAATCAATTTTGGTGAAGTCGCATGGATAGAGATTGCCGAGTAAGCGGTAAAGTGTGACACATGTCAAGAGGATGAAGACCAAGCATCGAAGACTAGCAAGATTGTTACAGCCACTAACCATACTGGAATGGAAATGAGAAGAAGATGAGATAAACTTTATCACAGGACTTCCGAAGACTAAGAATGGATATAACTCCGTGTGGATGATCGTGGACAGACTGGCGAAAGTAGCACATCTCGTACTAATGCAGATGACTTATGATGGCGCCAGGTCAGCAGGAATTTACATGACTAGGACTGTGACTCTACATGGTATACCCAAGAGGATTGTATCAGATTGTGGAGCACAACCCACTTCAAGATTTTGGAAAAGTCTGCATGAAGCCCCAAAAATAAGGTTGAACTTCAGCACAGCTTTGAACTTCAGCACAGCTTACCACCCTCAGACTAGAGAATGGACAGAACTAGTGAATCAAATACCGGAGGATAAGTTGCAAACATGTGTGCTCAAATATGGAATTTCAGGAGAGTTATACTGCCATACACAGAATTCACCCACAGCAGCAGCTACCATACTAGTTTGCAGATGTTTCCACTTGAGGCTCTATACAGCCGCAAGTGCAGAATGCCTTTACATTAGTCAGAAATTAGAGAAAGGCAACTAATCAGCTCAGAAATAGCTCAAGATGTAGAAGCTCAGGTACAGATCATTAAGAAGAGGTCAAAAACTGCACAGTCCAGACAAGAAGAGTTATGCTGATAACCGACAGAGCAGACATCTCCCAAGGAAGTAGAGGTCCAATCAAACTCATTCTACCAAGAATACCCCATCAAGATATTTGAGGTCAGGAGAATGAAATCAAGGACCATTTGATTCTGCAGAATTCAACGGAACAACCACCCAGAAGATGAGTCGATATGGAAAAAGGGAAGAAGGACTGCATCAAGATTTCCCTTATCAATTTTCAGACCTATCAGAATCTCGAGGACGAGATTGTTTTTAAGGAGGTTAGATTTGTAACACCCCGATTTTTCCCAAATCTTGGCTTACCTCGTCCCTCCCTATATCAGAATGAGATCCCAGTTATGCCAGTATCTTACCCCAAAAAGTTGGCAATCAAACTCTTGTCATTCATACCTTTTCACAAATCAGCCCTTTTCAGAATGTCAGAAGCCCAAAAAGACTAAAAGTCTCAGACCATCTCCAAACTTTGATCTGATTCAGTGAACACCTTCCTTTCACTATTTTGAACATTTTTCCCTTCTGGAAGAATTTCCAAATCTTACCCTAAACCTGAGTTTCGACCTTTCCCGTTTTTGAAACCCTAATTACCCTGTTTTACCCTAATTACTCTGTTTTCGGATTTTTGTCGAAACCCTCAAATCTTGTTCAATTTCACCAAGTTTCCTGCCAGATGAGTCCCAGCATTTTAGTATCACTCAGCCGCGAAATCAAAGTTCAATTTGGACCCCCAAATCTCCAGAATTGCAATCAGGTCCAAACTCCAAAGAAAGATCATCGCAAATCAGTCCTTTTATTGAATTTAGGCCCCTGGCCGTGTCTCAGCAGAACCCGCCGCAGTGCATCGCCGTGTTCTTCGCCGCCGGTGAACCTCCTGCCGTGCCAACACCTCAGCCACGTAGCTGACACTCGTGCGCACTCGTGGCACCGCCGTGGACGTCACCTCGGCTGCGCCAGCACAACCAATGTCTTCCCCGCGCGCGAGCCCGCGAACCAGCAAGTCCAGCTTCACCCGTTCGACACGTCTCGGCCACGCGTCGACGGAGCTTTCACTTCACCGTTCCCTCGTCGCTTGCGCCAGTGCCATCCACTGCCAAAAGCCTGCACCGCTGCACGCCAGTGCCTCGCCATCATCGCCGGCACAAGTTCCCGCTGTGTCCAGTCTCTTCGCGGTCGACTTGGTCGCCTCTGTTCCCCAATTTGTCGACCAGAGGATTGCTTCAGCGCCTATAAATACTCCTAAGTGCATTGCTTCAGTTTCCAGTACCAGAAAACC
Organism: Pharus latifolius; assembly: GCA_019359835.1. Lineage (NCBI taxonomy): Eukaryota > Viridiplantae > Streptophyta > Magnoliopsida > Poales > Poaceae > Pharus > Pharus latifolius. Next base: position 37,215,138 of record CM033328.1, on the reverse strand, counting down.
ACCAACTCTCCAGCGCCGCCGCGAACAGCTTCTTCCCCGGCGAGCTGTTTTCGAGGCCGCCGTCGCCAGAGCTCTCCACAGCCCCAATCTCCAATCCAAGGCCACCAGTAAGTTCCTCTCTTCTCCCTCTCTGTGTCATAGCTCCCAATTGCACCAGATCGATCCCCATCGCCGGTGATCGCCGGAATTGCTAAATGCCCTGTTCCGGCAATGCTGGCCAATCTACCTCGAATTAGCCCTCGAGCCTGTGAAGAGAAATGATCAGTGAGTTATTTCAAGCAAGCCTGCGTACTTAGATTTCCAGATTGAGCTTAAATTGATGGTTTCCCCAAATCCGGATTTCACCAGTCGCCGGCGATCGTTGCCAGGCTTCTCCGGTGATTATCTGACCAAATTAACTGTGCCAACAGCTTCCTTATACCTCCTAGATGCTCTCCAAGCTTGGATTAGAGTTCTTTTGGCCTGTAGCAGAAACCCACAGCTGGCAGTGCTTCTTCTCCGGCGCCGATGACCGGAAAAGTGTTCCCGGCCGTTTCAACCCAAATCACCTTGTCATTTAGATGTGCCTTAGCCTCCTGAGCATTTTTGTCTTCTAGCCCGATACCTAGATCGGCCTAGATTGGAAGATATAGCTTTGCCAAGTTTTTGTCCAGAACTGATCTAGTGCAGCCAGTTCATCTCAGTTCATCATCAAATTTCCTTCTTTCCAGCCATTTCTTACCCTAGATCCTGTTGACTTAATTGTTCCTGTTATCAATGCCTACCTCCCAGACAAAGTTGTGCATCAATTGGAGCCCTGTATCAAAAGTTGTGCCTTGCCCTAGTTTTTGGCAATGTCTGCACTATGTCAGTGCATGTCAGCCACTGGCATTAGCCTTTTTTGACCCCTTCTGGTTGAGCAATGGAAATGTCACTTTGTCCCCTAGATTCCTGGAGTTGTGTTCTACATCTTTCCCTTCTGCCACTTCTCCAGAAAACCTACCTAAGACCAACTTATGGCTATGCCAAAGCCGTGAACTGAATGTCGACCCTTCGACGTTCAATCCTTTTTATCCGTTTCTTCGACCAGAACCCTTGTGACCTTGCCCTAACCTTTTCCCCTGCATGCATGACTTATTTACTTAATATTTTCTATGGAAACTATTTTATGTATGCTTATGTAGCGTATGTGTTGTATTGCTTGTGTCCGCCGCAGAGCCCGAAGCTGAAGGAGCGGAAGAAGTCTTCGAGGTTCGTCTGAATAATTAGACCCAGCAGTGCAAGGCAAGCCTCATTCCTTTGATCATGTCTCATCCAATATTTTCATATGAAGTATATTCACTGTTTCTTACTATGCATGCTTATTTGAGATACAAGCTATGTTTGAATGACATGAGTAGATATTACCTAATGAATCATGAAACCTCTTTTGTTATTGAACCTTCTTATATATGCTTTTGTCACCCTAGGACTCATATACTGAATATCCACATTAAACTTGAAATGGTCAAATACATGAGAAGTTGTAATGAAAACCGTTTTGTCAAGAAAACTGATAAAAGGGATCAGTAGTGAGGATTGGATTGTATGGAGAGGGTGCGGTGCGCACCAGGGAATGTGAATGCTCCTCACTATTGGTTCATAAGGACGAGAACCTTGTGCTGTGTCTCTATGCGAATTGTAAACGTACCAACCACTTGCCTGGTATGGGACAGGCACAACTTAGTAGCTTTTTGGTATTAGCAGTTCCCTGCATGGTTTGTCGATCTGGTTTCTCGCGTGGAAACTGGAAGGCCAAGGTTCGGCCAGGAGTGATGTGAGTTCAGAAAAATGATGAGAGGAAAAGGCGTAAAAGAAGGAAGGCGCCCTAGACCTGATTAAGCCGTGAGCGGTTGTAATCTTAAATGGTCGTATGTCTCGCGTGGACATAGACCAAGGCTATGTGTCCTGCGGGAACATAGACCAGAGAGGCTAGGAAGTAAGGCAGTGGGGAAGACCCACAACGGTACTTGAGACTTAACTGTCTATTTACCGGGCGGGGATACTGTTAATACTGGACTGTAAAGCGTTGTGTGATCTCGGCCTTGTCACATGTGTATAAGTCACATGGAGTTGGCCCGACTTGAAAGCCGAGTGAACTGGTGGATTTAAAAAGAGGTACACCTTTGCAAAGTGTAAAAGAAGTATCAGATACTCTGTACTCCCAGGTTCAGGAGTCTTTTCGTAGTGGATGTTATCCATGGGTTATAGCACAAGTAATGATTTGGAATGTTTTCATAATATGGTTGATAAAAGTGATGACTCATGGCAGACCATCACACATAACGATTTCTAACGTATAACTTAAGATTTACAAAACCCCGTTGTTGAAAATAAAACCCTCATTTGAGAGATCAAAGAATTGAAATCTATACTATTTATAATTATAAGTCTTAAACCCTTTTCTTGATCACTCCTCATCTATATGCCTGCATTCTTGTAACGAGACTTGCTGAGCATTGTGTAAAAACATGCTCACCCTTGCCTTTACAAACAAATTCAGAAGAAAGGATTCGAGGATCCTGATTCCTTTGACTGCGAGCACCAAGAAGAGGAAGGAGCCTTCTCAGGCGATTTGAGTTTCTAGGAGGGTCATGAGCCAAGTTGAGTCCGATGTGGAGGAAGCCCTTCCAGAGCCGCTGCAAAAGAAAATGAAGACCCTTGTGGTTGCTTTTTGTGTTGTCTCTCTGTGTTCGGTGCTTCGATACCGATTCTTGATTTTGAAAAACTCTCTACTTTTGTATCAACTTTAATTAGTGCCACCCTTGGCATTATGATATTGTAACAGTGGTCCTCGTGACCTTGTACTTGCTTTATCTACCAGCTTTATTATTTAAAGTGAATTTTGTTGTTGTGAGCTTGTGATGTACCTTTCTGTGCGCAATCTACCTGGGCGGTTGCCAAGGTGACCCTCAAATGGGGGTCTCACAGGGTCCTTAGCCGAACTTATGCAGAATTTGTAAATAGTGAGACCTTTCAGGGTGATTGTAACATCCTGAGTTTTGGGGTGAAAAGTTTCTTTCTTAAAAGTCATGCATGCATATGTCTCTTCTAGATCAACCAAATCAGCCTCAGCTTTATTCTGTTGTAGCCCTAAAATCTCCAAAAATCTATCATGTGACCCCAAGTCAAGATCTGACTTTCCAGATTTGATCTATCAGTTATCCTAAATCTAAAAGCCTTCAGAACCCAGATTCAATTCCATCTCTAACTTCCAGATTTTTCAACTCATTTCTGTTTTCGAAAATAGAAATATCTTATATTACCCAAATACCCTAAGTTTCAGAAATCCAGATTTAATCCAAATCTTGACCAAGTTCAGACCAAATTATTCCTGGAACATGATCAAGGGTATGCCAATACCTTAATCCAAAAAGTTGACAGCCAGATTTCATCATCTAGACCTTTTTCGCAAATTAGTCCAAGAGTTATTTCAAATTAGTCCTTATCTGATGTCTGAAAACCCAAAAAGGCTAAAATCTCCAGATTAACTCCAAATTCAGAATTTCTTCGGCAAATCTTCTCAAAATGCTATTTGACACCAGTTTCTCTTCTGTGCAGATTTCAAAATCAAACCCTAAATGCCAGAATTCGAAATCAATTGAAATTCAGGTTTCAATTACCCTAAAGTACCCTATTTTCAGTTTTTGTCAAAAACCATTCAAATGTGCCAAATTTTATCAAATACCTTTGCCAAATGTTTTGTTGAACATATCTGCCAGATTAGTGAAAGAAATTCAGTTTACACCTTCCAGAATTCCAGATTTACAGAACAGTCCAAAATTCAAGATTTGAAACTGCAGTTCAGTCCAAATTTCGACCAGGCCATTTACTGTGCGCACGACCAGAGTTGCTGTGCCTGTGCACCGTAGTTGCTCGTCGCCGGCGAGGCTTCGCCGCACTTGTGACCGTGCATGCCGGTGTGCACGTGTCCTTACTTCAGCCCGTGTCGTGGCAGTGCCACTGCAACGTCGACGACCAACGCCTGCTCCCGCGCGCGACCAGCAGCCTTTTGTCAGCAATTCACCGCCACGTTGCTTTGCCGGGCCAGTTGTTGTCGCCACCGCTTGCTCCAGCCTTGCAATGTCCCGATGAACCGACATGATGAACAGCTGCAGAGCCATTGTCTCCGTCACATCACCGGTTAATGCTGTGTCTTCACCGCTGATGCTCAGCACGCAATCCATATCATCACAGCTGCCAATTACTTCGTTGTCTCCTCCTTGCAAACTTCACCTGGCCTATTTAAGCACTCCTGTGCTCAGCAATTCCCTCACACTTCACCAGAAGCCAGCCAAATTCCAAATCTTTCTATTTCAGTCATCTTCTCCGGCGAGCCGTCGAGGAGGCTCACGGTGCTAGGACGCCCTGCTGCATCAACCTTCAAATTAAAACCATCAGTGAGTTCCCCTACTCATTCTCTCTGTGTAGTATCATTTAATTGCTCCCCGGTGACCCCTAACGCCGGCGATCACCGGAAATTGCCGTTTGCCCTGTTCCTGTAATGTGGCTCAATCCAGTACAAATTAGCTTTCGTTTCTGTAAACAAAATTGATCAGTGAACTAAATCAAGCAAGCCTGTGAAGTTAGATTTTGAAATTGAGCAAGAATCGAAGTTTTTCCCTAACCCGAGCTTCACCAGAAACCGGCGATCATCGCCGGGCTTCTCCGGTGATCCTCCGGTAAATTTGATGTTACCAAAAGCTTTCTTTTACCTCCTAGATACTCTCCAAGCAAGGAATTAAGTTCGTTTGGCCTGTAGCAGAAACCCCGAATTGGTAGTGCTTCTTCTCCGGCGCCGATCACCGGAAAACTTTTCCCAGCCGTTTCAGCCCAAATCACTTTGTCCAGTGTGTGTGCCTCAATCCCCTGAACATTTTTGTCTTCTAGCCCGACACCTAGATCAGCCTAGATCAAAAGATATAGCCATGCCAAGACCTTGTCCAGAACTACTCCAGTGCAGCTAGTTCACCTCAGTTCATCACTGAGCTTCTTGCTTTCCAGCCATTTCTTGCCCTAGATCCTGTTGACTTAATTGTTCCTGTTATCAATGCCTACCTTCCAGACAAAGTGGTGCATCATTTGGAACTCCCGATCAAAAGTTATGCCAAGCCCTAGTTTTTGGCATTGTCAGCTCTATGCCAGAGCTTGTGAGCCAGTGGCATTGGCCTTGTTTACCCACTTCTGATTGTGCATTTTGAAAACCACTTTGTCCACTGAATTTGTAGAGTTGTGATCTACATTTTCTTCCACTACCACAACTTGAGATGAGCACTCTAACTTTTCTTAAAGCTATGTCGACGTCTTGAACCGAATGTCAACCTAAAGGCGTTCGCTGTTTTGAGCGAACCAGTCGCAACCTTGATATCATTCTGATACTTTGAGACATTTGGAACCTTGTAAACCTTTGACGGCTAATTTTAACATTGGTTTCCATAACTTAACCCTAATCAGCCTCTAAACCCAATCATTTCAGAATCATCAAGACTTCATCTTTGCATTATTGCATATAGAATAATAATGTATTGAAAAGATTGTGATTATTGGTTGTTTGTTTGATTGGAGAGCAGATCAAGAGCCCGAGTTTGAGGACTTCGCTGTTGATCCGTCATCAACTGCTGTTTCTTACGACGCGGAAGGCAAGTCATATCCTTGGTCATCTTGAACTTATATTTTAAATGTTGCTAAAACATAACATTGAATATAGATAATATTGCATGAGAAAGATTGAGAATGGTTGATTTATGAATTGGCAGTACTAGACTGGTTATCTGTGAAATGTGAAATAAACAAGTTTTGAGCCATGAACTATTATATATATATATATATATATATATATACTTATATTCATGAAATAAAACCCCTAGCCGTGACTAGAAAATGGTATGGAATGGTGGTAGCACTGGAGGTGCTAGACTGCGAAGGAATGCAGGCACTGAAGGTGCAGGGTTGTGGATGGTCTGATCACTGGCATATAAGGACTAGAACCTTGTGTTGTGCGTCTAGTGGCATGAACAACGTGCTAACCGCAAGCCTGGTATGGGACAGGCCTGAACAAGTACTTATGTGGATCGCACATGAAACCCCTGCATGAGATGTGTTGTGATGATTGATATGGAGGCTGACTCCCACTATCACTGAAGGTGATCTAATATTTGACCCAGCAATGGGGAAATGAGTAAGGGTGGGGGTATAGCCCGCCACAACTGTGTTTCGCGAGAGATCCACAGGGTCAGGGGTGAAATGTGAGTGAGACATAACAAAAGTTCTTGTTATTTCCACCTTGCCGCTCACAATATGAAGTGCGTCAGGGGTCCAATCATTTTGTTATGATAGGAAAGGCTTGAAAGTGGAATATCTTGCGGGTAAATTGGTACCTCTCTGCAGAGTCAAAAACGTATTCGAATACTCCGAGCTCCCGGGTTTATAGGAGTCTGCTGCGGTGGATTAAATCCACGGGGTGTGACACAAGTACTATTTTCTAAATAAAATGTGTTAAATCAAGATTACCCAAATGACATGTGTTGTCATGATAAGGAGTGCTGCCGTGGGCTGTCGTGTGTCGATGTGTCGCGGTAGTGCTATAATCTAGTGAACATGAATGATGATGTTATATTATGAAAGGTGCTGCCATGAGATGAGGTATGAAAGTAAAAGATTATTTTATAAACATCCATAATTCTTGACTAGTCTAGGTTCATATCATCACTACTATATGTATCTACTCTTACCTATGACTTGCTGAGTATGTAAGTGCTCACCCTTGCAACCTACAAATCAGTAGATGGAGCGTTCAATGATCAAGATGAAGGCATGGAGAACTTCTTGGATCCAGAAGGAGAAGCGTCAGTTCCGCCAGAGCCCTGATGTGTGTTGTTCTGCCGTCCACTTCTCATTGTGGGTGGGTCACCTATCTTCTGCTGTGTAGATGTTATTTTGCTAAACCATGTATGCCGTGAAGGCATTGTAATCTTCTTATGTAATATCAAGGCCAGCAGGCCACACTGCTTAACTATTTTGTAAGTTACTCTGTTGCAATGTGAATATACTCCTGTGCTTGACTTATCCTGGGAAGTCAAGGGTATGTGTATGCTATGCATATATGGGACTAGCTGCAGCGAGCTAGGTCTCTACAGGAGTAGTCGTAGTCCCAGTTTCGGGGCGCGACAGTGACCCTCCAGGAAGGTATGTAGAATTATAGAGAACTGGAGTACAGAGAAGTTTATACAGGTTCGGGCCCTCGATGGTGGGAGTAATAGCCCTACGTCCTGTTGGGATTGCACTATGTGTAGTAAAGAGTTACAAAGTGACGGGAAAAGACCTTCACAGGCAAAGGTTTTCCCTGTACGAGTGTACAAAATGAAGCCTAGAAAGCTTATGGAAGCTATCTAATCTAAGCCGTAGCCTTGGCTGTTTGATTCTTCAAGTGAGATATGTTGTGTCTTGATCTCTCGATCAAGCTCCCTGTTTGATACACCATGCCACCCTTTTATACTGGTCGAAAGGGTGCCAAGTCGTAACTGCATCAAACAGTTGCTTGGATGCGGTTTGGAGAACCGCTCTTAACTCCCACGTAGGTTTAACACGTGTTATTCATGGATAACTGCACGTATTAACCTCCTGACGGTTGCTCCTCTACGTGGAAGAATCTTCGGGATACTTGGGATATTCCTGTAGCAGAAATAGATTAATCCCACGTTCCCTGGTCGAAAGAATTCTGACCGCGAGATGTTGGCTGACCGCACAACACCTTCAGCCTTCTGTCCGCGCACAGCATACGAACTTCTGACAGTGCACTAGCTACGGTCTGATCGCGTAAAGACTGCGATCTGATCGCGCACAGCCTACGACCTTGGGCTGGTACTTCTCGAAATGTCTTGAGTTCGCACCGCCAGGCACGTGTCTGGCTCAAATCTATCTTGAACCAATCGTGCACTTATTTTGAACTGACTCGTCACAATCATCTCGATGATTGCCTCTAGGGCATATCTCTATCAGTTCGAACTCTCTGTCAACTGGAGATGTATTTTCCTCCGTCGTTTTTTATATCATGGTCCATCTCACTATCCACCTTGTCAGAGAAATCAAGATATGCGAACCCGTGTTCCTACGTTATATGTATCCGTTCAAGAGGTACATGGGTGTACTTAAGGCCTATGTGCGGAATCGCTCTCGGCCCGAGGGCAGCATTGTCAAAGGTCATGCAGCTGAAGAGTTTGTTGAGTTCTGCGTCGATTACATGGCTGAGGTAGAAGCAATAGGAGTTCCTGTGTCTCGTCACGAGGGAAGGCTTGATGGCATTGGAACTATTGGACTGAAAGCAATCACTCCTAATTTCGATATGTACTCAAAAGCACATTTTTGGGACTTGCAACACATGATGGAGGTGTCTCTGTACATCGACGAGCACAAGGAGATGCTATGACAAGACATCCTAGCCGATCCGAGGTTTGGATCACGAGAGAACATAATAGTCGATTCAACGCGTAGATGAAAGTGCGATTTACCGAGGAGTCCACAAGTGAGAATCTGAAATGGTTGGCAAAAGGGCAAACATTTACTGTACATACTGTTGCATCTAGGCTATTATGCCTGATTTTGATAATTAATGAAAACAAGCTTTCAGACTAATTGTGTTTTTGAGTCACTTGATACAGAGCCAAGTTAGATTAGTTGGAAAGACGTACAAGATGATCAAGGTGAACCAATGTGAGAAAGAAAAGCACAAATCGCGAAGTACAAAGATGAGACGCAAATCACAAGATTAAAGATGCAAAGGACCTGAGGTAAAAATTTGTTTTTACCGATCTCGGAGTTTGGAGATTGATCGGTTTAGAAAATTGCTTCTTAGTTTTAACCGTACTATAAAGAGGGGTTGCAAATCCTGTCTACATTTCCAGCATAAACTGAGAAACTTTTAGGTCACTGCATTGTATTTTTTTCGGTTGGATTTGTTTGGTTTTTCAAATAAGTTTTTGACAACAGAAGAGTTTTAGCTTCTTATAGAAAGATCTAGGAAGATCTGGCTTTTGCTTCTATTGACAAAAAGATAGCACTTTAAATTATCTTTCAAACGCGCTATCAAACACTTCAATCAAATCTCTGGATTAAAAGTTATGACTATTTTTATTCATGCTTACTACCAGTGTGCTAAACTGACTGTCAGTTTGACTATCAGTCTGTTTAAACTGACAATTGTCCAAAGAGTGTGTTTTTTGTGCCAAAAGTCTTTTGACCTATACTGACTGTCAGTTTGCCAATACTGACTGTCAGTATGCATTTCAACCTCGAGCTGCTTGTTTTGAGATTGTGTTTTAACTGGTCGATACTGACTGTCAGTTTGTGATACTGACTGTCAGTATAAGATATCAGTTTCCTTATACGACCAGCAAAGTTTTATCCATGATTTTTGTCAGCCGTTGAGGTAGACACTGACTGTCAATTTTACACATTGACTGTTAGTTTGTGCTATTTTATTTCCATATACGACCTCAAACGGCTAGCTAAGTTTTCTCTGGATTTTACTTCTTTCTGGTCGTGACTTAAACTGACTGTCAATTTTCACTGTTGCTTTTGTTTTTGAGCTCCAACGGTTAATTTGATCCTTGAGGCTATAAATAGAGGCTTTGAGCATATGTTTTATACACCAAGCAGCCCTCTTCTCATACATACACTTGAGTATTTGTTTTGGAGTTAAACTCTTGATCTTTTGATCAAGTCGTGAGCTTTTGAGATCCGCCGAGTTTGTCAGTTCACATCATCTTTGCATATCTAGAGTTTCTCGGTGTGTGTTGGAGGCCTAGATAAGACCTTGTAGCTCATTACTCTTGGTGAACGCCCTCACCTAGATGGTTTGGTGGCGTGGCCGTTAACCTCTCTCATTCAGAGATTATTGGAGAGGCTCGGCATGATTGTAAAAGGCATCGGTGCTCGCCTTTCCGGAGTGGACAAGGAGTGACCACTAGCGAGAAATATCCTTCTTGGATATTGAAGCAAGACTCATTCATTTGAGTGCTTCAACGAGGATTAGGGGAGACCGGGCGAGTCTCCGAGACCTCGGGAAAAATCTCTGTGTTTGTTCTCTTTTTCTCTTCTATTTCATTGTACAATATATTGTTAGTCTGTTTTTGGTTCTTCTCGTTGGAATAAGCGTTTTATTTGAAAAGTTTTAAAGCCTCCTATTCACCCCCCTCTAGTTGGCATTCTCGATCCTACACATACATGGTAGGGATACGACACCAATGGGTACACATTTTACACAAAAACTCAAGATCAAAAAAGTACTATGCAAAATAGTGAAGTGAGCATAGAAGCTTTTCATGAGGAGTTCAGCAAGACAGGCCCAACAAGAGTAGAACGTGGATTGAACTCACACTACGGGTTCATAGAAAAATTTGAGAACTCGACTACGTACTGTTCAAGGTCCCCTTGTTTCAATGCCGATGGGTTCAAATCCCACAGGGTGTGAAGATTGACAGTTACGGTTTCACTTCTGTGGATCTCAATCGAGTTGTTATAAAGAAGAGTCATTCATACTTGCAAAGCAAGCCATTCAGATCATTTATGTCACTAACCCAGCCAATAAGAAGTGGCACATCGTCCTTCATGGCAAGAGAAGGATTGTTGGAGTTGAAAATGTCGTAGACGAGGAAGAATACAATCAATTTGATGAGATGCCTCCATTTGGAGATGGCGTAAAGGTCGATACCGAAGATACCGATGAAACCAATTACAGGTGTATGGATCACCAGGAAGGGTTATACTTTAAAGGTAATCAACCATCCTTATCTCTCTGTTTCCATCGGTACAGCTTATTCTCTAATTCTCGCCTTTGCAGGGCTGCGGCAAGTGGAAAGTTGAGGATAATATGGGTGTGTATGTACATAGTTGCAAATTGTCGGTCAAAGTCCCCATTTGTATGTAAAGTTTATGCAACAGAGTTTTACCACATTCCCAATATTTCAAAAGTTTTTACCATGGTAATGGTCGATAAAAAACCACTCCTTAGGCAAATTTGAGTGAACCTTAAAAATCTTTGGTCAAATTTATTCAAAATTTATTTGAGCATGCTCCACATGGGACTTTTAAGGTTGTAACCTATTTTCGGAGCATTTGGACTTCATTTGCAATATATTAGTGTTCGAGTGCCTCTCTCCCGAGATTATGAAACCTACAGCACAAAATTGCTTCCAACTTCAAATTTATTCACCGAAATCTTTCAAACTTAATTTCTCTACGCTCCAAATATGTCTCTTGAGGTTTCCACCAAGTTTTGGAGCATTTGGACATCATTTGCAAAGATTTGAGGCTTTTTGGATATTGAAATTTCAGTATTCAAAGTTGCAGAGTTTTAGATTGTAAAGTACTATCACAGACGGTTATGAGTTAAGAACCGTCTGATAGACAACTATCACAGACGGTTCTGAGTTAAGAACTGTTTGTGATAGCCGTCTATAATAGTTGTCTATCAGACAGTTCTTAACTCATAACCGTCTGTGATAGTGCTTTACGATCTGAACCACACTCTTGAGACAGTTCTGTACTCATAACCATCTGTGATAATCTCTCTACAAAGTTTAAGGCGGGCTTTATCCCGCTCATTTCCACACTTCACAACTTTTCACTTCACTTGCCCTAGCTGTCGTGCCCGGGGGAACATGATTTGACTCCCGTGAGGGCCCAGCTCACTGCAGCTGATCCCAAACCATTTGACTTCCCAGGATGAGTCAAACACATGAGTATATTGCATTAGTTTAACCTTCATTACATTGAGCAGTATGGCCTACTGGCCTTATTACAACATAATAAATTACAAGCCATCACGGCATAAATAAACCTGGTTGCAGTAAAATAACTACTCGTCAGAAGCTAAGTGAACCCCCATAGCAATAAGTTGAAAGCAGAGCAACACACTTCAGGGCTCGGGCAGAACAACTGGCTCCCCTCCTTGTGGATCCAAAAGTTCTTCAAGCATTCGCCTTGCTCATGGAACATTCTGTTTGTTGGATGGTGGATTGCAAGGGTGAGTACTTACATAATCAGCAAGTCATAGTAAGAGTGTATACTTTTAATAGTGATGATATGAACCTATGCTAGTGGAGAAAGGGGAAAGGTTACAAAATACCTTTTCTCTTTATAATTCATATTCATGGCAGCACTTATCATAACATAATTTCAATATCTTTTGTAAACTCTTAGAAGCACAGATGAACTAGATCTAACAAATTTTATTTGGAAACATACTTGTGTGAATCCACCACGTGTAGACTCTAGAACCTGGGAGCTCAGAGTATTCGAATACATTTTTAGAATCTTTGCAAAGGTGTACCTCTTTTTAAATCCACTTCTTTACTCGGCTTTCAAGTCGGGCCATCTCCATGCGACTTTTACGCATGTGACAAGGCCGAGATCACACAACAGTTTTGCAGTCTAGTATTAACAGTATCTCTACCCGGTAAATAGACAGTTAAGTCTAAAATACCGTTGTGGGTCCTCCCCACTACCTTTCTTCCTAGCCTTGGTCTATGTCCTCGCAAGACATATGACCTATGGTTGCAATCGCACACGACTCAATCCAGGCTTAGGGTGTCTTCCTTCTTTACACCTTATCCTCTCATTATTTTTCTGATCTCACACCACTCACGGCCATCTGCGGTCCACCAATTTCCATGAGAGAAACCGGATCGACATACCATGCAGGGAACAGTTAATACCAAGAAAGCTACTAAGTTGTGCTTGTCCCATACCAGGCAAGTGGTTGGTATGATTTTCATGCCGCATTGACGTACAACACAAGGTTCTAGTCCTTATATGCCAATGACCGGTTCATCCCACAATCCCTGCACTCGTCAGTGCTACCACTGTTCCATACCAAACTCTGGTCACGGCTAGGGTTTTATTTCATGAATATACATATATACATACATATTAGTTATGGCTCACAACTTGATCATTTTGTAAAGAATCTCCTCACTTTTCACTGGCATACAGCCTGGTACTGCCATGTCTTACTTTTTTCATTTCATCACATGCAATATTATTTATAGTCAAGGCGATATCTTAACAATTCATGAAATATAGGTTCAAGATGTTCAAGAATATGACTTGCCTCTTGTGATGTAAATATTTGCAGTTGGTATCGGGTTGACAGTGAAGTCCTCGAACTCCGTCTCTGGATCTACTCAGCAACAAATCAAACACACAATGATTACTAATTATATTAAAATATTTTATGATCTATATGCAGATATGCTTGCTTTGGAGAAGGAAAAGAATTGGCGATTTAGGGATCGAATGCATCTATATGCCGAGGCTAGGTTGAACTGATGGAATCAGGAGGATTAGGACTAAGATTGAATGTTAGAGACTATTAGGGTTTCAAGGCATAAGTCTTGATATTTGGTTCACAGCTGGTTTGCTCAAATACAACGAATGTTAGCAAGATGACATTCGGTTCGTGGCCTGGCATTGTCAAAGGATGGCATAGGTATGGTTTGAAGGATTTATAGTTGACAAAAACAAGTTTGGCTTAAGGCATTGGGTGCACAATGAAACAAGACAACTAATTGACAAACTGGATTTTACAAAAAAGTCCAAGAATTAGAGGAAATAGCAAGGTCCCTGCGCATAGTGAACTGAGTGTATGTGCCTGTCAATATTTAGGGCTTCGGTGTTTGATCGATTTACTTGTACAATGCTTCGCCAACTTTGTCAATTAGGTAGGTGAGGTTACAAGGATGTTGCTGGCGAAGTTAATTGGACAGTGGCGGCGAGACGACGGTGAACGGCAAGGTCGAACTCGACGGTTTTCAGGAACAAGGGTGAGCTACGATAACAGTGAGCTAGGGTGGATGAATTAAGAAATTGATTGAGGGCTTATGATCCTGGAGTGGTGCTGATCGTTCTCCAGCGAGGAATTAGGTTGCAGTCAAGTACTGGAGCTCGCTGGTGTTGACATCGAACTCAAAGAAGATGGCAGATGTGGCGGTGCTAGTTTAGGGCAATGTAGTTTAAATGGGCTAGGCTACACCATCTACAAGATACAAGGAACAAGTTGGTGCAGCTGGTTTGGCCAAGGACACGGCGAGGCGTGCCGGCGATGTGCGACAGTCATGGCAGCGCGCGCAGATTAAGAAATCAGCAAACACGGATTAATTTTAAAATTGGATTGCACAGGCTTGTTCAAGGGGCTCTACTGATCATTTAATCCTACAGAAAGGGAGGTTAATTCGGGCTGCAAGTGGGTGCGATGAGAGGAACAGGGCAAATGGAATTCACGGCGATCACTGGCGTTGAGGTCCACTGGGGTTCAATTGGGAGCTATAGGATGATGAGATGAGCATAAGGCACTTACTGGTTGAATCGAATTAGAAATTGGTGTAGCGGAATGATCTGACATCGTGCTCCTCCTCGGCGGCTCAGCGGAGAAGAAGAAGAAATGAGAAGAGAGCGAGATGAGCTGAGACTCAACTGAGTTTTGGTTGTGATGGAGATGTAGCTGGTCGCAGGCGACCTTAAATAGCCACGGGACGAAGATTGCAAGGGAGGTAATTGCGAAACTTGTGCCGGCGAAGCGGCTGGTCGAAGCAATCGGTGACAATGACGCGATGGCGACAGGCGGTGCTGCAATTGACACTTTGGTCGGCACATTGGGACTTGACGCTGGCCGGCGCAAAGCAGAGGTGACAAGGTTAGCTCGGCGTGGCAACGTGGTGCGAAACTCCTGACAACTGCTGGAGCGTGGTCGCTGCTGGTTGTGCGTGCAATTGCCGCTGCTACTGGTGTTGCCACGATGACGATTTTGTCACGAACATGTGCGCACATATAGGTGCAAGCGAACATGGGCACAAGCGAGGGCTAGCGGTGAAGATCGCGGTGAGACCTGGCCCTGGTCGAAGGCATGCCGGCTGGTGTGGTCGAAAAGGGGCTGAACAAGAAATCTGGACTGAAATGTAATTACAGAATTTGGGTTTTGGACCGATTTGTAAATCTGGCAAAAGACTTAGATTAAACTGAGATTGATCACACTACTGTGGCTTAATAAACTCAACATGTAATTTGGTAATGACATAAGATAGAATTTAGGTTTTTTGATCAATTTTGATTGAATATGAAAATAGAGTAATTAGGGTATTTGAATCTGAATTTTGTCGAAACTGAAATTCTAAGACTTTGGATAAGATTCTGAGATCCTTACAAAAGGAGATTTTATATTGAATAACATTGGGGAGGTATTCCCCGAATCAGATTAAGATCTGGGGCTAATTTGTGGCTTTTAGCCTTTCAAGCTTCTGGGAAATCTGAAAAGGATCAACTTGCGATACTTCTTGGACTGATTTGCCAAAATGGTTAGATGATGGTGTTTTGCTGCCAACTTTTTGGATTAAGGTAGTGGCATACCCTTGATCATAATCCAAGAATAATTTGGTCTGGATTAGGACAGGATTTGATTAGATCGTTATTTCGATTTTTAGAGTACTTAGGGTAATTAGGATATTAATTAATTAATTATGTGTTCGAAAATGTTGGGGGAAATCTCCGCGAGGCTAAGCCCAGATAAGTTGCGTCACATTGGCCCCGGGACCAGGCCTCCGGTGCCGGTCCCGGGCGCCACCATTTGCCCGGGGACGAGGCCTGCGGTGCCTGCCCCGGGCACCGCCATTGGCCCCTGGGACCTGGCCTCCGGCGCCGATCCCGGGCGCCGCCATTTGCCTGGGGACGAGGCCTCCAGTCCTGCCCCGGGAGCCGCCTTTTGGCCCCCGGGACCTGGCCTCCGGCGCCTGTCCCGGGCGCCACCATTTGCCCGGGGACGAGGCCTCCGGTGCCTGCCCCGGGCGCCGCCTTATGGCCCCCGGGACCTGGCCTTCGGCGCCGGTCCCGGGCGCCGCCATTTGCCCGGGGACGAGGCCTCCGGTGCCTGCCCTGTGGGGAACCCCGCCCCGTACCGAACACCACGGTACGGAACAGCACTCCCCTGTCGCAACTTCCCAGGAGTCAGTTGCGAACCAGAAATGAATATCATAACAACCAGCACAATACATAAATAATCCACAAAATATTACAGGGTTCACAGATGACGGCACTAGGGCCTTACAATAGTAACACAACGAGGTACAAAATAACGGTTCAGTTTTTTTCAACAAAACGCGGAAGGAGCGGAACGCTAATCTTCGCCCACAGTCGCTCGACCGGGGTACGCGACGCCTAGAAGCTCGGATCATACTCGAAGAAGTCTTCACAAGGCTCAGGCTCACACTCATGTGAACCCAAGTCGCTTGGCTCTTCAACTTCTGATGGAGAAAGTCAGTCACGGGTGAGTACAGAGTACTCAGCAAATCACCACTTAACAAATGCAATATATATAACATGATAAGGAATTCAAGGAAATGATTGAGGTTCTTTTCCAAACCTTTTTCGTCACCTAACAGTTGATAGTCATGAAAAGCATTCAAAACATTCTTTGAAAATTTACCTTATATATATATAACAGTTCAAGAGTGCAGAATTTAAAGCAGTTGATAAAACAGTTCATAAAAACTACTTGTGCCTCACAACATGGATAAAACCCATTGACCATAACACACTCCAAAATCCGGGAGCACAGAGTATTTAAATACATTTTAAACTCTGCAGAGGGGTACCGCTTTACCCACAAGACTTCTCAACTACCACTGTTGACCACGAGCATAGGCCTTTTGCCCAATCACACTACTTTAAGAATATAAGTCTCCTATGCCAGGTTCGATCACGCTGCTTTAAGCGCGCCACTGAGTTGAGAATAACACGCTTTTCACCCTACCTTGCCATTATGCTAGCTCTGCCCCGTAAAAGGTTCACCACCGGTCAGTGGCCCAGGAATTCCACCTCCGGGTGGGGTTCCTAATACAGTTGTGAAGCATTGTAGGGATCTTCCCTCTCATACCTTCACCCTACCCCTCACTCAGTATTGGGCCGCAGTGGGAGACCCTCTCCACCAATAGTGAGCGGTCACACGAGGGGTTTGTGCTGGGAAACCACATCCAGCACTCGTGCCCTGGAACCACATCAGTTGCACGATCTTTCACTCAGACGAATCGATTGGGCTCGTCCCAATCGTCAGTGTAAGTGGGCCAAGAGGGATCTTCCCTCCCTGACCAGTGAACAGTATTAGTGCACATTATTATTTAGGTTATAGACTCTATGCAGAGCTAGGGCAATAGTTCGGCAAGGATACTTGGTCGTGCCTGTCCCATACCAGGCTTGTAGAGGTACGATAACATGCTACTAGATGTTTAGCACAAATTAGTTGGTCCTTAAGCTATTCTAGAGAGGAGTTTCCCTAATCACGTTTTTCACAATTCACAACATTTCATGTTTCCAACATTATCATGTTATCACATCATCATCATAAGCATCACAGCATTTTCCATGTTCCGACTGACACACCTCTCCTCTCTAGGATAGACATTTTAAAAAGGCATTTTTAGTTCTGGAAAATCATTTTGTTTGCTCATTTATGTGAATAACCCATATTACCAATGTTATGCTTTAGCATTAACCTAGGGCATCAAGAATATTATACACATGGCTTGAGAATCAAGAATGACTATTCAATGTAGGACAATAGCTAAACAGGTATATTTGAACATACACAGTTTACTTAATTAGCGTGCATAATACTCAAATAACAAAATACTTAGCTAACTGGAAAACATAGGGTCAACATGATCAAGGTGGTGGTGACTTGCCTTGAATTCCCGCGATAAGATCTTCAGCGACGTCCTCGATCGGCTGCTCCTCGGCTTCCGGACGGGCGATTTCTAAACACGAAAAGAGCACCGATCAAACAAAATGCACAAGTATGAGACTAACAAATGCAAAATCTAAAACCTAATAAGTCTAGGCAAAACAGCCTCGGAGTTGGATCTGAAAAAGACTGAAAAACGGGAGTTTTTGAAAACGGCGGATCAAGGTTTTAGGATTAGAATCTGAGGTGGTTCCTGAAGGAGAATATGTGGCAGGAGCAATTTGTGGTAGGATGGTTCAGACGGATCTGGATTTGGAGGTTGGACGGAGAAAAACCACTTTTGGCAGAATTTTAGGATAAACCGGGTAAAATCGGATCTAGAAAAAGGTGAAAACAAGATCCGAGACTCGGATCTGAAGAAAAATTTCAGATCTGGAAGATTTGAGTTGAGGCGAATCTGATGGCGAAGACGGATCTTCGATCGGAGACCTCTAGAGCATTGAACAGTTAAAAGAATCACTAATAAGAAAGGCTGAAATTACTGTAGCATATGGGTACTGTAGCAATCCGAGTACTGTAGCAGAGGGATTTCAGCATGGGTGGTTTGAGCTCCGGTGGGTCTCGCCGGAGAGGAGAGAAGGCCGGGGAGTTTGGGAGGTGATGGAGGCTACAAGGGGGAATGCTGGGGGCTAACAATGGCAGCAAGAGGCGGCCGGAAATGGAGAAGGTGGCGCACGGCCGGCCGCGAGGAAGACGAGCTCGCCGGCGGCGGTTCTCGGGCGACGGTGCACGATTTGAGCTAGGATTTGGTGGGTGAGCTGCTGGAAACGAGGGGAGGATGATGGTATGGCCTGATTGGAGAGAAAATGGCCCGAACGACGAGAAACCCAAGATGCCCGGCGGCAGGAAAAACAAGAAGCGCCGGTGGAGGGAGCTCCGGCGACCATTTCGCCGAGATCCAGAAGAGAAAAAGGAAGAGAGTGAGGAGGCACACCTGATGGACAAGCTCGGACAAGCAAAAGACGTCTGCAGCGAGGGAACTATGACGAGGTGATGGCGGCCGGTGCTGGAGCGCGGCCAAACCAGCGGCTGAAGAGCAGAAATCACCCCCTTTGATATTTTATGTGAAATGTTTCAACCAAATGCAAAAATCTTGAATGCTCTGCGTGTCTAAGTGTTTCCTCTACCACTCTACAGAAGAACTTGTGAAAATATTCTGGTTTGAGCTGTTTTACAGCCATGCCAAAGCTTATAAAGAAAGACATTCAGGTGGAAACGAGGTGTAACAGTGGCATGCTGACATGTAATGCATCTAACAGGGTCATGCAGGTCTTTACACTGTGTTAGCTGTGGAATGGGTAAGGGTAGAAGGGTAATTGTGCATAAAATATTGTTTTTGTCAATTCTAGGGGCTTGTTTGGAAATTTCTGAAAATAGGAGGGCTGAAATGCAAAATGTCAGTGCATGGGAAGTTGTGGAACGTGGTTACTTGTGCAAATAAAATATATTAAATATTTTCACAGAATTTTTAATGCATTACTTTAAATTAAATATATTCCTTTATGCAATTTCCAAATAGGAAAATCATTATTTCATGTGGAAAAATGATTTGTTTGATGCGTAAAATCATGATGCCATGAACTTAAAAATATGCATGCATGAGAAAAATGTTGGGGGGATGATTTAGGATTGAACAGGTGAAAGAATTTCGCTGATCGGAATAAAAAGATAATTAAACGGAATTTCGGAAGATTTAGACCGGAAGGAAAATCTGAGAAGTAGAGAGTTTAAGAATGGAATTTTGCGGCTGTTACAAACCTATCCTCCTTAAAAAGAATCTCGTCCCCGAGATTCAGACGAGTTAGAGAAAAGGTAAGGAAAGGTTTGCTGCAAATCTTATTCCTTCTCCCAGGTTGATTCATCTTCAGAATGATTACACCATTGAACACGGCAGAATCTGATCACTCTGCGTCTTAGCTGTCGTTATGCAATCTCTAAGATTCTGGCTGGCTTCTCTTCATAGGTCAGGTCTGGCTGGATTGAGATATTATCTGCCTGCAGCTGATCTTCTGGTTTTCTCAAACTCTTGCGCAATTGCGACACATGGAAAACATCATGGACACCTCGCAACTCTGGTGGCAATTCAAGTTGATAAGCCACTTCTCCTCTTCTTTCTATTACTCTGTAGGGTCCAATATACCTGGGGCTCAGTTTTTGCCTCTTCTGAAATCTGGAGATACCTTTCTGAGGTGATACCTTGAGATACACATGATCATCTGGTTCAAAAGATAAGTCACGACGTCGGTGATCAGCATAACTCTTCTGTCTTGACTGTGCAGTCTTCAGCTTCTCTCTAATGATCCGCACATGAGCTTCTGCGTCTCGGGCTGTCTCTGGGCCAATCAGTTGCTTTTCTCCCACTTCTGACCAATGCAATGGGGTCCTGCACTTGCGACCATACAGGGCTTCAAATGGAGCCATCTGCAAGCTAGACTGATAGCTATTGTTGTACGTAAACTCTGCGTACGGCAGGCACAACTCCCATGAAATCCCATATTCGAGCACACAAGCTCGCAACATATCCTCCAGTATTTGATTCACTCGTTCTGTCTGTCCTCCAGTCTGAGGGTGATAGGCTGTGCTGAAGTTTAACTTTGTTCCAAGGGCTTCGTGCAGACTTTTCCAAAATCTTGAAGTGAATTGTGCTCCACGATCCGATACAATTCTCTTTGGTACACCATGTAGAGTCACAATCTTAGTCATGTAGATCTCTGCTAACTTGGCACCATCATAAGTTGTCTTCACTGGTACAAAGTGTGCGACTTTTGTTAGTCTATCCACGATTACCCATACGGAATCATATCCATTCTTAGTCCTCGGGAGTCCTGTGATAAAATCCATTCCAACTTCCTCCCATTTCCATTCTGGGATGGGTAGTGGCTGTAGCAGTCCTGCTGGTTTCTGATGTTCAGCCTTTATCCTCTGACATGTGTCACACTTCGCCACATACTCAGCAATTTCTCTCTTCATACAACTCCACCAGAATTGACTTTTCAAGTCTTGATACATCCGAGTACTTCCGGGGTGAATGGAGTATGGAGTGTCATGAGCCTCCTTCAGAATTAAGGTCTTGATCTCCTTGACGTCTGGTACACAGATCCTCTTACCATGCCAAATGGTTCCTTGTTCATCTTCCCAAAAATCTGTTGCTTTTCCGATCTTCATGTTCTCTTTGATCTCTTGGATTCCTTCATCACTTCCTTGCGCCTTTCGAATCTCTTCTTCCAAGGTAGGCGTAATTGTTAATGTGGCCACAAACCCTTGATCTACCACTTCGATCAGTTGCCGAAGCAGGTCCTCTATTAACTCTGGTGCAATGCTAATGCTGCAGTAAACTTTTCTGCTCAACGCGTCTGCAACGACATTGGCCTTACCAGGGTGGTAATGTATGCCGAGGTCATAGTCCTTAATCAACTCTAGCCATCGGCGTTGCCTCATGTTCAAATTCTGCTGGGTAAAGACATACTTCAAGCTCTTGTGATCTGAGTAGATTTCACATCGGTTCCCTAGCAAGTAGTGTCTCCAAATTTTGAGTGCATGAATTACTGCTGCTAATTCCATGTCGTGGGTCGGGTAATTCTCTTCATGTGGCCGCAGTTGCCTGGATGCAAATGCGACTACTCTCCCATCTTGCATTAAGACACAACCTAAACCGTGCCTAGATGCATCACAATATATCTCAAAGCTCTTCTTGTTGTCAGGAAGTACTAGAACTGGCGCAGTGGTTAGCCTTCGTTTCAACTCTTCGAAGCTCTTCTGACAGTCTTCGGTCCACTCAAACCGGACATCCTTCTTCAGCAAACTAGTGAGTGGCTTGGCTAGCTTGGAAAATCCTTCAATGAATCGGCGATAGTATCCGGCTAGTCCAAGGAAACTTCTGACTTCTGTTACTGACTCTGGCTGTTTCCATTCCTTCACGGTCTTGACGTTAGCTGGGTCCACTTGTATTCCTTTGGCTATCATTATGTGGCCTAAGAATGAAATTTCCTTCATCCAAAACTCACACTTGTCTAGCTTAGCATAAAACTGACACTCTCTTAGTCTATCCAGGACTTTCCGTAGGTGGTCAGCATGCTCCTCTTGGTTCTTGGAGTATATCAGGATGTCATCAACAAACACCACTACAAACTTATCCAGATAATCCATGAATGTCATATTCATCACATTCATAAAAGCTGCTGGGGCATTGGTCAATCCAAATGGCACCACCGTAAACTCATAAAGACCATACCTAGAAGTGAAAGCAGTTTTAGGTATGTCTTCTTCCTTGATCTTCAACTGATGATATCCAGATCTCAAATCTATCTTTGAAAAGACTCCTGCTCCTCTAAGCTGATCGAATAGGTCATCTATCCTTGGCAGAGGGTACTTGTTCTTGATTGTGACCTCATTCAAAGCTCGATAGTCCACACACATGCGGAGTCCTCCATCCTTCTTCTTGGCAAACAACACTGGTGCTCCCCAGGGTGATACGCTAGGCCGTATGAAACCTTTTTCTTCCATTTCCTCCAGTTGCGAAGCTGGCGTCGTGAGCTCCAGAAACTGCTCGCCGGAGAAGATGAGCTTCGCGGCGGCGCTGAGGGCTCGGTTGCTCTCTGGTGCTAAGACTAAGGCAAGGAAGCTGTGGGGTGGTGTGAGGCAATGCTGGGCAAGGGAGGGGGTTTATATAGCCGTGGGTGAGGCTCTCGGGAGCAGCAGCAATCGCCGGGGAAGATCTTCCTTCTGGCGCTGGGGCGGTCATCGATACACTTTGGGACACGGCGGGGCTCTGCCAGAGATGGTGAATCGCGGGATATCAGGATTCGGTCAGGGTGGTGGCGATGATCTACGGGATGGTGGCCAAATGGGGTAAAGCTCCTGGCAGCAGCAGCAGCAGCAGCAGCACGCGCGCGCGGGGAAGAAGGTGGCACGGTGGGGCTTGAGCGCTCCACGGTGGCGGTACAGCTGCACATGGCTGGTGGCTACGTGGCCGTGAGGTGGCAGCGCGGCGAACCTCGCCGGCGACGAGTTAACGGCGCGGCAATTTGGCGGTTGCTGGTTGAAAACTTCGCAGGGACCTGGTTGTGAACTTTGGACTAGTCCTAAGTTCATATACTGTATAAGACATTCAAATAAGAATTATATTTCAATAAAATGGTATATCAAGGGCAATTGACATTCAACTTGAATGTGACATTTGGATTGACCAATGCCCTAGCAGCTTTTACTGAATGTGATAAAGGGAAAATGGATTGTGAGCGTAAAACCATTACCCTTACTAGTCCTAGTGGGAAAGAAGTTTTGTTCCATGCTGAAAGAACGCCATTAGAACACTCAACCCAAAGTCTATACAGTTTGAAAGGAGAAGTGAACCAGATCCCTGTAGTTGAAGAGTACCTGAGTGTGTTTCCAGAAGAGTTGCCAGGAATGCCCCCAGACCGAGGATTTGAGCTCAGTATAGAATTGAAGCCTGGGACGGCACCCATATCGAAAAGGCCATATCGGATGTCAGTCAAGGAACTAGAAGAGCTTAAAAAGCAACTGGAGGAAATGGAAGAAAAAGGTTTCATACGGCCTAGCGTATCACCCTGGGGAGCACCAGTGTTGTTTGCCAAGAAGAAGGATGGAGGACTCCGCATGTGTGTGGACTATCGAGCTTTGAATGAGGTCACAATCAAGAACAAGTACCCTCAGGTGGTCAGCATGCTCCTCTTGGTTCTTGGAGTATATCAGGATGTCATCAACAAACACCACTACAAACTTATCCAGATAATCCATGAATGTCATATTCATCACATTCATAAAAGCTGCTGGGGCATTGGTCAATCCAAATGGCACCACTGTAAACTCATAAAGACCATACCTAGAAGTGAAAGCAGTTTTAGGTATGTCTTCTTCCTTGATCTTCAACTGATGATATCCAGATCTCAAATCTATCTTTGAAAAGACTCCTGCTCCTCTAAGCTGATCGAATAGGTCATCTATCCTTGGCAGAGGGTACTTGTTCTTGATTGTGACCTCATTCAAAGCTCGATAGTCCACACACATGCAGAGTCCTCCATCCTTCTTCTTGGCAAACAACACTGGTGCTCCCCAGGGTGATACGCTAGGCCGTATGAAACCTTTTTCTTCCATTTCCTCCAGTTGCTTTTTAAGCTCTTCTAATTCCTTGACTGACATCCGATATGGCCTTTTCGATATGGGTGCCGTCCCAGGCTTCAATTCTATACTGAGCTCAAATCCTTGGTCTGGGGGCATTCCTGGCAACTCTTCTGGAAACACACTCAGGTACTCTTCAACTACAGGGATCTGGTTCACTTCTCCTTTTAAACTGTATAGACTTTGGGTTGAGTGTTCTAATGGCATTCTTTCAGCATGGAACAAAACTTCTTTCCCACTAGGACTAGTAAGGGTAATGGTTTTACGCTCACAATCCATTTTCCCTTTATGTTCTGACAACCAGTCCATTCCAAGTATAACACCCAAACCTTGGAGTTCCAAAACTAATAGCTTAGCAGAGAACTCCTCTCCGCATATATTAAGTTTTACGTCTCTACAGACGGACTTTACTGGCATCCTAGAGCCAGGAGACTGAATAGCTATAGGATACTCTAGACAAGTCATATTCAATCCACTCTTAACAGCAAAAGTTCTAGCAACAAAAGAATGTGTGGCACCAGGATCAAACAGTATTAAACAAGCTTGAAAGTTGATCAGGAACCTACCTAGTACCACGTCGGTTGCATCTCCCGCTTCTTCTGAGGTGACATAGTTGAGTCTGCCTCGGGTTGGTGGAGGTGGGTTTCCTCGACCTCTTCCACGGTTGGCTGGGAATCTTCCTCTTGCAGCTGGAGTTCCTCGCCCATACTGCTGTATTGGGGTGGGCATTGGGATTGGCGTCTGACTTGCAGGCTGTGGCGGCTGACCTTCACTCCTTGTTCTGGCCACCGGACCTGGGAGATTCTTCCAAGGGCAATTCTCGCGGCGGTGACCGAATCGTCCACAATGAAAACAGTTGACCTTGTTGTGGGGACAATCACGCTGATAATGGTTTCCATGACAAGTCGGGCACTTGGCTGCCATGGGTCTTGGACTGGAATACTGCAAACTTGGCCGGTACTGGGGTGCGGCTATGGTGCGACCTCGGGATGAACTCCCTTGGTTGGCTGGTTGGAACTTCGCTTTCCTCTTCCTGTAGTCGTCCACCAACTGACGCTTCTCTTCAATCTCAAGCAGGCGGTTTACCAGGGTTTGGAAGTCTGTGAACTCGTGCGAGGCGACGAGCACCTGCAACACTGGCTGTAACACCTCCTTAACAAGCTCTATCTTCCTGGCCTCAGTGGCAATGTCCTCAGGGGCATATCGGGCTAATTGATTATACTGATGGAGATACTCTGTTACGGTCTTTCCTCCTTGACGCAAGTTGCGGAACTCTCTGCGCTTGGAGGCCATCATTCCAGCAGGCACATGGGCTTTCCGGAATTGTTCAGAAAACTCGGCCCAGGTTATTCTTGCAGGGTTGGGGTGCATGTTCTTGTAGTTAATCCACCATGATGCTGCCGGTCCAGCGAGCTGATGAGACGCATACAGGACCATCTCATTGTCGGAGCATCGAACTGTTTCCAACTTCCTCTCTGTATCACGCAACCAGTCGTCAGCGATCATGGGGTCAGGAGTACTTGAAAAGGTAGGTGGGCGCGTCTTTTGAAAATCCGCGAGCCTTGCGCTCATCACCGACCCTTCAGATTGGGCTGCGGGCATCCTCTGCAGTATCTGTTCCAGCATCTGAGCCTGTGCTGCTTGGTTGTCCTTCATCATCTGGGCTTGCATAGATTGCATCATCTGATTCTGAGCTGCTTGGGCTTCTTGTCTGCTTCTCTCCATCCACATCATTACTTCTGCCAAACTGGGCTGAGCTCCTTGTGGCTCCACATGCTCTTGGGGTTGGGGCTGTTGCTCCTCTTCACCTAATGCTCTACCTTGAGACAAAATTCCAGAGTTTTGTCAAGTTGAATTGCTCCTCTTCACCTAATGCTCTACCTTGAGACAAAATTCCAGAGTTTTGGAAAAGTGGCTTATCAAGAATGTGTATCGCAATTCTATACTGACATTCTAGAGGAGAAGTGGCTTATCAACTTGAATTGCCACCCGAGTTGCGAGGTGTCCATGATGTTTTCCATGTGTCGCAATTGCGCAAGAGTTTGAGAAAACCAGAAGATCAGCTGCAGGCAGATAATATCTCAATCCAGCCAGACCTGACCTATGAAGAGAAGCCAGCCAGAATCTTAGAGATTGCAGAACGACAGCTAAGAAGCAGAGTGATCAGATTCTGCCGTGTTCAATGGTGTAATCATTCTGAAGATGAATCAACCTGGGAGAAGGAATCAGATTTGCAGTAAACCTTTCCTTACCTTTTCTCTAACTCGTCTGAATCTCGGGGACGAGATTCTTTTTAAGGAGGATAGGTTTGTAACAGCCGCAAAATTCCATTCTTAAACTCTCTACTTCTCAGATTTTCCTTCCGATCTAAATCTTCCGAAATTCCGTTTAATTATCTTTTTATTCCGATCAGCGAAATTCTTTCACCTGTTCAATCCTAAATCATCCCCCCAACATTTTTCTCATGCATGCATATTTTTAAGTTCATGGCATCATGATTTTACGCATCAAACAAATCATTTTTCCACATGAAATAATGATTTTCCTATTTGGAAATTGCATAAAGGAATATATTTAATTTAAAGTAATGCATTAAAAATTCTGTGAAAATATTTAATATATTTTATTTGCACAAGTAACCAGGTTCCACAACTTCCCATGCACTTACATTTTGCATTTCAGCCCTCCTATTTTCAGAAATTTCCAAACAAGCCCCTAGAATTGACAAAAACAATATTTTATGCACAATTACCCTTCTACCCTCACCCATTCCACAGCTAACACAGTGTAAAGACCTGCATGACCCTGTTATATGCATTACATGTCAGCATGCCACTGTTACACCTCGTTTCCACCTGAATGTCTTTCTTTATAAGCTTTGGCATGGCTGTAAAACAGCTCAAACCAGAATATTTTCACAAGTTCTCCTGTAGAGTGGTAGAGGAAACACTTAGACACGCAGAGCATTCAAGATTTTTGCATTTGGTTGAAACATTTCGCATAAAATATCAAAGGGGTGATTTCTGCTCTTCAGCCGCTGGTTTGGCCGCGCTCCAGCGCCGGCCGCCATCACCTCGTCATCGTTCCCTTGCTGCAGACGTCTTTTGCTTGTCCGAGCTTGTCCATCAGGTGTGCCTCCTCACTCTCTTCCTTTTTCTCTTCTGGATCTCGGCGAAATGGTCGCCGGAGCTCCCTCCACCGGCGCTTCTTGTTTTTCCCGCCGCCGGCGAGCTCGTCTTCCTCGCGGCCGGCCGTGCGCCACCTTCTCCATTTCCGGCCGCCTCTTGCTGCCATTGTTGGCCCCCAACATTCCCCCTTGTAGCCTCCATCACCTCCCAAACTCCCCGGCCTTCTCTCCTCTCCGGCGAGACCCACCGGAGCTCAAACCACCCATGCTGAAATCCCGCTGCTACAGTACTCGGTTTGCTACAGTACTCGTATGCTACAGTAATTTCAGCCTTTCTTATTAGTGATTCTTTTAACTGTTCAATGCTCTAGAGGTCTCCGATCGAAGATCCGTCTTCGCCATCAGATTCGCCTCAACTCAAATCTTCCAGATCTGAAAATTTTCTTCAGATCCGAGTCTCGGATCTTGTTTTCACCTTTTTCCAGATCCGTCTGAACCATCCTACCACAAATTACTCCTGCCACATATTCTCCTTCAGGAACCACCTCAGATTGTAATCCTAAAACCTTGATCTGCCGTTTTCAGAAACTCCCGTTTTTCAGTCTTTTTCAGATCCAACTCCGAGGCTGTTTTGCCTAGACTTATTAGGTTTTAGATTTTGCATTTGTTAGTCTCATATTTGTGCATTTTGTTTGATCGGTGCTCTTTTCGTGTTTAGAAATCGCCCGTCCGGAAGCCGAGGAGCAGCCGATCGAGGACGTCGCTGAAGATCTTATCGCGGGACTTCAAGGCAAGTCACCACCACCTTGATCATGTTGACCCTATGTTTTCCAGTTAGCTAAGTATTTTGTTATTTGAGTATTATGCATGCTAATTAAGTAAACTTTGTATGTTCAAATATACCTGTTTAGCTATTGTCCCACATTGAATAGCCATTCCTGATTCTCAAGTCATGTGTATAATATTCTTAATGCCCTAGGTTAATGCTAAAGCATAACATTGGTAATATGGGTTATTCACATAAATGAGCAAAAATGGTTTTCAAAACTAAAAATGCCTTTTAAAATGTCTATCCTAGAGAGGAGAGGTGTGTCAGTCGAAACATGGAAAATACTGTGATGCTTATGATGATGATGTGATAACATGGTAATGTTGTAAATATGAAATGTTGTGAATTGTGAAAATGTGAATAGGGAAACTCCTCTCTAGAATAGCTTAAGGACCCACCAATTTGTGCTAAACATCCAATAACATGTTAACGTACCTCTACAAGCCTGTATGGGACGGGCATGACCAAGTATCCTTGCCGAACTATTGCCCTAGCTCTGCATAGAATCTATAACCTAAATAATAATGTGCACTAATACTGTTCACTGGTCAGGGAGGGAAGATCCCTCTTGGCCCACTTACACTGACGGTTGGGATGAGCCCAACCGATTCGTCTGAGTGAAAGATCGTGCAACTGATGTGGTTCCAGGGCACGAGTGCTGGATGTGGTTTCCCAGCACAAACCCCTCGTGTGGTTTTTGATTATCTTTTCTGCTTACGAATCAGCATACCTTCTTTGGAAACCCTGATATGTTAACCCTATCTTGATCTTGGGTATGCCACTACCTTAACCTAAAAAGTTGGCTGCTAAACTTCATTGACCAGATCGTTTTCACATTTCAGTCCAAAGGTGTTTCAATTTAGTCCTTTTCAGAAGTTTCGGAAAACCCAAAAAGGCTAAAAATCCCAGATCACCTCAAAATCCAAATCTGATCAAGTGATAACCTTTCTTTCATTTTTCTGAACATTTTTCCCTTCTGGAAGAATTCCAGAATCTCGACCAAAACCCTAGTTTCAGCCTCGACAAAAGTTCAAACCCTAATTACCCTGTTTTCGAATTTTGTCAAAACCACCAGATGTTATCGGATTTCATCATTTTTCCTGCTAGATGAGTCCAAGATATTTAGTAGCACTCATCTGCAAAATCAGAGTTCAAATTAGCCCTTCAGATCTTCAGAATTGCAAATAGGCCCAAACTCCCGAGCCAAAACCTTCACAGATCAGTCCAAATCGTTGCGAATAGGTCCAAAGTTCACAACCAGGTCCCTGCGAAGTTTTCAACCAGCAACCGCCAAATTGCCGCGCCGTTAACTCGTCGCCGGCGAGGTTCGCCGCGCTGCCACCTCACGGCCACGTAGCCACCAGCCATGCGCAGCTGTACCGCCACCGTGGAGCGCTCAAGCCCCACCGTGCCACCTTCTTCCCCGCGCGCGCGTGCTGCTGCTGCTGCTGCTGCTGCCAGGAGCTTTACGCCATTTGGCCACCATCCCGTAGATCATCGCCACCACCCTGACCGAATCCTGATATCCCGCGATTCACCGTCTCTGGCAGAGCCCCGCCGTGTCCCAAAGTGCATCGATGACCGCCCCAGCGCCAGAAGGAAGATCTTCCCCGGCGATTGCTGCTGCTCCCGAGAGCCTCACCCACGGCTATATAAACCCCCTCCCTTGCCCAGCATTGCCTCACACCACCCCACAGCTTCCTTGCCTTAGTCTTAGCACCAGAGAGCAACCGAGCCCTCAGCGCCGCCGCGAAGCTCATCTTCTCCGGCGAGCAGTTTCTGGAGCTCACGATGCCAGCTTCGCCCGAAGCTCTCCCCTCCAAACCAACGCCACCAGTAAGCTCCTTTCATTCCCCTGTACGTTTCATAGCCATCAATTGGTCCCCGGCGCACCTCAACGCCGGCAATCACCGGAAAACCGAAATCCCCTGTTCCTGCAATGCCGAGCGATTCAAGCCAAATTGATCCTCGTGCCTATAGAGGATATTGATCAGTGAGCTTGGATTCGCCAATTTTGCCCCGAACGCCGGATTTCCATGTTCGAGCCTCGGTAGTTCGCCGGAGCACGCCGCTGTGCTTCTCCAGCCGATCTCTGGCAAAATTGAGTGCACCAATAGCCTTGTGACAGCCCCTAGATGCTTCCCGAGCGTTGAATTGAGTTCAAACGCCCTGGAACGAAAACCCCCAAATCGGTGCCTTCGTCTTCGGCCCCGATCGCCGGAGTTCGTTTTCCGGCCAAACCAGCCAATGAGACCTTGTCATTTAGATAGATCTCAACCCCCTGAGCAATTTTGTCTACTAGCCCGACCTCTAAATCGACCTGAATCAAAAGATATAGCCATGCCAAGGTTGCTGTACAGTGGCTCAGTTCATGTCCAGGCCACCGTGTTTGCTCACCGGATTTGGCCACCCTCCGAATGTGGGGAACCCCGCCCCGTACCGAACACCACGGTACGGAACAGCACTCCCCTGTCGTAACTTCCCAGGAGTCAGTTGCGAACCAGAAATGAATATCATAACAACCAGCACAATACATAAATAATCCACAAAATATTACAAGGTTCACAGATGACGGCACTAGGGCCTTACAATAGTAACACAACGAGGTACAAAATAACGGTTCAGTTTTTTTTCAACAAAACGCGGAAGGAGCGGAACGCTAATCTTCACCCACAGTAGCTCGACCGGGGTACGCGACGCCTAGAAGCTCGGATCATACTCGAAGAAGTCTTCACAAGGCTCAGGCTCACACTCATGTGAACCCAAGTCGCTTGGCTCTTCAACTTCTGATGGAGAAAGTCAGTCACGGGTGAGTACAGAGTACTCAGCAAATCACCACTTAACAAATGCAATATATATAATATGATAAGGATTTCAAGGAAATGATTGAGGTTCTTTTCCAAACCTTTTTCGTCACCTAACAGTTGATAGTCATGAAAAGCATTCAAAACATTCTTTGAAAATTTACCTTATATATATATATATAACAGTTCAAGAGTGCAGAATTTAAAGCAGTTGATAAAACAGTTCATAAAAACTACTTGTGCCTCACAACATGGATAAAACCCATTGACCATAACACACTCCAAAATCCGGGAGCACGGAGTATTCAAATACATTTTAAACTCTGCAGAGGGGTACCGCTTTACCCACAAGACTTCTCAACTACCACTGTTGACCACGAGCATAGGCCTTTTGCCCAATCACGCTACTTTAAGCATATGAGTCTCCTATGCCAGGTTCGATCACGCTGCTTTAAGCGCGCCACTGAGTTGAGAATAACACGCTTTTCACCCTACCTTGCCATTATACTAGCTCTGCCCCGTAAAAGGTTCACCACCGGTCAGTGGCCCAGGAATTCCACCTCCGGGTGGGGTTCCTATTACAGTTGTGAAGCATTGTAGGGATCTTCCCTCTCATACCTTCACCTTACCCCTCACTCAATATTGGGCCGCAGTGGGAGACCCTCTCCACCAATAGTGAGCGGACACACGAGGGGTTTGTGCTGGGAAACCACATCCAGCACTTGTGCCCTGGAACCACATCAGTTGCACGATCTTTCACTCAGACGAATCGGTTGGGCTCATCCCAACCGTCAGTGTAAGTGGGCCAAGAGGGATCTTCCCTCCCTGACCAGTGAACAGTATTAGTGCACATTATTATTTAGGTTATAGACTCTATGCAGAGCTAGGGCAATAGTTCGGCAAGGATACTTGGTCGTGCCCGTCCCATACCAGGCTTGTGGAGGTACGTTAACATGTTATTGGATGTTTAGCACAAATTGGTGGGTCCTTAAGCTATTCTAGAGAGGAGTTTCCCTATTCACATTTTTCACAATTCACAACATTTCATATTTACAACATTACCATGTTATCTCATCATCATCATAAGCATCACAGTATTTTCCATGTTTCGACTGACACACCTCTCCTCTCTAGGATAGACATTTTAAAAGGCATTTTTAGTTTTGAAAACCATTTTTGCTCATTTATGTGAATAACCCATATTACCAATGTTATGCTTTAGCATTAACCTAGGGCATCAAGAATATTATACACATGACTTGAGAATCAGGAATAGCTATTCAATGTGGGACAATAGCTAAACAGGTATATTTGAACATACACAGTTTACTTAATTAGCATGCATAATACTCAAATAACAAAATACTTAGCTAACTGGAAAACATAGGGTCAACATGATCAAGGTGGTGGTGACTTGCCTTGAATTCCCGCGATAAGATCTTCAGCGACGTCCTCGATCGGCTGCTCCTTGGCTTCCGGACGGGCGATTTCTAAACACGAAAAGAGCACCGATCAAACAAAATGCACAAGTATGAGACTAACAAATGCAAAATCTAAAACCTAATAAGTCTAGGCAAAACAGCCTCGGAGTTGGATCTGAAAAAGACTGAAAAATGGGAGTTTTTGAAAACGGCGGATCAAGATTTTAGGATTAGAATCTGAGGTGGTTCCTGAAGGAGAATATGTGGCAGGAGCAATTTGTGGTAGGATGGTTCAGACGGATCTGGATTTGGAGGTTGGACGGAGAAAAACCACTTTTGGCAGAATTTTAGGATAAACCGGGTAAAATCGGATCTGGAAAAAGGTGAAAACAAGATCCGAGACTCGGATCTGAAGAAAAATTTCAGATCTGGAAGATTTGAGTTGAGGCGTATCTGATGGCGAAGACGGATCTTCGATCGGAGATCTCTAGAGCATTGAACAGTTAAAAGAATCACTAATAAGAAAGGCTGAAATTACTGTAGCATACGGGTACTGTAGCAATCCGAGTACTGTAGCAGCGGGATTTCAGCATGGGTGGTTTGAGCTCCGGTGGGTCTCGCCGGAGAGGAGAGAAGGCCGGGGAGTTTGGGAGGTGATGGAGGCTACAAGGGGGAATGCTGGGGGCTAACAATGGCAGCAAGAGGCGGTCGGAAATGGAGAAGGTGGCGCACGGCCGGCCGCGAGGAAGACGAGCTCGCCGGCGGCGGTTCTCGGGCGGCGGTGCACGATTTGAGCTAGGATTTGGTGGGTGAGCTGCTGGAAACGAGGGGAGGATGATGGTATGGCCTGATTGGAGAGAAAATGGCCCGAACGACGAGAAACCCAAGATGGCCGGCGGCAGGAAAAACAAGAAGCGCCGGTGGAGGGAGCTCCGGCGACCATTTCGCCGAGATCCAGAAGAGAAAAAGAAAGAGAGTGAGGAGGCACACCTGATGGACAAGCTCGGACAAGCAAAAGACGTCTGCAGCGAGGGAACTATGACGAGGTGATGGCGGCCGGTGCTGGAGCGCGGCCAAACCAGCGGCTGAAGAGCAGAAATCACCCCCTTTGATATTTTATGTGAAATGTTTCAACCAAATGCAAAAATCTTGAATGCTCTGCGTGTCTAGGTGTTTCCTCTACCACTCTACAGAAGAACTTGTGAAAATATTCTGGTTTGAGCTGTTTTACAGTCATGCCAAAGCTTATAAAGAAAGACATTCAGGTGGAAACGAGGTGTAACAGTGGCATGCTGACATGTAATGCATCTAACAGGGTCATGCAGGTCTTTACACTGTGTTAGCTGTGGAATGGGTGAGGGTAGAAGGGTAATTGTGCAGAAAATATTGTTTTTGTCAATTCTAGGGGCTTGTTTGAAAATTTCTGAAAATAGGAGGGCTGAAATGCAAAATGTCAGTGCATGGGAAGTTGTGGAACGTGGTTACTTGTGCAAATAAAATATATTAAATATTTTCACAGAATTTTTAATGCATTACTTTAAATTAAATATATTCCTTTATGCAATTTTCAAATAGGAAAATCATTATTTCATGTGGAAAAATGATTTGTTTGATGCGTAAAATCATGATGCCATGAACTTAAAAATATGCATGCATGAGAAAAATGTTGGGGGGATGATTTAGGATTGAACAGGTGAAAGAATTTCGCTGATCGGAATAAAAAGATAATTAAACAGAATTTCGGAAGATTTAGACCGGAAGGAAAATCTGAGAAGTAGAGAGTTTAAGAATGGAATTTTGCGGCTGTTACATGCCCCGGGCGCCGCCTTTTGGCCCCCGGGACTTGGCCTCCGGCGCCTGTCCCGAGCGCTCCATTTTCCCGGGGACGAGACCTCCGGTGCCTGCCCCAGGCGCCACCTTTTGGCCCCCAGGACCTGGCCTCCGGCGCCTATCCTGGGCGCCGCCATTTGCCCGTGCACGAGGCCTCCTGTGCCTGCCTCGGGCGCCACCTTTTGGCCCCCGGGACCTGGCCTCCGGCGCCTATCCCGGGCGCCGCCATTAGCCCGGGGACAAGGCCTCCGGTGCTTGCCCCGGGCGCCGCCTTATGGCCCCCGGGACCTGGACTCCGGTGCCGGTCCCGGGCGCGGCCATTTGCGCGGGAACGAGCCCTCCGGTGCCTGCCCCGGGCGCCGCCTTATGGCCCCCGGGACCTGGCCTCCGGCGCCGGTCCCGGGCGCCGCCATTTGCCCGGGGACGAGGCCTCCGGTGCCTGCGCCGGGCGCCGCCTTTTGGCCCCCGGGACCTGGCCTCCGGTGCCTGCCCCGGGCGCCGCCTTTTGGCCCCCGGGACCTGGCCTCCGGCGCCTGTCCCGGGCGCCGCCATTTGCCCAGGGACGAGGCCTCCGGTGCCTACCCCGGGCGCCGCCTTTTGGCCCTCGGGACCTGGCCTCCGGTGCCTGCATCGGGCGCCGCCTTTTGGCCCCCGGGACCTGGCCTCCGGTGCCGGTCCCGGGCGCCGCCATATGCCCGGGGACGAGGCCTCTGGTGCCTGCCCCGGGCGCTGCCTTTTGGCCTCTGGAACCTCGCCTTCGGTGCGTGTCCCGGGCCTCGTCGTCCTTCTAAAGGTAAAGTCTCTGGTTGTTGGTCACGTGCAGGTCACGCGAGGAGCGCCTCGGGAATCAGCGACCACCTATCAAGCATCCAAGGCGTTTGACCGGGAGAAGGACGTTGCTACCCCTCAATCCGACGGTGGCTCTCGGGGTAGATAGGTCTTTTTGCTTCTTTTTGGGGCTATAAATAGCCCTTGTACCCCTCAGTTGTAACCAAGGGATTCATTTATTGGAATAGCCAAAACTCACAGGTGTGCTCCGGAAGCCACTCCCCCGTAGAGGGCCTCCCCAGCCGACTCCGGTCGGGAGCACGCCGACAGGACTCGGGCCCCCACCGGGACCCAAACCTGTATAAATCCTCGTGTCAATTCTAGTGTTTGTCCGGCGAGGGAAGACCGGTCACTCGGTCAGCCCGCGTCGCGTTCTCTTTGCTAGGATCATTTACAAAACCTGCCGGGGTATTCGCAATACCACAACAGAAAACAAATTGAGACTGATAACTCTGAAAGTTAGAGATCGAATCTGATCTGACTTCTGAAGGCTTTTTGTTGGGGGAAATCTCCACGGGATCAAGTCTAGGTAAGAAGTTGTTCGATTTGCCCGGGGACAAGGCCCCCCGGTGGCTTGTCCTGGGCGCCGCCATTTGCCCAGGGACAAGGCCCCCCGGTGGATTGTCCCGGGTGCCTCCTTTTGCCCGGGGGCAAGGCCCCCCCCGGTGGCTTGTCCCGGGTGCCGTCTTCCGAAGACAGGAGTCTCCAGTCCTGTGATCCGGGAGGATCTCAGGTCGCGTTCGCAACGGATTTGCGACCACGAAAAGGTTTACGACATTGGAAAGGTTTGCGACCTTGGGAAGGATTCAAAGTCTTCGAGCCTTCAATGTTGGATGATGAGCCAGATACCATAGTACCATCTGTTGAAGATTTGGTCTATCAACGAGGCGAACCTTTACGTGAAGATGTGATTCTGGAGAGGAAGGTGACTACCACCCGCAGTGGCACAAAGGAGACTTTTCGAATCGGTCGGAAAGATTAACGAGCACGTGCGGCAAAGTGGTACACAAAAGAAGATGGACAAGCCCAATTTCCACATCTCCAGTTTGATCGAGAGGTCGTAACGGGGGTTGGCTCCTTCTCAACAAGGGAGTCATGATCCGGGAGGATCTCCAAGTCCTGATCGCATACGGATTCGCGACCAAGTCCTGATCGCATACGGCTTTGCGACCTTAACCGTGTTCGGAAAGGTTTCGCGACCATGGATTGGTTCGCGACCAGGAAAAGGAATTCGTTCCCTGTTCGGAATTGTAATCCTATATATATAACTAAGCTTATTTGTTTAGGATTAATAAGTCTGATACATACTCATACGATTGGACTATAAATACCTTGTAATAGGTCTAGTTTAGATCATCGAAGAGTCATAGAACTTATTTGAGTTTTAGACACTTATAGTTCCTTCGACGTAGGCAAGTGTGCCTAACGTTCGACGTGTAAAGCCCTCTTTGAAATAAAGAGTTGTGCAATTACTTTGGGTTTCGGTATTTTCGAGTAAGATCCCGTTATTCCGCATATTAGAATCTGGGTGAGCCTAGTGCGAAAACCAAGGCTAGGTCTCAAACGGATCATCCTGGGTCACGTGAGGGTCACGCGAGAAGTGCCTCAGGAGCTGGCGGACACCTGTCAAGCATCCAAGGTTCCTGACCAGGAGAAGGACGTTGCTGCCCCTCGATCCAACGGTGGCAGGCGGGGCATTTTAGTCTTTTTGTGTCTTTTGGGGCTATATAAGCCCTTGTAACACCTCATGTAAGAAAAAGAATTCATTATTACTTGGAATAGACAATCTAACAGGTGTGCTCCGGAGCCATCTCTCCCCCGAGAGAGCTCCCCTAGCCAACTCTTGTTGGGAGCACGCCGACAGGACTAGGGTCTCCACTGAGGCCCGAACCTGTATAAACCTTCGTGTCACTTGCTGTGTTTGCCCGACGGGAGGGGACCGGTCACTCAGTCAGCTCGCGTCGTCTTTTCTTCGCTAGGATCTTCCACAAAACCTGCCGGGGTATTCGTAATACCACGACAGTTGGCTACGATCGCGCTGGGGGAGGCGTTGTACCTTAATTTATTATCAATACAACTGGTTTTTTCTTCAACTCTGGCTCGATGCAGGTTTTTACATTACCATCTCTCATGGCGATGCCCTCCCCGCGAGGAAGTGGGCTATCACAACCCAACATGTCCCTACCACAGGAGTCCCACTCCCATAGGGCGGCTTACGATCACCCCTCGTGGACTGAGGGTGTAAGAGCAACCCGATCCTCAAGGACCACGGTAACGAGTCAATTTGAGAGACTATTCCCCTACTCAAACACTCAGACCCGTCATCGAGCACATCCTCCTCCGGGAGTCAGTTCTCCTTAGCGAGACGGAATTCTCGGATATTATTTCTTGGAGATTTCGTTTCCGGCTCCCCGTTTTCACGGCGACCAGATGGTTGTCTCCCAGAAAAATTATCCCCGGGAATTTCACTTTCTCGGATTTTCTTGGATGTTCTCCCCCGGAGATCTCCCAGGAAAATTCCTAGACATATTGGGTCTCCCGGAAAGCCCCTTTTCGGCTCCCTGTTCTCATGGCAACCGGAGGGTTTTCTCTTGGGAAAATTCCCAGACATATTGGGTCCCCCGGAAAGCCCCTTCTCGGTTCCCCATTTTGACGGTGATCGGAGGGTATCCTCTCGAGAAAATTCCCAGAAATATTAGTTCTCCCGGAAAATGCATCCTCGGTTTCCCGTTTTCATGGCGACCGGAGGGTTTTTACCCCGGAGAGGATTTCTTGGAATTTTGGGTTTTCTTGAATATTCTTTCTCGGAGACCTCATCCCTGGCTCCCCGTTCTCATGGTGACCGGAGGATTCTGGGAAGGATTCCGCAGAGGCTTTCGAAATATTATTCCCAGAAGTTTTCACAACCTTAAGAAAACTTGAGGAACTCATAATTGGAGGTTTCTTACCTCGGGCGCTTTGTCACCCCCACAGCGTACGGAGCTACCCTCCGGCCTGCTGTGGGGGGGGGGGGGGGGGGATAAGGAGCTCCCGGAAAACACCCTGTTCTGGACTATCAATGTTGGGGGAAATCTCCATGGGACTAAGTCCAAGTAAGTTGCGTCACACTCGCCCGGGGACCTGGCCTCCGGTGCCTCCCCGGGCGCCGCCTTTTTGGCCCCCGGGACCTAGCCTCCGGTGCCGTCCCGGGCGCCGCCATTTGGCTCCCGGGACCTGGCCTCCGGTACCATCCTGGGTGCCGCCATTTGGATCCCAGGACCTGGCCTCCAGTGCCGTCCTGGGCGCCACCACTCGCCTGGGGACCTGGCCTCCGGTGCCTCCCCGGGCGCCGCCTTTTTGGCCCCCGGGACCTGGCCTCCGGTGCCGTCCCGGGCGCCGCCATTTGGCTCGGGGACGTGGCCTCCGGTGCCGTCCCGGGCGCCGCCTTTTTGGTCCTCGGGACCCGGCCTCCGGTGCCGTCCCGGGCGCCGCCATTTGGCTCCCGGGTCCTGGCCTCTGGTGTCGTCCCGGGTGCCACCATTGGCCGGTGGACGTGGCCTCCGGTGCCGTCCCGGGCGCCGCATTTTTGGCCCCCGGGACCTGGCCTCCGGTGCCGTCCTGGGTGCCGCCATTTGACTCCCGGGACCTGGCCACCAGTGCCGTCCCGAGCGCCGCCTTTTTAGCCCACGGGACCTGGCCTCCGGTGCCGTCCCGGGTGCCGCCATTTGGCCCGGGACCTGGTCTCCAGTGCCATCCCGGGCGCCGCCTTTTACCTCCCGGGACCCGGCCTCCGGCGCCGGTCCCGGGAGCCGCCTTTGGTTTGGAGACCTGGCCTCCGGCGCATGTCCTGGGCCTCATCGCCCTTCTAAAGGTAAAGTCTCGAGTTGATTTGTCATGTGCAGGTCACGCGAGGAGCGCCTCGGGAATCAGCGACCACCTGTCAAACATCCAAGACGTTTGACTGGGAGAAGGACGTTCCTACCCTTCAATCCGAAGGTGGCTTCCGGGGTAGTTTAGGCTTTTTGCTTCTTTTTGGGGCTATAAATAGCCCTTGTACCCCTCAGCTGTAACCAGGTGATTCATTTGTTGGAATAGCTAAAAACTAACAGGTGTGCTCCGGAAGCCTCTCCCTTGGAGAGAGCCTCCCCAGCTGACTCCGGTCGGGAGCGCACCGACAGGACTAGGGCCCCCACCGGGACCCGAACCTGTATAAATCCTTGTGTCATTTCTTGTGCTTGTCTGGCGGGGGAGGACTGGTCATCTGATCAACCCGCGCCGCGTAATCTTTGCTAGGATCGTTCTCAAAACCTGTCGGGGTATTCGCAATACCAAGACAATCAAAAATATGATACACAAGCAAACTTACCTTTATTGAAAACATTTAAACGGAGGACATCTTCCCCCTCCGGTGGGCATCTTTACATCAAACATGATACAACCCGGGGTACAACCTGGAAAGACCCTACTCCTAATAATCCCGGAGGCCTTCCGATATCTCCCGGGCTAGGTCCCGGTACAAGCTTTGTATACGACGCTGGGCCTCCCGGAGCAAGTCTTCGGGCCAATATTCGTAGCCTGCCGGTGGAAGTATTAGGAGCGGGGGAACCCTCCGGGACTTCAGTCGTGGGGGGGACAGTTCAGCGCGGTGATTGTCGAAGTTGTCCAGGTGCCACTCCGGATGCCACCGCAATAGGATTGGCTCCCGAGAAACGCCCTTGCCATGTCCCTCGGAAAGGAGACTTAATAAAATGAAGGCGGCCTGGGCATCCCCCGGGTGACATCCACTGGAGACCGGGGGCTCCACCTCCAGAGCAGCTTCCTGTAACATCGGGACGCCCTCGAGGTTGCGCTTCAACCCCGGGGGTCGTTCCCCGGAAGTGATTCCTCGAGCCCCAGGACTAAGCTCCCGGGAAACCTAGTAAATTTGATTTGAAGACTTAGCAAAAAATTCTAGTTCTATTTCATCAAAATGTTTTTGTACAAGTGTCCGGGGCGTCGCCTGCGCCGTGCGCATTGAGACAACGCACAGCCTCTGTGAGCATCTCCTGCGCTGCCTCGGAGCTGCCTCTTGAGCCCAGGCTCACTCCAAGCCCCTCAAGGGCTGAGCGGATGGAACATCCCGCGTCCGTTACCGCCCAGACACTAGAGCCCTCGAGCTCTCGGAGGGCATCCTCCTTCACCTTGGCCTCCCTCCGGAGCCGGTTGTTGGCGGTCTCAGAGGCATGGAGTTGGGCCCGCACCCGGGCCAACTCTCGGAGGGCGCCGTCCCGCTCCTCCAAATAGGCGGCGTCCTTCCCCTCCGCGTCCTTCAGCACCCGGTTGAAGCGCGCTTCAATCCCCCGGGTGATGGCCGCCCCCTAGAAGCGCAAGAGTTAATGAAAGTTCGAGTTGGGAGTATCGAAGGAAGCAATCCACCGGCTCGAGAAAGAACCTGGATCTGGAGGGATTGAAGCTCCCCGCAGTGCTCGTGGAGCGTCCCTTGCGAGACGTAGTCCTGGACCTTCCAGGTCTGCAGACGCTCCGCGTACCGGTCGACCTCCCCCACGGACAGCAGGGGGGGGTCTCCCTCCCGACGACGCTGGAGCCATCAGGACCGGTGGCGGGCCCCCTTGCAAAAGACGCGGGGGTGATGAGAACTGGAGTGGCGGTGGCGGTCGTCCTCGCTGCCGAAGAAGTCTTCGAGGAGGAGGCCGATGAGGTCTCCGAGGGAGTACCTCCCCGGGGGGAATGAGGAGCCCTTTCCCCTTCCCAGGCCGCGGAGCCCCTGGGACCTCCGTCACCGGGGGGACCTCATAGACCGAGGGGCTCCCCCCCTCATCCACCGGCCACTCGACGTGCAGAGGGGAGGCCTCCGCGAATCGAACCTCAAGTCTCTCCGGCTCCGGTAGCGCCGGGGCCGCCGGGAGGGCTACCGCCGAAGGTGGCGAGGGGGCGTAATCCGCCGAGTCGGACGCCCCTCGTTGCCGGCTGGTTCCTTTCCCCAGGCCTCTCCGGAGGCCTCAGGGAGGCGCGCGGGCTCATGCGCCTCCGCCCCCCCAGAGTTCCCCGGGAGAGGCGGCGTCACTTCACGCCGGGGAGGTGCCCATGCACGCCCTGACCCGGGGGCTGCGTCCCGGGCCTTCACGGGCGTGGAGGCCGGTGTCGTCGATGGACCGGGGGTTTTCTGGGCCTTGGCCCGCTTTGGCTCAGAGCCCCCGGTGCCCTCCATCCCCCTCTTGTGGGAACCAGGGGTGGGGAGAGGAGTTCTTGCCGGTATCCTCAGCCCGAAGGCCTCAGCCACCAGGTTCCGAGGAGGACCCTCCCCAATGACGCGCACGATCCGCTCGTGCTCGTCAGCATAGTACCTCCCGAGGATGTTCTCTGCCTTCTCCCGGGTGGCCGGGTACGGCCAGACTGCAAAAGGTAAGTTAGAAAAATATGCAAAAAGAAAATGAGCAAAGTAGCCGGGAGCTTACGTCGGGTCACCGGCTTTTGCGAGGGTTGCTGGGCTGATCCCCCTCCTCCCGTGCGAGAAGGGGGAGATCTTCAGCAGCGTCAGCTCCTTGGCGGTGTCCCTCATAGAGCGGACGTCCTGGGAGCCCACGACCTTGCTGAGGAGCTTCAGCTCCTCCTCAGTTCACACCGGGGGCTTGGGAGCAGATGACCGACTGTAGGAGGGGGGCTCTGGGGAGTACACCACCTCGTCGTCCCATACCAGGAGGTAGAACCACCTCCGGATCCAGTCCCCCCAGTGGTCCAGGGAGGCTGCTACCGGGGAGTACCCGGAATGGTAGAAGCTGGATCATCACCGAGCCGAACGGAGACTTCGGCCCTCCCTTCACCAGGTGGGAGCTCCTCGCCGCTGGCTCGTAGAAGTACCGGAACAGCCGGAGCGTTGTCTCCTGTTCGGTGGCTGTCTCGAAGAGCCATATGAAGAGGCCCATCCAGACGAAGGCGTTCGGTGTTAGGTGGTTCAGTGTCGCCCTATACTCCTTCAAAACTCCCGGAGCAACAGGTGCACCGGGAGCCGGACCTCGGCCTCAACGAAATCCTGGAAGGCCACCACTTCCCCGGGCCTAGGGCGGGGGGCTCCGTCCTTCTTCGAGGGGATCAGGACATCCCCGTTCGGGACCACCCCCCGGTCTACAAGGGACTCCAGGTCCCCGGATGTGAACTCAGAGGCCCAGAGGAAGTCCGCGGTGACTTCCTCCGGTGGCACCTCCGCGGCCTTGGCATGGCCCTTGGGTCCCATTTGATTCTTTCAGTGGCTTAGGCTCTAAAGAAAAAGGGTGACGTTTCCGGGGGCTAAGCTTCCAGAACTGGGCTTCCGGGAGAAGGCTACCGGAAGAGCTAAGGGCGCTAAAGGAGTTTGAAGCTTGGAGGGTTGGAGTGGTTTCTCCGGGCCCCTCAAGGCCCTAGTTATAGGGTCCAAATGCGGCCCCGATGGGCGCCACGTGGCCCTTTGAGGTGCATCCCCGCTGCTCAAATTCAAACAGCGCGCGGGAAACGAAGGGATGGGCGCGTGAAACGAGGCGTCGCCGGTTCAAACCGCGGGCAACCATTATGGCCAAATGACGCGCTTCCTTTGAGGCGATGTCCTAATGAATGATGGCACAGGGATCGAAGCGTCACGGCTCCGGTGGCTTGTCCCG
The DNA here is from genome assembly GCA_019359835.1 of Pharus latifolius. NCBI lineage: Eukaryota > Viridiplantae > Streptophyta > Magnoliopsida > Poales > Poaceae > Pharus > Pharus latifolius. The sequence continues at coordinate 37,172,748 of CM033328.1, read as the reverse complement.
GAGATGTTCCCGGTAATATGAACCATCCCCTCCGGGGACTCGAGCATCGTCCCCGGAGGGCATGGGGGGCTGCTGTTGGGGGAAATCTCCACGGGATCAAGTCCAGGTAAGAAGCTGTTCAATTTGCCTGGGGACAAGGCCCCCCGGTGGCTTGTCTCGAGCGCCGCCATTTGCCTGGGGACAAGGACCCCCGGTGGCTTGTCCCGGGCGCCGCCTTTTGCCCAGGGACAAGGCCCCCCGGTGGTTTTTCTCGGGCGCCACCTTTTGCCTGGGGGCAAGGCCCCTGGTGGCTTGTCCCAGGCGCCGTCTTTTGCCTGCGGCAAGGCCCCCTGGTGGCTTGTCTTGGGCGCCGTCTTCCGAAGACAGGAGTCTCCGGTCCCAGGTCATGTGAGGGTCACGCGAGAAGTGCCTCGGGAACCGGCGGACACCTATCAAGCATCCAAGGTTCCTGACCGGGAGAACGGCGTTGCTGCCCCTTGATCCAATGGTGGCAGGCGGGGTAGTTTAGTCTTTTTGCGTCTTTTGGGGATATATAAGCCCTTGTAACACCTCATGTAAGAGAAAGAATTCATTATTACTTGGAATAGACAATCTAATAGGTGTTCTCCGGAGCCATCTCTCCCCTGAGAGAGCTCCCCTAGCCAACTCCGATTGGCAGCACGCCGACAGGACTAGGGTCTCCACTGAGGCCCGAACCTGTATAAACCTTCGTGTCACTAGCTGTGTTTGCCCGACGGGAGGGGACCGGTCACTCGGTCAGCTCGCATCGTCTTTTCTTCGCTAGGATCTTCCACAAAACCTGCCGGGGTATTCGTAATACCACGACGCTTTTCTACTCGAGGTAATTAGTAGGCCATATCTGGATGATCTGATCTTGTTTTGGGTCTAAGGCAATGATTTTGAGATTTTTGAGCTTCAGAAAAGAATAGATTTGAGATGGTCATGCTACTTCTAAAGAGACAAATGCGTGCATGATTTTCAATGAAAAACGACGTTTTCACCCCAAAACCAGGGTGTTACACTAGCTCTCTGGCGGCTGCGCGCACTGTCTCTCTCCGGCCTCCCACCGTCCGGCGCGACCACCTTCGACTACTTCTCCCGACCTCCGGTGCTTCCTCTCCTCGGCGCCTCCTCCCGGCCACCTCTGACCGTCTCCTCCTCCGACATCTCAGGTGCCCCTCCTTCCTTTCCCTCTCCTTCATCCTGCTATGTATGATTGCTTTTGTAAAGGTGTAGCACGGCTAATGTGGATGGGAATATGAGATCTAAGAGTGATGTTTTAGAGTAAAAGTACTCACATTTTTGCAGTGTTGAGGGTATTAGCTTTAGACAAAAGTCCCAAGTCTTGTGTTACTAATGGGTGAACTATGAAAGTAAAGTTTGCATTTCCATCGGTTAGAAAAAATAGTATGTATGATTGGTCTGAAAGCCCACAGATGTACTATGAGTTATGCGAATTGAGTAATGCAGCATGTTTCACAACATCATTGTCATATGATTGCTATCTCAACCTAAAGCACATTACGGATGAATTAATCAATGATAAAAATGCCTATATTGCACAAGAGTAGCCAAGATAATACGGCCCTATGATACCACAAAGCTCCCAAATGAGCAGAATATTTATTTTTGGCAAGATAGTATGGCCCTATGGCACTTGTCCTCTCTTATTAAAACAGGTGAATTCTTATTTTTTCCATGATATGTAATCATAACTGTTGTAATAGATTTGGTTTACAACTCAAACAATTTATATTGCTTATATTGATTGTAGTGAGGTTTTATCAAGTTCAATGGCTTGGATGACAAGATATTGTAGAACATGACAATTCAAGCTTATGGTTAACACACCACAATTGATTATTGAAGTGTGTGTGTGACACACACATAGTAGTATTACTCTAATTTTTTTGAGAAGTGAAATGCAAAGTATCAATTGGCATGTAAAAGAGTAGATTACAACCTAAATTAAACTAACAGAAGGTGTAGTTAAATACTGCAACAATAACCCCGTTGTCAAAGAATTCAATCTTCTCTCTTTCACTTGTGTTAGCAACTGATATTTCTGGTACCAAAGTGAACCGGTCGGGAGTCAGAGCGACCTCTCTGGCGATGAGACGTCTGGGTTGGAGGTCGCCCTGTCCACCGTGGCCCAGCCGCAGAAGACAAAGGGGCAAGGCCGGATGACATGCGCTCGTCTCGACAGGTGGGAAAAGTAGCACATATAGTTCAACGACAACGCGGTGCTGGAAGCTCCAGAGAAACTAGTCGGTCAGTACCGCTCACTATGCGGCAAAGTGGCAAGGGAGCGGGTGCCCATCACCACCTCCGAGTGGGGTGAAGTGCCTCGAGAGTGCAAGGACGAGCTGTGGAAAGAAGTGCAGGCGGCGTTTCACATTCCTGAGGATCGCCAGCTCACCATCCGCCGGACGGCACTGATCGCAATAAATAAGGCATGGAGGACCTTCAAGAGCCATCTTGTCAACCACTATATGAAGGAGTCGAAGACCCCCTTCAATGACTACCCTTTCGTGACTCCCGAGGCATGGCAACAGTTCGTGGAGATGAAGGGTGCGCCTGAGTTCCAGGCGCTTAGTGAGAAGAGCAAGGCTAACCAGGTGTAGCTTCTAGGCCCCTATAGAGTGTTTTAATAATTAATGACAACTACAAATGGTATACTAACATTACCTGTCTAGTTGTGTCAAAGAAGGTACTTAAAAGACAGGTCAATGAAAGGCAAAGAAAGAGCATCATGATAAAGAAAGGGCATTGATCAAAAGGGCAAAGGTACGAAATAGGATCTTTTCCATTTTTACCGGTCTAAGGTGATTAGAGAAGAATTTTGACCGGATTTTAGGATAGTTGCCGTACTATTAAGAGGAGCATGTGGTGTATCACAAAATACTTCATCTATATGCCACAAATAATAAAATCCACTTGCATTGCATGCTAGAAGGTCACATCCTTTGAGAATGCTTATTTCAGCTCATGTCTGTCTCAGTCGGTTTGACCGTGTGTTATACCGGTCTGACCGAATTATCGGACTAACCGTTTAAGATCTCGGACTGACCGATGTTGTGTCTATGCATAGTGTATTCCTTTTTAAGGTCGGTCTGTCCGTAGTTAAATTCTCGGTCAGACTCCTGGAACCTCTTGTTTTATCCTTCTGGCATTTTGAGCTATTACGGTCTGACCTTTTGTTATACCGGTCTGACCGTGAAATTGGTCTGACCCTGTTTTTGTACTGCGGTCTGACCGTTTGACCGGTCTGTCCGTATATATCGGCCTAACCGTATAAGGTGTCCAGAAACTATGTCGTCTCTGGACAGTTTCACGGTCTGACCGAAATAGGCTCCGGTCTGACCGTATGTGTGCCTGACAAGGGCAGTTGAGCATTTATTGCGCCTGTTTAATGCCGTTGCAATTGCGGCGGTCTGACCGAGCTTGTGCCTGCGGTCTGACCGCCAGGTGATCTTTTTCTCCCAACGGCCTGTAACGGCTATATTAATTGTGGGGGGTATATATACTCCCATGCACGGCCCTGTTCAGAACTTTTGGCATAATCTTGAGCATTGTCATCATCCTTGAGAGCCTAAGCTTGTTTCATACACTCTAGGTTTCAAATTCTCAAATTTGTGAGAGTGTGCATTTGAGATCTTCTAGTGCATTGCATTTAGATCATTGAATCAATCGTGTGGCACTAGGAGAAGGCAAAGTGATCATCACCGGCTTGTTACTCTTGGAGTTTGCCGGCTCCTAGACGGCTAGGAGAAAGGTTTTGAAGAGCTCTTCAAGGAAGATTGTGAAGAAGCTTCAAAACGTCTTGTGAAAGGTTGAGCACGCCTTGCCGGAGCGGTAAAGTGCATCCTTAGTGAAATCGAGGTTTGGATAACTCATCACACTAGTCCGGCTCAAGATCTAGGTCACTTCTCGAGAGAAGGTTGACTAGATAGAGGAGCGGTTAGAGATTTGAGTTTGCCTCAACGTGGATTAGGGGTGATCGGCAAATCACCGAGACCACGGGATATATCCTTGTGTTGAAATTGTTCTTTATTCATCTTGTGTTACTTAAATTGCTCTCATTTATTACAAATTGTTTGATTTATTGTAATTTGCTAAAATCGCCTATTCACCCCCCCTCTAGTCGATATCCTAGATCCTTTTCACCAGGCCAAGAATACCCACCCACACAGACTAGGCACCGGTGGGTATGTGGGGAAGAAGGCTCTGTGGAGAAAGCAGGTTGAGGAGGCTTCCCAGTCTTCGGCCTCCTCTCCTTATGCGAGGATAATGGACGTGCGCGCCCGCAATTGGTGCCGAGCAAGATTGAAGATCACCACCTACGGAAGCATCTCGATGAATAACCCTACGGACAGGGAAGTGATCGATCGGTTGGTAAGGTCTCTAACTTACTATCCTCGTAACATGCATGCAATGGGTTGTATTGCTAAGTTCTCCTGTTGCAGGCGGTGCTGAGTGCACAGGCGTCATCCGGATCTTTCAACCCTAGCAGGGAGAGGGCTATCCTAACGACGGCGCTGGGAAATAAGGAGCATCTGGGCCGTGTGTGCGGTCTCGATGCCACTGTGCCTTGGAGGGCAGGTTTCGCTGATGATGAGGAGGCGGCTAAGAGGAGAAAGAGATCCTACAAAGCCCGTGACGAACGGATCAAGGAGGAGATCCAATCGAAGTTTTACCAGTGGGACGTAGAACTCAGGCAGGAGTTGGCGAAGATGCGGGCAATGTATCATGAGCTAAGATAGTCCCGGGGAATCCCCCCTACAACAGCGGACTTACACAGCCCTGTTCTTGGCCGCCATAGCAGCTGCGAATCCGCGCCGAGGGCTTCGCATCCGGAGTCTTCACATCCAGAGCCCCCTCGATAGTATCTGGTAGACTTTCTGCAGGTAATGACAGCTTTTCTTTGTTAATTCATTCGAAAGTGAAATTCAATGTGTACCCTAATGTCATCTTAATGCGCACTGTTTGTAGGAACCCGCCTCCTACAAGTTTATGGTGCGGGCCGGTTTCTTCCCGATCGAGGCTGGCCGTGGGATGGCGCAACCATGCATGACAGGGACGACGATCCACGGTGTCCCTCTATCTGAGGGTTTTGCACGGGTCCAGGTGGAAATTGTCTTTGAGCATCGCAAGGGATTTCCATAGGACAAGCCACCGAACGACGAGATTATCACTCTCGGGGTTGCGGTGCACACATTCGTGCAATGGTCCAAGAAGGACATTGTCCTGGGTTAGGTAATTCCCCCACCGATTTCACAATTTCGTACTGTAACAATAGCCCTCGGATTAGTGGTCATTACTATACGTAGGTTCTTACCCCTACGCACACTGACACTCAGCCTACTAGCCAGCCAACCCCTCCTCCGACAAGCTAGCCGACGGGTCCAACGATGAAGCTGACGCTGACTAGGAGGAAAGGCATCAAGATGCTAGCTTCCAAGGGAAAAGCAAAGAAGAGCACGACGAAGGAGAGTGAGAAGAGCACGCCGTCTCCCATGCCGTTCGTTCTTGGGATGCCCATGACCCCGGATACGACAATTCGGAGCATGGGTCTTGCATGCCAGAGCCTGCATGGATGGTACATGCAGAAGACAAACGAGACCAGGATGCAGTGTCGAACGCACTTCATGATCAAGCACACCATGGCAGAGTTCCACCAATACGTCAGGACCAATCCGGTGACGTTCAAAGTCCTGCACAATTTATTCAACAAAGACGCGCTCGACATATCCATCCTACAGTCTTGGGTGTTGTAAGTATCTACTATCCTACGCCTGTTTGTGCATATACAGATATATGTCATTTATTAATTGGTTAGTTCCGTGCAGCTGCATGACCAGATATGCCAAAACTCAACTGGCCCCCTGCTGGTCGCCAAGGTGATGTTTAAGAGAGACACAGACTTCGTTGTCGACTACATCAAAAGAGGGTTGCTTGCTCAGGTCGACAAGGAGTACATACTTATATCCTACAACCAGAGGTGAGTGCTTTCATCAGTACTTTACCCGTAGATTAGTGTCTCCATATGCACACCCCAGACTTAGATTAAATTATAAATTTTTTAGTGTAATATGTAGGTACCACTGGATTCTGCTGGTGCTTATTCCGAAATAGAACAAGGTGTTTTACCTTGATTCATTGCACGAGTATGGTGCTGCGTGAGATGTAGTTGAAAGGTCATCATGTTTTATGATATTCATGTGGACCCATGTTGCATCTAGATTTACATTCCTTAAAGTGTCAATTTTGACTATCTACAGGGATTTCATGAACTACTTTCCCGAGGGAGAGCAACACCACAAGCGGCGAACCGATAAGTTTCAGTGAATACAATTTCCGGTACAAATTTCAACTAGCATCTATTTTACTTTATAAAGTCTCCCCAGCTAATTATCAATCTGTACATTGGCAGTGCCATCAGCAGCTGGACGACAATACATGTGGGTTCGAAGTGATGCACCACATGTACGACCTCATCACTCCTTACCGGCCATATTTCCCTGAGGTATACAACTGCCGCCCTTTGTATGATTTGGCAAAAATTATAGCTGCATTGTGTCGACGATTTGTACTCGGGGTCCTTACTTGATCTTATGCAAATTTGTGAGTTGCGGGACCTTTCAGGGTGCTCCTCTGGGAAGGTAGGATAAGTAATGTTTGTATGGGCAGAAGAGAATTTATATAGGTTCGTGCCCTCGATGGTGGGAGTAATAGCCATACGTCCTGTTATGATTTCACTATATGAGAAAAGTGTTTACAAAGGGGGAGGAAGAGATGATCACAGGTGAAGATCTCTTCTATATTAGTATCTATCTAACTATGTCTAAGTCTTCAGGTTACTTGGACTCTTGGTAATGCTTGTATATATTAACCGTCCTTTAGAACGTGCATTGACCACCTCTTTATACTGAACAAAAGGGCGCCAACATGAAACGGCTTTGGACGGTTGCTTGGATGCAGTTTTGTTAACCACACTTAACTTCCACGCAGGCTTAACACGTGCAATCAAGGGATAACCGCACATGTTAACCTCCTGGCAGTTGTCTTCATACGTGGAAAGATCCCCATGATCCTCAGAATATGCTTATCCAAAGGGTTAGACCTTCTCAAGTTATTCTGTCAATGACCCTCTGATCGCGCATTGTCTGCAATCTTCTAACTGCGATCATGAATAATCTTTGTGTCCACGCCCCTCAGGTCGTCTGAGACCATAGCAACGGACTTATAGGTACACGCCTAATCTGATTCTATCTTGAACCAGATGTATATTATTTTGAACTAGCTCGGGTGATAATCCTCGTCAGCTAGCCCCCAAATTTGAAGAAAATGAAAAGACATATTTGCTTCAAATTTTTATCCTGCATCGAATTATGAACCCGATGTTTCAACTGAAACTGAAACTGTTCTGCCGTGTAACGGTTCATATCCCGAGAAAAACCCTGAGTTTTTCTTGACAGGTAATAATGACTTAATTGACCCATCATGATGGCAACCATAAGTGCATTTTAAGAACCCAAGACATGTGTGGAAATGAACCGACGCCTCCTGGCTCTATAAATAGAGGCACCTTTTGGTTCTCTGAACTAACAATTTTCTCATCACGACTAAGTCTTTTTTAGAGCTATTTCTCCTCTCTGGTCATACCCTCTAATCCTCTTACTCTTGTCTCGATGGTGGATCAAGACCCCAAGAAAATTATTGAAATTGAGAGTACTGAAGAAGAAGTGATACCGGAACTGGACCACGACTTCCAGAAAGTAAGACTTTTCTAGAACTCTGGTTCAGGTCGTCGTTTTACATCTTGATCGTTTCCAAATGCATTTTGGGAACTTACAGGTAACTGATGAATTGATTCCTCCAAAGAAGAAGTCGAAAGTTGACGAAGGATCCTCCAGTGGAGCTTCATTCACGGGTACAAAGGTTGGGGATGCATCATTGCACTCTCTTTCCTTGTCCCATGTAGTTCTCCCCGTCCATGCGACACGACAGGTTGAACCCTCATCTCCACCTTTGGAGATCCATAATAATCCTTCAAAGCTTCCATTTGCTTCTGGGAAAGTCGCACATCTCTGCGATCAGACAATCCTCAGCATGCATTTGCTGGGTGATCAATTTTCTAGTGGGAAGATTGCACTCTCGCGACCAGATGATCCTCAACTTTTGTCGGGTGATCTACTTCCTAGGGGAAGTACCTCATCCTCCCGTCCAACTTTACTACGAGGATTGGTAATTATCTACATTCTCTCTGCTGGTCGTTTTATCTTTAAAACTAACGCATACATGTGCAGGAGATGAAAATCTCTGGAGCCCCCAGCGACCAGCCTACTAAAGTCCAGGCTCTTTTTGGTGAGAGTGTATCCCTCGGGTGAACTCTCCAAAAAGAAAAAGAGGCTCTAGAGAAAAAGACCGATGAAATGTCTTCGGCCATTCTGTATCTGGTAGAATGTTACGACAACTCCCGCAAAGAGGAACGCCAATTCCGCTTGGAGAGGGACTATGCTCGGCAGCAGCGAGAACTCCCTGATACAATAAGGAATAATAGCGCTTCTTTGCTTCGGGATGATGTAGATAGGCTTAGAACCATAGCCAGTTCTCTGGGGGCAGTCAGTGTGGATCCCACTAATGTTAACATGTCCCTGGGAGAACTTTGTAAACGGCTATCGGACCAGGTCGACGCTTTGGTCGCCTGTGTACCTTTTGTATGTAAAGATTGTCAGAAATAAAGAATTTCTTTTTCTTACATACTTGATCTCTTAAAAGGATTATGTAAAACTTATAATCCGAATTAAGGTTCTTTATATTCTGTGAGAAGAATGGTTACATAAGAATGCTTCTGCGACCAAAAATACACAAGTAGGTTTATGTCCGAAACCGGCTCAGGACAGTTCTTCGGTCTCATAATAGCATTGAGATCGTAGGCCGCGATCAGAACTAGAGTAATGATCACAGAACAGTATCTTGACCATACGGCGACCACAGCTATTATGATCACATATATCTGTAGCGATCACAGAATTGCATTGCAATCAATATACAGGTCATAAGTTTATTCCAAAGTTATAAGGGATTATTTCTTTAATAAACTTTAAGAATTTCTCAAATTTTTATCTATACCATAGCCCCCCGAATGTGAAATAAAATGATAAAGATACATTTCATATCAGATTCACTACTGGGTATGGATAACGGGTTCCAAGAGGAAAGGCACCCATTATGGGAAATTACTAAAATATCTGGCGAAGGGTTGTCTCGGGCATATAAAAGGAAGAGGTAGCTTACTGGGGAAGCCTCATAGCCAAAAATCCCTTTGTTGCCATAGACTTTCTTGCCACACAAAACCCTCTTTTGCACACCTTGTCTTCGTCGTCTCCAAAGCCATCACCTTTTTCCTCAATCCTCTATAGTAATGGCGTCCTGGAGCCAATCTGTCCACCACACAGAGGAGAGTTTGGTGGCACTAGAGAAAGAAGAGATTCTCCCTGCACGGCTACTGATCAACTGGTGGCCAGCGGAGAAAGATCAAGAAACCCCAATCGTCCAAGAGGGCGAATTGGTGATCTTCGAGGAGTACTTACGCTGCGGGTTCCGATTCCCAGAGAGCGAGTTCCTGCGGGGAATTTTGGACCATTACGGGTTGGAGTTGGTGAATCTCCACCCAAATGCGGAGTGACATTATCCCCGATTTTGTGAAGAATAGGATGAGCCCCCTGCGTGAGAGGGCACATCCATCTTGGGTGGTGGAGTCCATGGCGGACAGCACCCTGGATTATAACACTGGTATGTCCTCTAGTCAACAAAATACGCATTTTTACTGATGAAAGATGTCGTATCAAGTAATATGCTTGCTTGTGACACAGCACTACCTTTGTCCGAAATCGAAAAAAGGAGAAATTACCTCCTATGGGTGTATAATGCCGCGGTGGAGGGAGCTAAAGGATCGCCTCACCCCCAGAGCTTAATTAATGCCGGCGACGATCTTAAACAAGAGTGCCAAAAGGTATGATCTTTCCCAACAAGCTCTATTGTAAATCATCCACTTGTCTTGTATTACCAAAAGCATTTTAAATAATACAGCTCCTGGAAAAATTTGCTGGGGCGATGTGTCCAAGCGAGGACGCTAGTCCTTCGGGGAGACCAGCTGCGAAGAAGGTGAAGAGGACCCCTTCGAAGCGCAAAATGAAGGAGCCTGCTCCCGAAAAATCTAGGAAGATCCTGTGAGGGGCTTCTTCATGAAAGAAAACTATAACCGCAAAAAAGACTGCGGTAAGATTTTCCGTACCCCCTGTAACCCTAAGTACGAGTGGAAATTACTTCTTCGTCGTACATGGTGAACGGAGCAAGGATGAGGGAGACAACATTCCTCTAGTTCGCCGCAAGAGGAAAGCAACTGACCTTTTGGGAACAAGTATCCCAGAGAGATCAGCCTCCCTTCAAACAGACGAAGTCTTGTCCCTGACTGCAGGGATAGGGACGGCTACAACGGGCCCCGCGACCACTGACAATCATGTGGTTATGGGCAAAACCCCGGCGCCTGAGGCTTGTGAAGCCCCAAGATTAATAACTCCTCCCTTACTGATCGAGGGAGCGACTGTGGTAAGAATCCTCACAGTCTTGTATATTGTCATTCCTCTGCATATACTCATAAGATTGTGTACATACAGGAAGAAGAGGACACTGCATGTCCTGTTTAAGAAAAGGAAAATGAGGACAGAAAGTGATTCTTTCCCAGGAGCACCTAGTGGACTCCTTTCTCCCGGGAGCTCTTTATCAAAACCCAAACCATGGGCGGGGTTTCGCATAAAGTAAGAATCTCTCCTATCGCCATCTAGAGATGGTCAACATGAGGCATTTTACCTTACAATATGTTTGTTTGTTCTTAGGCGCAGGGATGTTGCGCCCAGTACTCCAGCGACCTCAACAAGCCTTTACACAATACCTACAGTAGAGGTCGTGAAAGAGCCAAGTCCTACTTCCATGGCCGAAGAAGTCCTTCAAGCAATCGAGGAGGGAATAGCAGCAGAGATCCAATCCCAAGGGATGGAAACCACAGCCCCGGCCACTGAGGGGGACCAGCAGGAAAGATCATCTGCTGCCCCTACCATGGACAGAACAAGTCCTGAGGCTCGACCTCACGCTGATGTTGAGACCAGCTCATTCAGCGATTACGTAGAGGTACGCAAAAACTCTTTTTATTCTTGAGCTCACAGAAATTTAGGAATATTCAAGTTTTAAGAGCAATTCCTAATCGTGTTTCAGGACTTGACCCGGGTGGCGACCAGGTCGAAAGCTATAGCAAAGCATGTCGAGGTCATGCAACAGGAGATCAGCAGCTGCAACAGTAAGTGTGGTGCTCTTTATTCGTGTTAACTTGAATCCGTATTTAAGCGTAGCTGATCGTCTTTCTTGTTACAGAGAAATTGCCTTTTTGAACAAGAGCATGTCTGATCGGGAGAATCAAGAACAAGCTATAGCCGCGAGATGTTCTTCTATAGAGAGGGAACTTCGCGAAACGCAGTTAAAGCTTTTTTGTAAGTCTACTTCTGACCAGAATACATTATTTCGTTACATGAACTGACGTAAGAACCATCTGCCGTGCTCATTCAGCACAAGAGGATCAAATAAACCTTCTTTTAAGAGAAAAGAACGACCTTCAGGAAACCATTGAGCTCCAAAGCTCGAAGATTGATATTGTCTGCACAGAGAACGAGAGTTTGAGAGCAACAATTGCATTCGGCAGCAATGTTCAATCTTCTGTCTTCAAAAAACTGAAGATGGTGGCAACTCTGCTCAAAGCTGATGTGGTCGAATCTCAAAAGATCAATCCTAGCTTTGGTGAGTTAGCCACATTGGTTGCGACTCAGGCTGAATCACTTCTCGAATATCTTCCTGAAGATATGAGGAGACAGAAGAGGCGATGAGGACAAAAGTGCAACCTATAGCCTCTGCCATCCTCTGCAGACTCCGTTTTCACCACGGCCCTAATCTTGATTTGAAGCCAGTGGTCGGAGATGCAGAAATCGAGAGTGAAGATCAGCTTGAGGCCATAATGGAGGAGGTCCGGCCTTTGATCGAAAACCTCTTGAAAGAACTTGGCTTATCTTAATTGTTAATGTAACAATTTTTGTACCTGCAAACATGTGATTTTACAATGCAAATGCATGCCTTAAATTTTGAAAAAATAAAGTACTTCTCTTCATTTCATGTTATGACCATATTCCCTTAGCCCCCTCTTGAGATCATAAGTACTGAAGACCTAGTATTGTAATCTCAGGAAAAAATATGGGCGTTATGAATATCTAAGAAATACTTTAACTTAGATATGATCATTTGATCATACCGATACTGACCTTAATACAACACCCGGCCTTATTACAAACTGGCAGCCACTCGAATGATCAGGAACATGCCAATAAGTCCCGTGTGTGTTGAGAATCGGCTTATTGAGCTATGTCTTATCTGGATGCGACCATGAGATCGGCCAGCTAATCCGGTCAGGATATTGTAGCAAGATGGCCACCGGCGATCAGCCCCCAAGCAAGGCTCATTATAGGTATGGCAAAGAAACGAACGTAAGATGAGCCAAATGAAAGTACTCACGAGTTTTGCTAAACCATGCTAATTGAACAGGAAAAACGATTGGAGAACTTACACGTAGAACTTGCGTAGTTGATTGATGTTCCAAGTGTTGGACAAGATTCTGCCATCCTCCATTGCTAACCCAGCCGATCCTGGTCACGGTACTGAAACAACAGTGTAAGGGCCTTCCCAATGAGGAGAGCACTTATTGCGGTTAGACTGGTTTTGTATTTTTCATAAAACCAGATCACCCACGTAAAGACTACGCGGCTGCACCCTCTTGTTGTGATATTTTCGCAAAGCTTGCAAATATACTACTGACCATATCAGCGCTCGATCACGCTTTTCTTCGAGGAAGGTTAAATCCTGAGTTCATTGCCCGGCTTGATCAATCTAATCGAATCGATCTGTTCGGACAGAACCAATACAAATTTCGTAGGTTACACAGCCTCGGCGCTGTATACCAATTGGAAAGGTGTCTCACCAGTGGCTCGACTACAGGTAGTACGTAGTGCCCATAGAACGGAGTAGAGTTCATCTACCCAAGCCTTCGGACGCGTCTTAAGGCGATCGAAAACACGTTTCTTGATGCGTTGTAGTATCTGCCCGTTGGCACGTTCGATGGCACCATTGCTCTATGGATGAGCTACAGAAGCAAAGCACACCTTGGTTCCAATATTATCGCAGTAGTCCAGGAAGAGACCACTAGCGAATTGGGAACCGTTATCAGTGATGAGACAACTTGGAATACCAAATCGAGTAACAATGTTCTTATGAAAGAACTTCTGTGCCGCAGCAGTGGTGATATTGCGGACTGGTTCAGCCTCGATCCACTTCGTAAACATGTCAATAGCTATGAATAGGAACTTGTAACCATTAACCGCATGTGGCATAGGTCCCACAATATCTATCCCCCAGACCGCAAAGGGCCACGTTAAAGAAATAGTTTGCAAGGCATATGTGGGCTGATGAACCTGTCTTGCATGAAACTGACACTTGGGGCATGGCTTGACCATATTTGGCATCATCGAATGCCGAAGGCCAGTAAAAACCCTGTCAAAAAGATTTCCCGACCAATGTGCGAAATGATGCGTGCGCACCACACACACCGTCATGGATTTCTTTCAAGAGGGATTTACCTTCCTCTTGAGAAATACAACGCAGGAATACTCCTTGAGCACCCTTCCTATACAAAACCCCTTCTATAAGTTTGTATAGGCGCGCTTTTTGAATCAACCGATCACTCTCGGTTTCATCCTTGGGCAAGCTCCCATGTTCGAGATAGACCCTCAATGGATGGGTCCAATCTTCTTCATGTCCAAGGTTGGTAACGAAGACTGTCACCGGGTCATCTTCGACTGTAGTCATGATCGAAGGATGTTCTAAGTGTTCGACGAACACTCCTGCCAGAGCAGATGTACGTGAGGATCCAATTTTAGATAATTGGTCTGCGAGAATATTGTCCTTTCGCGGGATGTATTAGACTTCGAAATGACTGAAGTGTTTTTCTAATCTCCTCACTTCCCCCAGGTAATGAGCCATTGTCTCATCAGAGGTGTTGTACACCTTGTTTACCTGGTTTACGACCAGCTGTGAGTCTCCCCTCACCACTAATCGATGGACTCTGAGGAATTTTGCTGCCCGGAGCCCTGCAATAAGACCTTCATATTCCGCTGCGTTGTTAGTCGCAACAAAATATAATTGAATGACATACTTGAGTTGGTCGCCTTGAGGCGTGACTAAGACCACTCCAGCCAACGAGTGTTGAAAACTGTGAGAGCCTTCAAAATACATCGTCCAGTGGTCGATGCATGATAAGTCTTTAGATTCTTGCATTGGTGGGTCAGGGTTAGTCCATTCGACCACAAAGTCTTCAAGGACCTGAGATTTAACTGCCGTGCGAGGGGTCAAATGGATGTCAAATGCTCCAAGTTCCACAATCCACTTCACGATTCAACCAGATTTCTACGGGTTTCGAATAATATCTCCCAAAGGAAATGACAAGGGCACTGTAATTTTATGTGCCTGAAAGTAATGTCGTAGCTTGCGGGAAGCCATCAGTAGCGCGTAAAGTATCTTCTGGACCTCAGGATAATGCTCCTTAGAACCTGAAGTACCTCGCTTACATAATAGACGGGCTGTTGTACTCCTTCTCTTTCTGCGATCAGAACCGCGCTGACCGCATGAGGTGTGGCCGCCAAGTAAAGAAGTAGTGGTTCCCCTGTGATCGGAGAAACCAACATTGGCGGACTGGATAACTATGCTTTAACCTCCTGGAATGCTTTCTTGGCTTCATCCGACCAGGTAAAACCATGATGTTTTCGAAGAGCTTTGAAAAAAGGTAACCCCTCTCGCCTAGTCGTGATATAAATCGACTTAAAGCCGCCATGCGACATGCCAAGCACTAGACATCCTTCATAGTCGAAGGAGACCTCATTTGCTCGATGGCCCTGATCTTTTTGGGATTAACCTCGATTCCTCTAGAACAGACAAGAAAGCCTAAAAGTTTACCAAATGAAATCCAGAAAGAACACTTTTCTAGGTTTAATTTTCTTCCACATCGGTTTAAATTACAGAAGGTTTCAGCAAGATCACCTAAATGAGTCAAGCTTTTTATGCTTTTTACAACCAAGTCATCTACGTAAGCTTCAAGATTATGCCCCATCTGGGAAAAAAGGTCTTTTGCATCAAGCGCTGGTATGTGGAACCGGCGTTCTTGAGACCAAATGACATTCTGACGTAGCAGTAGGTGCCAAATGGTGTGATGAAGGCAGTCTTCTCTTCATCTTCTTCTGCCATGCTAATTTAATCATATCCTGAGTAAGCATCCCAGAAACTCATCAGTTCACAACCTGTAGTAGAGTCGACCAATTGATCGATGCGGGGAAGAGGAAAGTCATCCTTCGGGCAGGCACTGTTTAGGCTGGTGTAATCGACGCACATGCGCCACTTACCATTTGACTTACGGACCATGACCGGATTTTCAAGCCATTCCGGATGATCAACTTCTCGAATAAATCCGGCCATTTGGAGTTTGTCTAACTCCACACGGATAGCTTCTTGCCAATCAACAGCAAAGTGTCTTAGCTTCTGCTTTATTGGTCGCTGTCCAGGTCGAATTGCTAACCTGTGCTCAATTACCTCCCTTGGGACACCGGGCATGTCAGATGGTTTCAACGCAAACACATCTGCATTAGCCCAGAGGAAAGTAATGAGTTTGAGTTCCTATTTGTCATTCAGGCCTGATCCAATCTGAATTGTTCTAGATGGATCATCTGGGCATAATGGAACCAATTTTAGCTTCTCCTCTGGTCGAGGGGCGACTTTGATCGTATCCGCAGCCGTGGTGGTGATCTTGACATCCCGAAGGGGAAGTTGATCCACAAGCTCCAGTGATAACTGATCGCAAGTCAATGCCACATTGCGGCTACCTCAGACCGAGATAACGCCTTTGGGGCCAGGTAACTTACCGCACTAATAAGCATAGTGCGTCGCCATCATAAATTTAGCGAGAGTTGGCGTGTCAAAAATCGCGTTATAAGCCGAATCACAATAATTTACGTCAAAAGTAACCAATTCGGTTCGGAGGTTATCCGGTTCGCCCAGCGTCACTGGGGCACCACCTGTCCCATCGGCATCATCGAGGGACCAGGAATTATCCCATAAAATGGATGAATTATGGGTTTGATTTTCGAATGACGGATTTGCATCTCGTCTAACTCCTTGACCAATAAAATGTCGAAGGAACTACCTCCATTGATCAGGTTCCTTTCGACTCTCGCATTACTGATAATTGGGATAATGACCAGAGGTAGTCTCAATGCTCAAGTAAGCCCAACGGGACAATCAGAGCAATCAAATGTCAAAGGAGTATCTGACCATCGCGGGTATTGAGGTTCACCAAGGGGAGCTTCCACTTGGTTAACTTCTGAATAAAATGCTTTAAACTGACGTTTAGAAACAAAAGAGGAGGAACCTCCAAAAATAACATCAACATAATTACGAGGTACCTGGTAGGACATTTCTTTGTCCCCGTCTGCGTCTCTAAGCCCGCAAGTCTGCTCTTTCAATGGCAAAGTTCGCATCTGCCCAATTCCCTGTAGAAGTCATCTAGTTACTTCAACTAGCTCCGGCAATTCTTGAGGTCGTGTCCCGGAGAGTTGTGGATTGGACACCACTTCTTGCCTTCCTGCGGGTTAGTCGGTTTTCCTGGCTAGTCGGCGTTGCGGCCACCAGAGGTAGTTTTATTTTTAAATGAAAACTTATTACCTTTCGCCGGTGGAGGTTTTTCCGCGAATGCGAATTCTCGGTACTGTCCGGTTTGATTCTTTTTAGACTTCTTCAACTTCCCACCCGATGAAGACTTCGGCTTCTTACCCATATCTTCTTTTTTCACGTCATTGAAACCTGGTTGGGGCGGTAAATTCCCTTTATCCAACATCCTATTCTACTCAACGGCCTCGGCCGCGTCAAAGTAACAATCAGCCATATCAAAGAGATCGGCGACTGATCGAGGAGGGTGGATGAGTAAATCTTCAGTGAACCTTCGATATTGAACAACGTGCTTAAACGCCCTGATAAAGGAGTTATCAGATATGTTTGGGATGGTATTTCTTACTGTCAACGATTTGGACTCGGGGTCCTTAGTCGATCTTATGCAAATTTATGAGTTGTGGGACCTTTCAGGGCGCTCCATCGGAAAGGTAGGATGAGTAATGTCTGTACGGGCACAAGAGAATTTATACAGGTTCGGGCCCTCGATAGTGGGAGTAATAGCCCGACATCCTGTTGTGATTTCACTATATGAAATAAGATGTTTACAAGAGGGGAGAAGAGATGATCACAGGCGAAGATCTCTTCAATGTTAGTGTCTATCTAACTGTGTCTAAATCTTTAGGTTTGTTGGATGCCTGGTAGTGCTTGTATGCTTAACTTCATAACCATCCTTAGAGAGTGCATTGACTACCTTTTTATACTGGACAAAAGGGTGCCAATGCAAAACGGCCTTGGACAGTTGCTAGGATACAGTTTCGTTAACCACACTTAACTTCCACGCAGGCTTAACACATGCAATCAAGGGATAACTGCACATGTTAACCTCCTTGCAGTTGTCTTCATACGTGGAAAGATCCCTGTGATTCTCGGGATATGCCTATTCAAAGGGTTAGGCCTTCCCGAATTATTCTGGTCGCACTTGATCAGCGACCCTCTGACCGCGCACTGTCTGCAGTCTGCTGACCGCACACTGTCTGCGGCCTTATGATCGCGCAAGGGCTGCGATCATGAATTATCTCTATGTCCGCGCCCTTTAGGCCGTCTGAAACCATAGCAACGAACTTATGGACACACATCTAATCTGATTCTGTCTTAAACCAGACATGTATTACTTTGAACTAGCTCGGGTGATAATCCTCGTCAGCTAGCCCCCCAATTTGAAGAAAATGAATGGACATATTTACTTTTAAATTTTTATCCTGCATCGAATTATGAACCCGACGTTTCAACTTCAACAGAAGCTGTTCCGCCGTGTGGGGGTTCATATCCTGAGAACAACCCTGGGTTTTTCTTGACAGGTAATGATGACTTAAGTGACTCATCATGATGGCAACCGTAAGTGCGGTTTAAGAACCTGAGACGTGTGTGGAAACGAACCGACGCCTTCAGGTTCTATAAATTGAAGAGCCTTTCAGTTCTTTGAACTTACGAGTTTTTCACCACAACTAAGTCTTTTCCAGAGCTACTTCTCCTCTCCAGTTACTCCCTTTAAGCCTCAATTCTTGTTCTGATGGTAGATCAAGACCCCAAGAACATTATAGAGATTGAGAGTGATGAGGAAGAAACAGAAGTGCTATTAGAAATTGATCAAGACTCTCAGGAAGTAAGTTTTTTTTCTGAAAGTCCTGGTTCAACTTTTTCCTACATTCTGGTCGGTTCCAAAGTAATTCTTTTTGAAACTTACAGGTGTGCGAAGAACTAATTCCTCCAAAGAAGAGATCGAAGAATGATGAAGGATCCTTCAGTGAAACTGCATCAAAATTGGTAAAGGGACCCAAGACATGGGCTATCACATTACCCTATTCTTCAGCCCCAGCAACTCCTCCAGTTGTATCCTCATCTCCACCTTTGGAGATCCATAACAATCCTTCCAACCTTTCTATTGGGGGAAATCTCTGCGGGATCAAGTCCAGGTGGGCGCCGCCTTTTGCCCGGGGACAAGCGCCTTTTGCCCGGGGACAAGGCCCCCCGGTAGCTTGTCCCGGGCGCCACCTTTTGCCCGGGGACAAGGCCCCCCGGTGGCTTGTCCCAGGCGCCGCCATTTTCCCGAAGGCAAGGGTCCCCGGTCCCAGGTCACGTGAGGATCACGCGAGAAGCGCCTCGGGAACTGGTGGACACCTGTCAAGCATTCGAAGCTCCTAACCGAAAGAAGGACGCTGGTGCCCCTCGATCCAACGGTGCAAGCGGGGTAGTTTAGTCTTTTTGCATCTTTTGGGCCTATATAAGCCCTTGTAACCCCTCATGTGAGGGGGACAATTCATTTTTACTCTAATAGACAATCAAACAGGCGTGCTTTGGAGCCATCTCTCCCCCGAGAGAGCTCCCCTAGCCAACTCCAGTTTCGGACGATACGACTGGGTACCGCCCGGTAATGAATTCCACCCACGCCCAGGTTGTGCCTCCCGCACCCGCAGTCGACGCTCACGAGCTCCCTCCTCCCCCGGGGCCGCCCCCCAGGGCTCCCCCGGCGGATCAAGTCCGCTTCACCAGGGAGGAGGTTGAGCAAATGCGTACCACCAAGTCTGGGGAGGAGCCTCCCCTGGGTCGTGGACGCGGGGAGCCCCGCTCTCGCCCTGGCTGGGGAAAGAGGCCCGCCGAAGAACCAACCGCCCCGGGGAGGTGTGCAGACGTCTTGGAGATCAGCTCCACCAACCCAGAGGAAAAGCGGCGCTACCGCCATGACGGCGGACCCCTTGGGCCCCTTCCCGACTCCGACAACAAGCACACGTCCCCTGTCAAAGGGGACAGCGACCGGGAATCTCCCCAGGAGGTGGAAGGGGCTAACCAGCCGCTGTGCCGCAAACTCCGGTGCATTCGATGGCCGCGGCCTTACCGTTCGCCGCACATCGAGCACTACAACGGTGAGGCCGACCCTTATGAATTTGTGCAGGTGTATTCCACGGCCATTTCGGCGGCGGGGGGGATGAGACAGTTCAGTGCAACGTCTTCCCCCTCTACCTGACCGGGATCGCCCGCTCGTGGTTCTACAACCTGAAGGCTGGCTCCATCAAGTCTTACGCGCAGCTCAAACGCGAGTTCTGTGCAAACTTCCAGGTGAACTATGTGCGTCCCCTCAATTCCTCGCAACTGTACACTATCCGATAGAGGACAGGGGAGACCATCCACAGCTTCTTCAAGTGCTTTGCTCAGGTCAAGAGCAAAGTAGCCCACGTCCCTGACTCCACAGTCATTGAGGTGTGTAAGAGTGGGATCCTCCCCGGGGAGCTCCACCGGAGACTCTCCGGAAGCTACCCCTCCTCCGCCGATGAGCTCTTCACCGTGCTCGAGAAGTATGCTCGGGCAGAGGAGGATGACCTCTGGAAGAAGAACCAGGGGGCCCTATCGACGATTTGGACTCGGGGTCTTTAGTCGAACTTATGAAGAATTTGTGAGTTATGAGGCCTTTCAGGGTGTCCCTCCGGGAAGGGATGATGAGCCAAGGTCGGTTGGAACACAGAAGGATTTATACAAGTTTGGGCCCTCGATGGTGAGAGTAATAGCCCTATGTCCTATTGTGATTTCACTATGTGCAGGAAAAAAGAGTTACAAAGTCATGGAAAAGATCATCACAGGCGAAGATCTTTTCCGTGTGATTATCTAAAAAATGACTAAACTAGCCTATGGAAACTTGTCGATATCGATCTGTTCCCGATGTGTCATATCCTCGTCTAGTGCACTTGCTTACCCTTTTATACTGGTCGAAAGGGCGCCAATGCACAACGGCTTCGAACGGTTGCTCGGGTGCAGTTTTGGCAACTGCACTTAACTTCCACGCAGGCTTAACACGTGCAATTAAGGGATAACCGCACATATTAACCTCTTGGTAGTTGTCTTTACATGTGGAAGAATCTCCGGGATACTCGGGATATGCTTGTCGTAGAGCCTAAGCAACCCCGTGTCTCCTGGTCGAGAGTATTCCACGATCTTCTGACCATGTATTGTCTGCAATCATCTGACCGCGCATTATCTGTGACCTTCTGTCCGCACATCGCCTACGGGCTCCTGACCGCGCACTGTCTGCGGCCTGATCGCGCAAAGCCTGCGACCATGTGTCCGCGCTTCTCAGGCCATCTGAGATCACACCAACGAACGCTTACCTGGTTCGAATCTGCCTTGAACCAGACGTACATTTATTCTGAACTAGCTCGGGTAACAATCCTCGTCAGCTAGCCCCCAAATTTGAAGGAAATGAAGGGACATATTTACTTGAAATTTTAAACCTTACATTGGATAAGTGACCCGACGCTTCAAATCCTCCACTTAGTGGCGCACTAAGTGTGGCAGTTTATTTCCCGAGACAGACTCTGGGCAGTATTTGACAGGTAATGATGGCGCCGTGGAATCGTCTTTTAACCCGAGATAAAACTATAAATGTTTTAAAAGCTCGAGGCATTTAAAAAACGAACCGTCACCCCTGGGGGCTATAAATACCGAAGCCTCTTAACCCTAAAACTTCACAAGTCTTTTCCCGGCTAAGTCTTTTCCAAAGTCGTCTTTTCTTCTCTTCTGTTTCCACCTCAATGGTAGATCAAAACATCATTGAGATTGAAAGTGATGAAGAGGAAGTGGCACTTGAACTCGACCAAGATTTCCAGAAAGTAAATCTTCTCTAGAATTTTTGGTTTAAGTTGCCATCTTATGTTCTGATTATTTCCAAAATGCCTTTTCAGAAATTCACAGATGAACGAAGACGTGGTTCCTCCAAGGAAGAAACCCAAGGTTGATGAGGGATCTTCCAGTGGCACAAGGGTTAGGGATACATCATTGCTCTCTCTCTTCCTTTGGCCCCAGTAGTTCTCCCTGTCCATGCAACTCAGCAGGTCGAACCTTCATCTCCACCTTTGGAGGTTCATAATAATCCTTCAAAGCTTTCTTCTCAGCTTTCTCCATTGCGACCCAGTGATCCCCATCTTTTGACGGGTTATCAATTTTCTGGTTGGTAGGCTGCACTTCCACGACCAGATGATCCTCAACGTGTGTTGGGGAAACAATCTTCTCGTGGGAATGTTGCACTCCCACGACCTGATAATTCCCGACTTTTGTCTGGTGATCTACTTTCTGGGGGAAATACTTCATCCTCCCACTTGCGAGGATTGGTAACTATTTTTATCCCTTCTGTTAGTCATTTTAATTTGTAAAACTAACACATTTATGTGCAGGAGATGAAAATTGTTGGAGCCCCCAGCGACCAGCCTGCTGAGATCCATCCTCTTTCCCTTGAACAGCCTCTCCAAAGGGAGAAAGAGGTTCTGGAGAAGAAGAACGAAGAGATGTCTTCGGCCATTCTGCACTTGGCAGAATGTTTTGACAAATCCCACGAAGAGGCGCACCAATTCCGATTAGAGAGGGATTACGCCCGACAACAGCGAGAACTCTCAAATTCGATCAGGGATGGTAGTGCTTCTCTGATTCGGGACGATGTAGATAGGCTTAGAGTAGTTGCCAGCTCTCTTGGGGCGGTCAGTGTAGATCCTACTAACACCAATATGTCCCTAGGAGAACTTTGTAAACTCCTCTCGGATCAAGTCGATGCTCTGGTCGCCTGTATCCCTTTTGTTTGCAAGGATTGTCAGAAATAAAGATCTCTTTTTCCTTACATAACTTGCCTTCTTGAGAAGAATTATAAGAGTTGATTTGAATTAAGACTCTTCATAATCTCTGTGCAAAAATATGGTCATAAGTAATGTCTTCACGACCACACATACACAGGAAAATCTGAGATAACAAGTCTTTCGATCAGAAATGCATTAATGAGTCACACCGCGATGAGTTCTAGTACTGCGATTAGAACCAAAACCGCGATCAGAACTGAAATCCGATCAGAACTATCATAGTGATCAGAACTGAAGTCGTGATAACACAATGCTTTGATCGGATGATAACCGTCTGTATTGCGATTATCCATTTGCAACGATCACAGAATATCATTATGATCCAAATGCAAACTTTAAAGTGATCACAGGAATGCATTGTGATCGCAACGTGAAAATTTAACTTACAAAAAACAGGAAGGATAACTTGCTCCAAAAATTTTTGCAACATTTTCACGTTCTTATGTACACCCTAGCCCCCGAATTTGAAACAAACATTATAAAAAATACCTTTCGTTTTGGATTCAGTGTGGGGAGTGCATAACGGGTCTCCCGAGAGAAAGCACCCATTATGGGAAATGAATAAAGTATTCAATGAACTGTTGCCTCAGGCATATAAAAGGAGCAGGTAGCTTCCTGAGGAAGCCACACAGCCAGAAACTTGCCTTAGAACTTCCGCCGCACAAAACCCTCATTCCTCATCCTCCATCGCCTCCAAAGTCACCACCTTTCCCTCCGATCCTTTGCAAGAAATGGCGTCCTGGAGCCGATCTGTTCACCTCATAAAGGAAAGCCTGGTGGCACTAGAGAAAGAAGAGATCCTTCCTCCGCGGCTGCTAATCAACTGGCGGCCCACGGAGAAGGATCAAGAAACCCCAATCGTCCAAGAGCGCGAGTTGGTGGTTTTTGAGGAATACCTGCGTTGCGGGTTCTGATTCCCTGAGAGCCGATTCTTGAAGGGAATCTTGGAGCACTATGGGTTGGAGTTGGTGAATCTCCACCCGAATGTTGTCCTAATCCTGGTGATTTTCCAGCATTTGTGTGAAGCCTTCATCGGAGTGCTTCCAAGTGTGAAGCTCTTCCGACGATTCTACTACTCGGCATGGTCGAAGAGCGCCAATGCTGCCGAATGTATTTACTTCCGGATAAGGGAGAAGAAAGAGTATCCCTTCCCACCCCTCCGAGACTCAGTTCTTGGGTGGTACCAGAAGTGGTTCTACTGCACCCCTCCGTCGGAGAGCGGGTTGTGTTGTGGTTTGAGAACTCCTGGCCAGAGAAGTCCAACGAGTTGGATTCTCTTCCTGCTCTGAGTGCGGACCAGAAGAAACAGGCCCAAGTGATTCTTCACTTAGTCCAGCAGGGACTAACTGCTCGCGACATCATTCATGACTTTGTGAAGAACCAGGTGAGCCCCCTGCGTGAAAAGGCTCAGCCGGCTTGGGAAATCAAGTCCATGGCTGATAGCACCTTGGACTATAATAACGGTACGCCTTCCAGTCAACAAAAACGGACATTTCTTCTGAAATGTCATATTTGCTAACCTTTTTGCTTGTGATGCAGCTCTGGCTTTGTCCGAAATTGAAAAGTGGACAAATTACCTCCTCAAGGCGTATAGTGCCGATGTGGAGGGAACCAGGGGATCGCCTCGCCCCCAGAGCTTAATCAATGCCAGCGATTATCTCAAACAGGAGCGCCGAAAGGTAAGGACTTTACTAACAGGCTCTGTTTGTAGATCAGTCACTCATCTTGCGTTAACAAGAATATTCGGAATGGCATAGCTCCTGGGGAAATTCACCGAGGCGACGCGTCCAATCGAGGGGGTTGGTCTCCTGGGGGAACCGGCTCCGAAGAGGGTGAAGAAGATCTCTTCGAAGCGCGGGGCGAAGGAACCTGCTCCCAAGAAGTCCAAGAAGATTCTGGGAGAGGCCTCCTCGCAAAAGACTCCCTTTACCGCGAAGCGAGCCGCGGTAAGATACTCAATGCCCCCTATTACCCCAGGTACGAACTGGAATTACTTCTTTGTCGTACAGGGTGAAGGGAGTGAGGACAAGGAGGATGACGTCCCTCTGATCTGTCATAAGAGGAAGACGATCGCTCCCTCATCCAGCGAGGTCTTGTCTCCGCCCGTAGGGACAGAGACGACCGCAGCGGCCCCCGCGACCACTGACAACCCTGTGGTTGCGGGTGAAACCCCAGTACCTGAAGCCCAGGAAGCTTCAGGATTTGCAACACCTCCCCTCCTGACAGAAGGGGTGACTGCGGTAAGATTTCTCACAGTCCTGAATGTTGTTATTCATCTATGTACATCCACTAAGTTATGCTCGTACAGGAAGAAGAAGACATCCCCCCCGTCCGCCGCGAAAGTGACTCCTGCTAGTCCTGGGGTGGCGAGCACTCCACTCCTGCCGACAGGAGTGGGAATAACCGAGCAGGACACTGCGACCACTACCAACCTCGTGGTCGCGGATGAAGTCCTAGCGCCTGCGAGTTCTGCGGCGAGGCGAAGCGGCGGGGTGCGGTCGAACGGTACCTGGTCGTGGTCGAAAATGGCGCAGGGGCCTGGTTGCAAGATTTGGACTGAATCACGAAGGTTTTGGACTGATCTGCAAGGATTTAGTTCGGGAACTTGGGCCTATTTACAAATCTGGGGATCTGGAGGGTTGATCTGAGATCTGGTTTTGCAGATGAGTGTTACTAAATCACTTGGACTCATCTAGCAAGAAAAATGGTAACATCTGATAAGATTTGGTGGTTTTGACAAAAGTCTAAAACAGGGTAATTAGGGTTTGAAACTTTGGCAAGGCTGAAACTAGGGTTTCGGTTGAGCTTTTGGAATTCTTCCAGAAGGGAAAAATGCTCAGAAAAGTAAAGGGGAGATATTCACTGAATCAGATCAAAGTTTGGAGATGGTCTGAGAATTTGTCTTTTTGAGCTTCTGACAAATCTGAAAAGAACTGATCTGCGATACTTTTGGACTAAAAGCGAAAATGGTCTGAAAGGTAGAGTTTAGCTGCCAACTTTTTAAATTAAGGTAGTGGCACACCTAAGATCATAATTATGAGATAAGAGATCAAAAAAAGGGGTTGAGACATTCGAGAATCCAATGAAGATATGCTGACTGGCAAGCTAAAGAGGTGGCAAAATTTGGGATGTTACAACCTACCCTCCTTGAAAACAATCTCGTCCTCGAGATTCCGGTATATCTGAAAACAGGTAAGAGAAATCTTGATGCAGTCCTTCTTCCCTTTCCCATGTTGACTCTTCTTTTGGGTGATTGTTCCATTGAATCTCTGTAGAATCGAATGGTCCTTGATTTCAATTTCCTTTCACTGACCTCTAACACTTTAACTGGGTATTCCTGATACGTCAAGTCTAGTTTCTTCCTTAGGAGATATCTGTTATGTTGGCTTCTTTAGGTACTTCCTTAATTGAGACACATGAATACGTCATGAACTCCTGCTAATTCGAGTAGTAGCTTCAATTTGTATGCTACTTCTCCTTGTTTCTCTAGAATCTCGTAGGGTCCAACGTATTTTGGGCTTAGTTTTTCCCTTCATCTTAAATCGACGTACTCCTTTGTAAGGTGTTGCTTTGAGATATACGTATTTAGCTTTCTCGAAAGATAATTCCCTTCTTCCGTTGTCGGTTATCAGCATAACTCTTCTCGTCTTGGCTGTGCAGTCTTCGGCTTCTCCCTAATGATCCGTACATGAGTTCCTACGTCTTGAGCTATTTCTGAGCTGATTTGTTGCCTTTCTCCAACTTCTGACCAATGTAAAGGCATTCTGCACTTGCAACTGTATAGAGCTTCAAGTGGGAACATTTGCAAACTAGTATGGTAGCTATTGCTGTGGTGAAATATGTGTATGGCAAGCATAACTCCCATCAAATTCCATGTTTGAGCACACATTCTTGCAACTTATCCTTCGGTATTTAATTCACTAGTTCTATCCATCCTCCAGTCTGGGGGTGGTAAGCTGTGCTGAAGTTCAACCTTGTTTCTGGGGCTTCATGCAGACTTTTCCAAAATCTTGAAGTGAATTGTGCTCCACGATCTGATACAATCCTCTTGGGTATACCATGTAGCGTCACAGTCTTAGTCATGTAAATTTCTGCCGACTTGGCATCATCGTAAGTCATATGCACTAGTATAAGGTACGCTACTTCTGCCAGTCTGTCTACAATCATCCACATGGAGTCATGTCCATTATTAGTCTTCGGAAGTCCTGTGATAAAGTTTTATTCCAACTTCTTCTCATTTCCACTCTAGTATGGTTAGTGGCTGTAACAATCTTGCTAGTCTTTGATGCTTGGTCTTCATCCTCTAACATGTGTCACACTTTACCACATACTCGGCAATCTCTATTCATGCAACTTCACCAAAATTGATTCTTCAAGTCCTAACACATCCTAATACTTCCAGGGTGAATAGAGTATGGAATGTTATGAGCTTCTTTCAAAATTAGTGTCTTGATCTCCTAAACCTCTAGAACACACATCCTTTTATCTTGCCAAATTGTGCCTTGGTCATCTTCCCAAAATTCTACTGCCTTTTTGATCCTCATATCCTCTTTGATCTCCCGAATTCCTTCATCACTTTCTTGTGATTTTTGAATCCCTTCTTCCAAGGTAGGTGCAACTGACAACGTACATGGTCACAGAACCTTGATCTACTGATTCAATCATTTTTCGATGCAATCCTCCATTAATTCTGGTGCAACAGTGGTGCAGCAGTAAACCTTTCTACTCAAGGCGTCCGCAATGACATTAACTTTACCAGGATGGTAATGCATGTCTAGGCCACAGTTCTTTATTAACTCTAGCCATCGACGTTGCCTCATGTTCAAATTCTACTGGGCAAAACATACTTCAAGTTCTTGTGGTCTGAGTAGATTTCACATCGATTCCTTAGTAGGTAATGTCTCCAATTCTTGAGTGTATGAATCGCTGTTGCTAGCTCCATGTCATGGGTCGGATAATTCTCCTCATGTGACCGCAGTTGCTTGGATGCAAACGCGTCTGTTCTTCCTCCTTGCATTAAGATACAACTCAGTTCGCGCCTAGATGCGTCTCAACATATCTCAAAGTTCTTATTATCGGGGAGCACTAGAATTGGTGTGGTTGTTAGCCTTCGTTTCAATTCTTCGAAGCTCTTCTGACAATCTTCTGTCCACTCAAATTGGACATCCTTTTTCAACAAACTAGTGAGCGGCTTGGCTAGTTTGGAAAAATCCTTCAATGAATTGGTGATAGTGCTCAGCTAATCCAAGAAAACTTCTGATCTCTGTCACTGATTCTGGTTGTTTTCACTCTTTTATGGCCTCGACTTTTAACTCAATCTACTTGTACTCCTTCAGCTGTCGTCAGTTGACCTAAAAATGAAATTTCCTGTGTCCAAATTTACACTTATTCGGCTTAGCATAAAATTGTTGCTCCCTTAGTTTATCCAAGACTTTTCATAGGTGGTCAGCATGCTCCTCTTGGTTCTTGACTGACATCCGATATGGCGTTTTTGATACGGGTGCCGTCCTAGGTTTCAATTCATTATTGAGTTCAAAACCTTGATCAGGGGCACTTCCGGTAACTCTTTTGGAAACACGCTCGGGTATCCTCCAACTTCGGGGAACTGGTTCACCTCTTTCTTCGAACTGTGCAGATTTTGGGTTGGGTGTTCTACTAACATTCTCTCAGCATTGGAACAAAACTTCTTTTCCATTAGGACTAGTAAGGGCAACGGCCTTACGCTCACAATCCACTTGTCCATTCTAGGTATAACATCTCAACTTTGTAGTTCTAGTGCCAGTAGCTTAACAGAGAACTCCTTTCTGCTTATATTAAATTTCACTCCTTCGCACACTGACTTTACTGGCATCCTAGAGTCAGGAAAACTGAATAGCGATAGGATACTCTAGACAGGTCATATTCAGTCCACTTTAAATAGCAAAATTTTATATCTGATGGACCTCCTTCTTCTTCTGATGTGACATAGTTGAGTCTGCCTTGAGTTGGTGTTGGGTTTCCTCATCCTCTTCTATGGCTAGTTGGAAATCTTTCTTTTGCAGCTGGAGCTTCTTGTCCATACTGTTGTATTGGGGTAGCATTGGGATTGGCGTCTGAACTGCAGGCTGTTGTTGTCCTTCACTTCTCTTGGCTATTGGATCTGGCAAATTCCTCTAGGGAATCTCTCTCGGCGGTGACCGAATCGTCCACAATGATAGCAGTGTGGGGACAATCACGCTGATAGTGGCTTTTGTGACAAGCCGGGTACTTGGCTGTCGTGGGTCTTGGGCACTGTAGATTTGGCTGATATTGTGGTGCAGCTTGGGTCTTTGACGGATGCATGAATATTCCTTCACCTGAAATGATGTGGCCCAAGAAAGGAATATCCTTCGACCAGAAGGCACACTTATCAATCTCGGCGTATAATTAATGATCTGCTAACCTCCTTTAACACTAGTATGAGATGCTGAACATGCTCTTTTTCTGTCTCGGAGAAATTGAGAATATCATCCACAACCACAATAATGAACTTGCCTAGGTATTCCATGAGGACTTTATTCATCAGGTTCAAGAATTCTACTGGTGCATTCGTTAGTCCGAATGGCATCACTATGAACTCATACAATCCATATCTCATTATGAATGCAGTCTTTGGGATATCCTCTTCTCGAATTTTTAGTTGATGATAACCGGATCTCAAGTTGATCCTTGAAAATATCTTTGCTTCTCTGAGTTGATTAAAGAGATCATCGATCCTTGGCAGAGGGTACTTGTTTTTGATTGTCACATCATTCAACTTCCTGTAGTTGATACAGAGTCACAGAATACCATCTTTCTTCTTGGCGAAGAGCATTAGGGCTCCCCAAGATAAAGAACTTGTTCTGATGAATCCTTTTTCTTCCAATTCTTCCACTTGCTTCCTTAGCTCTTCCTGTTCTTGGTTCATCATACATGCAAGTTTCCTTGCGTATGGGGCTGATTGAGGTTCCAGTTCGATGGCAAACTCTATACTTCGGTCTGGTGGCATTCCAGGGAATTCTTTCAGGAAAAACTTCTGGGTACTCGTTGACTACTGGGACCTTCTTGAATTTGATCTTTTCAACATTGTTCAAGCCGTCCACACGGTCGATTAGTGGAGATCTTTCTTTTCTTTTCTGCGCAGAATGTGACTTGTTCTCCTTCGGCGTTGGTTAGAGTGATGGCCTTCTTCTCACAGTCTATCTGACCTTTGTGTTTGGCTAGCCAGTCCATTCCAAGAATGATGTCTAAATCTTGAAGATTCAGAACTAGCAAATCTGCCAGGAATTCTAGGTTGCCGATACAAAAGGCAATATTTCTACAGATGGATTTGATTGGCATTCTAGCTCTAGGGGATTGGATTAGAATAGAGTGCCCTAAGGTCTGGTTCTGCACCGACATTGCCTGCTGTCTATTTTGCTCCATTCAAATTGGTACATCATTGACATTTTCTCCTTGAGGTATAACATATGATGATCCGGGTTGATCTTGGTTGGTACAGTTTTTGTTTCCAGATGTAGCCCTCATATTACTGATATCCTCCTCGGGTTTTCTTCCATGAGATCTTCCTCTAGCGTTAACCAAACTGCTCTAACAGGTGGTCAAAGAAATGATTGCTGACTCGGAGGGAAACACAGATAGGGTACAAGCGGAAGGCTGAGATCAATCCATGAGACAGGGATTGGAAAGTGCAAGATGTCTTTCATAAATTAAATTTTCATAAAATACATAGTTTTGCCTCTACGGCTTACAGGAATATTTAGCAACCAACACACATCATAACAAGCAACTACTACACAAAAGATCTAACGTCTGTTGTGGTTAAGCACAAAAGGAAAGTCTGGGATCACAGGTCGGCATTGGAAGAACCATAAGGCTCTACCTCTTCTGAGGCCTCCTGATCTACATCTGCGTCCATCAGGTCCAACTCCACGTTCTGGGATCTCGCAGACTACTACTGAGGCACGAAAACTATCTAAGGAGACATAACGCAAAACGCCTAAAAGTTAGAAATAATTTTTAAAGAATTTTCAAATAATCAAAAAGAATAACCACATAACATACTTTTCTTAGACAAATTAGGTTTTCGCAAATAGATTTTAGTCAAATACTCTAACGATTTTCTGTTCTAGGGACGCCAATGTCTATAGAAGGGTCATGACCTACAGTCGAGCCTTTGCTCTGATACCAGCTTCTGTGGGACCCTCATTTGAGGAATCTGGTGGCAACCGCCCAGGCGGGTTGCACTCAGAAAGGTACATCACAAGCTCACAACAACAGGATTTACTTTAAACAATAAAGCAAATAGATAAAACAAGTACATGGTCACGAGGACCGCTATTACATTATCATAATGCCAAGAATGGCATTAATTAAAGTTGATACAAAAGTAGAGAGTTTTTCATAAATCAAGAATAAAAAAGAACCGGTATCGAGGTACCGAATACAGAAATATAACACAAAAGCAACAACAAAGGTCTTTATTTCCTTCTGCAGCGGTTCGGCTCGGGCCTTCACCACATCGGACTCAACTTGGCGCATGACCCTCCTAGAAGCTCAAATCTTCTGGAAAGGTTCCTTCCTCTTCTTGGTGCTTAGGGCCAAAGGAATCAGAATCCTCAAATCCTTTCTTTTGAATTTGTGTGCAAAGGCAAGGGTGAGCATGTTTTTACACGATGCTCAGCAAGTCTCGTTATGAGAATGCAGGTATATAGATGAGGGGTTCTCAAGGAAAGAGGTCTTGGCTTTATATATAGGAATAGAATAGATTTTCACTCTTAATTTGAAGAAAAGGTTTCGTTTTCAAAAGCGAGGCTTTTAAAATCCTAAGCTAGATTTTCAGAAGATGTTATGCGTGGCGGTGTTCCATGAGTCACCACTTTATTCACATTTTATGAAAAACTTTCCCAAAAGCTACTTGTACTGCATCGACGTGGATAGAATCCACTGCGCACAGACTCCATGACCTAGGAGCTCAGAGTATCTGATACTTTTTATAACTTTGCAAAGGTGTACCACCTTAATCCACCGATCACTCAGCTTTCAAGTCGGATCAGCTCCATGCGACTTTTACGCATGTGACAAGGCTGAGATCACACAACAGTTTACAATCCTAGCATTAACAATTCCCTGCCCAGTAAATAGACATTCCAGTCCTCATTACCGTTGTGGGTCCTCCCCACTACCTTACTTCCTAGCCTTGGTCTATGTTCTCGCAAGACACAGAGCCTCTTTTGATTACAGCCGCGCACGACTTAATCCAGGCGTAGGGCATCTTCCTTCTTACACCTTATCCTCTCATCATTTTTCTGATCTCACATCACTCATGGCCCTCAGTGGCCCACCAGTTTCTCGTGAGAAACCGGACCGACAACCATTGCAGGGAAAAGCTAATACTGAGAAAGCTACTATGTTGCGCCCGTCCCATACCGGGCAAGTGGTTGGTACGTTTTTCATGCTGCATGGAAGTACAACACAAGGTTCTAGTCCTTATGAATCTTTAGTGAGGAGTCTTTCACATTCCCAGTGCGCACACAGCACCAACCAATCAAACCATGCTCACTATCGATTCCAATCACATTTTCTTTCACAAACGGGTTTTGAATATACTTTTCTCACATGTGACCATTTAGCATTTAACATATAATCTTGAGTATAAGCATAGCCTAAGCATGAAATTCTAGGTGACAAGGGTGCAGGGATACTCAATCACAAAAGGGGCTTCTCAATCATTTAGGTCATATCTAATCACTTTATTTGAACATAATTCCCATTTGAATATAAGGCATGCATATACTTGAAAACAACTAACATACTTCATTTCAAAATAATAGGTGAGACATGATCAAGGGTTTGAGACTTGCCTTGCAGTGAGGGGTCTAGTTGCCCAGACAATTCTTCGAAGGTCTCTTCCGCTCCTTCAACCTCCGGTTCCACGGCGGATACAAATAATACACACATACGCTACATAAGCATACAGAAAATAGTTGCAATAGTAAATATATCATGCATGCAGGGGAAAGGTTTGGACAAAGCCACTTGGGTGCTGATTGAAGAGATGGGCTCAAAAGGAGTTGAATGTCGAAGAGCTGACATTCGGTCCACGGCTACACATAGCCTTAAGTTGGTCTTAGGTAGGTTTTCTGGAGAAGTGGCAGAAGAGAAAGATGTATAGCGCAAATCCAGGAATCTAATGGACAAAGAGGCATTTCAATTTCTCAAGTGTAACAGGTCCAAATCATCCAATGCCACTGGTGGACATGCACTGACATAGTGCAGGACATGGCCTGAAACTAGGGCTTGACATAACTTTTGATCCAGGGCTCCAATTGAGGCACCACTTTGTCTGGGAGTTAGGCCCTGCTAACAGAAACAAAATACTCAACAGGCTCAAGGGCAGAAAGTGGCCGGAGGGCGGCCAAATCCGGCGAGTAAACACGGTGGCCTGGACATAAACTGAGCTACTGGACAGTGATCTTGGCATTGGAATATCTCTTGATTTAGGTCGATTCAAAGATTGAGCTAGTGGACAATATCGCTTAGGGTACTGGAATCTATCTAAGGGACAAGGTTTCTGGAGCTAGATCGGCCGGAGAAGAATTCCGGCGACCGGCGCTGGAGAAGATGACACTGGACATTGGGGTTTTTTGGTACAGAGGATTTCAACTTGATTCCTTGCTCAGGGAGTGAGAGGGTGAAGTGTGGAAACCATTGGTGAAGTTAATTTGGCCGGAGGATCGCCGACGTGGCCTGGCAACGAGAGCCGACTTATTGGTGGCGTGCAAACTGGGGAAAGCTATGATCTTAGTTCAATTTCGAAATCCAGATTGGTAGGCTTGCTAAATGGAGTGTTCTGATCAATTTGTACTACTGGCACGAGGGCTGATTTGGATTGAATCGGGTAGCATTGGGGAAACAGGGGTTCTGGGCTTTTCCGATTGTCACCGGCGTTAAGGTTCGCCGGGGTGCAATTGGGTGCTATGACACAGATAGGGGGATGAGGGGAACTCACTGGCAGCTTTGGTTTGGAGAGAGGTGCTGTGAATTGCTCTGGCAATGGTGGCCTCAAAAATAGCTCGCTGGAGAAGAAAGTGTTCACGGCGGCGCTGGGAAATTGGTTGTTTTCTGGTGCTGGGAGCTGAAACAATGCACTGAGGGGGTGGTGTGAAGAGACTCTGGGCGAGGAGGAGCTTATATAGGCAATGGCTGGGCTCTCAAGAGTTGAAGCAAATCAAAAAGGATACGCGTGATAGGCACCGGAGGCAGGATCGAGACGGCGTGCACGGTGTTGGGACGCGGCAGTGACTCTGCCAGAGGAGGGGATCGCGCTAAATCCGACTGGAGCAGGGCGACGGGATGGCTGGCTTCGGCATGGCAGCAACGTGTCGCTGGTTTGCTGCTGCTGGAGCACATGCGTGCGAGGGGAAATCACGGCACAGGCGTGGCTGAGGTGGCTCTATGGTGGCGGCACGGGTGCGCATATGTGGTGGCTACGTGGCGGTGGTGGTGGCAGCGTGGGATCTTCGCCGGCGGCGAGTTCTGTGATGAGGCGAAGTGGCGGGGCACGGTCGAACGGTACCTGGTCGTGGTCGAAAATGGCGCAGGGGCCTGGTTGCAAGATTTGGACTGAATCACGAAGGTTTTGGACTGATCTGCAAGGATTTAGTTCGGGAACTTGGGCCTATTTGCAAATCTGGGGATCTGGAGGGCTGATCTGCAATCTGGTTTTGCAGATGAGTGTTACTAAATCACTTGGACTCATCTAGCAAGAAAAATGGTAACATCTGATAAGATTTGGTGGTTTTGACAAAAGTCAAAAATAGGGTAATTAGGGTAAACAGGATAATTAGGGTTTGAAACATTGGCAAGGCTGAAACTAGGGTTTCGGTTGAGCTTTTGGAATTCTTCCAGAAGGGAAAAATGCTCATAAAAGTAAAGGGGAGATATTCACTGAATCAGATCAAAGTTTAGAGATGCTCTGAGGCTTTTAGTCTTTTTGAGCTTCTGACAAATCTGAAAAGAACTGATCTGCGATACTTTTGGACTAAAAGCGAAAATGGTCTGAAAGGTAGAGTTTAGTTGCCAACTTTTTAAATTAAGGTAGTGGCACACCTAAGATCATAATTTTGAGATAAGAGATAAAAAAAAAGGGGTTGAGACATCTGAGAATCCAATGAAGATATGCTGACTGGCAAGCTAAAGAGGTGGCAAAATTTGGGATGTTACATTTTATCTGTACCATAGCCCCCGAATGCGAAATAAAATGATAAAAACACATTTCATTTCGGATTCATTACTGGGTATGGATAACGGGTTCCAAGAGGAAAGGCACCCATTATGAGAAATTAATAAAATATTCGGCGAAGGGTTGTCTCGGACATATAAAAGGAAGAGATAGCTTTCTGGCGAAGCCAAAAACCCTTCGTTACCTTAGACCCTCCTACCGCACAAAACCCTCTTTTGCACTCCTTGTCGTCGTCGTCTCCAAAGTCACCACTTTTCTCCTCAATCCTCCACAGTAATGGCGTCCTGGAGCCGATCCATCCACCATACAGAAGAGAGCCTGGTGGCACTAGAGAAAGAAGAGATTCTCCCCCCACGGCTGCTGATCAACTGGCGGCCAGCGGAAAAAGATCAAGAAACCCCAATCGTCCAAGAAGGCGAATTGGTGATCTTCGAGGAATACTTGCGCTGCGGGTACCGATTCCCAGAAAGCGAATTTCTGAGGAGAATTTTGGACCATTACGGTTGGAGTTAGTAAACTTCCACCAAAATGCAGTCCTTATCCTGGCGATTTTCCAACATCTCTATGAAGCCTTTGTCGGAGTTCTTCCAAGCGTGGAGCTTTTCCGGCGCTTCTACTTTTCGGCATGGTCAAAAAGTGCCAATGCCGTTGGGTGCATCTACTTCCATATACGGGAGAAGAAGGAGTACCCATTCCCACCTCTACGGGACTCTGTTCATGGGTGGTACCATAAGTGGTTCTACTGCACCCCTCCGTTGGAGAGCGGACTATGTTTCGCAAACACCCGACCGGAGAAAGCCAGTGAGTTAGACTCCCTTCCCATTCTGAGCGCAGAACAGAAGAGACAAGATCAAGCTATTCTTCACTTAGTTCAGCAAGGCTTGACCACACATGATATTATACACGACTTCATGAAGAACAGGATGAGCCCCTGCGTGAAAGGGCACATCTGGCATGGGAGGTGGAGTCCATGGTGGACAGCACCCTGGACTATAATAATGGTATGTCCTCTGCTCAACAAAACACTCATTTTTACTGATGAATAGACGTCTCATTTGTTAACATGCTTGTTTGTGACACAGTGCTATCCTTGTCCGAGATCGAGAAATGGACAAACTACCTCCTTCGGGCGTATACTGCCGCTGTGGAGGGAGCTAAAGGATTGCCTTGCCCCCAGAGCTTAATTAACGCCGGCGACGATCTTAAGCAAGAGCACCGAAAGGTATCATTTTTTCAAACAAGCTCTGTTGTAAATCATCCATTGTCTTGTATTACCAAAAGCATGTTGAATAATACAGCTTCAGGGAAAATTTGCTGAGGCAATGCATCCAAGCGAGGACGTTGGTCCTTCGGAAAGACCGACTGCAAAGAGGGTGAGGAAGACCCCTTCGAAGCACGAAGTGAAGGAGTCTACTCCCAAAAAACCTAAGAAGATTCTGGGAGAGGCTTCTTCACGGAAGAAAACCATTACTGCGAAAAAGACTGCGGTAAGATTCTCGGTACCTCCTGTAACCCCAAGTACGAGTGGAAATTACTTCTTCATTGTACAAGGTGAAGGGAGCGAGGATGAGGAAGACTACATTCCTCTAGTTCGTCGCAAGAGGAAAGCGACTGACCTCTTGGGAACAAGCGTCCCAGAGAGGTCGACTTCCCTTTCGATCGACGAAATCTTGCCCCTGACCGCAGGGATAGAAATGGCTATAATGGGCCCCGTGACCACTAACAATCTTGTGGTTACGGGTGGAACCCTGGTGCCTGAGGCTCGTGAAGCCCCAGGACTAACAACACCTCCCCTAATGATTGAGGGAGCGACTGTGGTAAAAATCCTCACAATCTTGCATGTTTTCGTTCCTCTGTACATACCCATTGAATTGTGTGCATACAGGGAGAAGAGGAAACTATCCTTTTTAAGAGAAGGAAGACAAGGACAGAAGAAGACTCTTTCCCAGGAGCACCCGGTGGGCTTCTTTCTCCTGGGAGCTCATCATCGAAACCCAAACCATGGGTGGGGTTTCGAATAAAGTACGGACTTCTCCTATCGCCATCTAGATATGACTGACGGGAGGTATTTCGCCTTACAATATGCTTATCTGTCTGTAGGCGCAGGGATGCTGCACCTAGTACTCCGGCGACCTCGACAAGCCATGGTACTATACCCACAGCAGAGGTCGCAGGAGAGCCAAGTCTGACTCCCATGACCGAAGAAGTTCTTCGGGCCATCGTGGATGGAATGGCAGCGGAGATCCGATCCCAACGGATGGAAACCGCAGTCCCAGCCATAGAGGGGGATCAACAGGAAAGATCATCTGCTGCCCCTACTGCAGACACAGCAAGTCTTGAGGTTAGACCTCATGCTGATGTCGAGAGCGGCTCATTCAGCGATTACATAGAGGTACGAACAACTCTTTTTATTATTTTCGAGCTCGCAAAAATTCAGGAACATTCAAATTTTAAGAGCAATTTCTTATTGTGTTGCAGGACTTAACCCGGGTGGCGACCAAGTCAACAGCCATAGCGAAGTATATCGAGGTCGCGCAATGGGAGATCAGCCGGCTGCAACAGTAAGTGTGGAGCTCTCTATTCGTATTAACTTGAATCCGAATTTAAGCGTTGCTGATCGTCCTTCTTGTTATAGAGAAAATGCTTTTTTGAATAAGAGCATGGCTAATCGAGAGAATCAAAATAATCTATGGCCGCGAAATGTTCATCTCTAGAGAGGGAACTTCGCGAAGAGTAGCTAAAGCTCTCTTGTAAGTCTACTTTCGATCAAAAAGCATTTTCTCGTTACATGAACTGCTGTAAGAGTCATCTGCCATGTTCATGTAGCACAAGAGGATCAAATAGGCGATCCTTCAGAAGAGAAGAAAAACCTTCAGGCGACCATTGAGTTACAAAGCTCGAAGATTGATACTGCCAGCATGGAGAATGAAGGTTTAAATAAAATAGTTTCCTCCTGCAGAAGTACTCAATCGAACATCTTCAAAAAGCTGAAGATGGTGGCTACTCTGCTAAAAGCAGATGTGATCGAGTGACAAAAAGACAATCCAAGCCTTAGCGAGTTAGCCACATTGGTCGCGGCCCAAGCTGAATCACTCCTCGAGTATCTCCCTGGAGATACAAAACGGCAGGAAGATGCATTGAAGTCAAATGTAAGATCTATAACCTCTGCCATTCTCTGAAGATTACGATTTCACCACGGCCTAGATCTGAATCTGAAGCCGGTGGTAGAAGATGTAAAGATCAAGAGTGATCAACTTGAGGATATCTCTGAAGAAGTCAAGCCTCTAGTTGAAGATATGTTGAAAGAGCTAGGCCTTTTTTAACTCCTTGTAATGATCTCTCTTTAGTCATTGTACCTGTGAGATTACATTTATAACATGCAAATGCGTGCCTTAAATTTTTAGAAAAGAGTGATACTTTCTTCGCTTCATATTATGACCATATCCTCTTAGCCCCCTCCTGAGATCATAAGTACTAAAGACCTAGTATTATAATCTCTGGAAAAATATGGGCATTATGTGTCGTGGTATTAAGAATACCCCGGCAGGTTTTGTGAACGATCCTAGCAAAGATTACGCGACGCGGGCTGACAGGATGACCGGTCCTCCCCCGCCAGACAAACACAAGAAATGACACGAAGATTTATACAGGTTCGGGTCCCGGTGGGGGCCCTAGTCCTGTCGACGCGCTCCCGACCGGAGTAGGCTGGGGAGGCTCTCTCCGGGGGAGAGGCTTCCGGAGCACGCCTGTGAGTTTAGCTATTCCAATAAAAGTGATTCGATCCTTTACAACAGAGGGGTACAAGGGCTATTTATAGCCCCAAAAAGAAGCAAAAAGTCTAAACTACCTCAGAAGCCACCGTCGGATCGAAGGGTGGGAACGTCCTTCTCCCGGTCAAGTGCCTTGGATGCTTGACAGGTGGTCGCTGATTCCCAAGGCGCCCCTCGCGTGTCCTGCACGTGATGAATAAATAGGGAATTTACCTTTTTGGAGGGCGATGATGTCCGGGACATGCCCCGGAGGCAAGGTCCCGGGAGCCAAAAGGCGATACCCGGGGAGGGCACCGGGGGCCACAGTCCCTGGGCAAAAGGCGGCGCCCGGGACGTGTCCCGATGGTAAGGTCCCAGGGGCCAAAATGGCGGCGCCCGGGGCAGGCGCCGGAGGCCACAGTCCCCGGGCGAAAGGCGGCGCCCGGGACCTGTCCCGATGGTAAGGTCCCGGGGGCCAAAATGGCGGCGCCCGGGGCAGGCGCCGGAGGCCAAAGTCCCCGGGCGAATGGCGGTGCCCGGGACGTGCCCCGGAGGCGAGGTCCCGGGGGCCAAACGGCGGCCCCCGGGGCAGGCACCAGAGGCCACACTCCCCGGGCGAGTGGCGGCGCCCGGGACCTGTCCCGGAGGTAAGGTCCCGGGGGCCAAATGGCGGCACCCGGGACATATCCGGAGGCAAGGCCCCGGGGCCCAAATGGCGGCGCCCGGGACGTACCCGGAGGCAGGGTCCCGGGGGCCAAATGGCGGCGCCCGGGGCAGGCACCCGAGGCCACAGTCCCCGGGCGAATGGCGGCACTCGGGACATACCCCGGAGGCAAGGTCCCGGGGGCCAAATGGCGGCGCCCGAGACATATCCGGAGGCAAGGCCCCGGGGGCCAAATGGCGGCGCCCGGGACGTTCCCGGAGGCAGGGTCCCAGGGGCCAAATGGCGGTGCCCGGGGCAGGCACCCGACGCCACAGTCCCCGGGCGAATGGCGGCGCCCGAGACGTACCCGAAGGCAGGCGCCCGGGGCAGGCACCGGAGGCCACAATCCCCGGGCGAATGGCGGTGCCCGGGACGTGCCCCGGAGATGAGATCCCGGGGGCCAAATGGCGGCGCCCGGGGCAGGCACCAGAGGCCACAATCCCCGGGCAAGTGTGAACTTACCTGGACTGTCTCGCGGAGATTTCTCCCAACATTATGAATATCCAAGAAATGCTTTAACTTAGATATGATTATCCGATCAAACCGATACTGATCTTAATAAAACATCCATCCTTATTACTAACTGGCAGCCACTTGAATGACCATAAACATGCCAGTAAGTCCCGTGTGCGTTGAGAAACGGCTTATTGAAGGATGTCATAGCTGGATGAGACCATGAGATCGGCCAGTGAATCCGGTTAGGATATTTGTAGCAAGATGATTATCGGTGACCAGCCCCCGAGCCGGGCTCAGTATAGGTATGGAAAATAAAGAAACGAACATAACATGAGATGAAAGAAAGCACTCACGAAGTTTTTGTTAAACCATGCTAATTGAACAGGAAAAAGATTGGGAAACTTACACTAAAACTTGCGCAGTTGATCGATGTTCCAAGTATTGGACAAGATTCTACCATACTCCATCGCTAACTGAGCCGATCCTGGTCGTGGTACTGAAACAACAATGTAAGGGCCTTCCCACTGAGGAGAGAACTTATTGCGGTTAGACTGGTTTTGTATTTTTCTAAAACCAGATCCCCCACGTGAAGGCTACGCGGCGGCCACACCCTCCTACTGTGATATTTTCGCAAAACTTGCAAATATACTGCTGACCTTATCAATGCTCGATCACGCTTTTCTTCAAGGAAGATTAAATCCTGAGTACGTTGTTCGATCTGATCAATCTGGTCGAATTGATCTGTTCGGACAGAGCCAATATGAATTTCCAAAGGTAGCATCGCCTCGGCGCCATATACCAACTGGAAAGGTGTCTCACCGGTGGCTCGACTGCAGGTAGTGTGTAGTGCCCATAGAACGAAGTAGAGTTCATCTACCCAAGCCCCCGAGCGCATCTTGAGGCAATCGAAAACACATTTCTTGATGCCTTGTAATATCTGCCCATTGGCGTGTTCAACGGCACCATTGCTCTGTGGATGAGCTACAAAAGCAAAGCACACCTTGGTTCCAACATTATCGCAATAGTCCAGGAAGAGACCGCAAGTGAACTGGGAACCGTTGTCAGTGATGAGACGACTTGGAACACCAAATCGAGTGACGATGTTCTTATGAAAGAACTTCTGTGCCACGGAAGCGGTGACGTTACGGACTGGTTCAGCCTCAATCCACTTTGTAAACGTGTCAATGGCTACGAACAGAAATTTGTAACCATTGACCACCTATGGCATAGGTCCCACAATATCCATCCCCCAGACCGTAAAGGGCCACATTAATGGGATGGTTTGCAAGGCATATGCTGGCTGATGAACCTGTCTGCATGAAATTGACGCTGGGGGCATGTCTTGACCAAATTTTTGGCATCATCGAGTGCCGAAGGCCAGAAAAAACCCTGTCAGAAAGCTTTCCCGACAAGTGTGCGAAATGACGCGTGCGCACCACACACACCGTCATGGATTTCTTTCAAGAGGGATTTACTTTCCTCGTGAGAAATACAACGCATGAATACTCCTTGAGTACCCTTCCTATACAAAACTCCTTCTATAAGCTTGTACAGGCGCGCTTTTTGAATCAACCGATCACTTTCAGTTTCGTCCTTGGGCAAGGTCCCATGTTCGAGATAGACCCTTAATGAATGGGTCCAATCCCCTTCTTGTCCAAGGTTGGTAACGAATACTGTTGCCTGGTCATCTTCGACTGTAGTCATGATCGAAGGATGCTCTAAATGTTCGACGAACACTCCTGCCGGAGCAGATGTACGTGAGGATCCAATTTTAGATAATTGGTCTGCGAGAATATTGTCCTTTCGCGGGATGTATTGGACTTCGAAATGACTGAAGTGTTTTTCCAATCTCCTCACCTCCCCCAGGTAATGAGACATTGTCTCATTGGAGGTGTTGTACTCCTTGTTTACCTAGTTTACGACTAGCTGTGAGTCTCCCCTCACCGCTAATCAACGCACTCTGAGGAATTTTGCTGCCTGGAGCCCTGCAATAAGACCTTCATACTCTGCTGCATTGTTAGTCGCAACAAAATATAATTGAATGACATACTTGAGTTGGTCTCCTTGAGGCGTTACTAAGACAACTCCAGCCCCCCGAGTGTTGGAAACTACGAGAACTGTCAAAATACATCGTCCAATGGTCGGTACATGACAAGTCTTTGGATTCTTGCCTTGGAGGGTCAGGGTTAGTCCATTCGATCACAAAATCAGCAAGGATCTGAGACTTGACCACAGTGCAAGGGGTGAAATGGATGTCAAATGCTCCAAGCTCCATAGTCCAGTTCGCAATTCGACCAAATTTCTCCAGGTTTTGGATAATATCTCCCAAGGAGAAGGACGAGGGCACTGTAATTTTATGTGCCTGAAAGTAATGTCGTAGCTTGCGGGAAGCCATCAGTAGCGCGTAAGGTATCTTATGGACCTCAGGGTAACGCTCCTTAGGACCATAAAGTACCTCGCTCATGTAATAAACGGGACTTGCACACCTTCTTTTTCTGTGATCAGAACAGCGCTAACCGCATGAGGTGTGGCCGCCAAATAAAGAAGTAGTGGTTCCCCTGTGACCGGGGAAACCAACACCGGCAGACAAGATAAGTATGCTTTAACCTCCTGGAACGCTTCTCGGCTTCATCCGACCAGGTAAAACCATGGTGCTTGTGGAGAGCTTTGAAGAAAGGTAATCCCCTCTCACCTAGTCGCGATATAAATCAACTTAAAGCCGCCATGTGACCTGCCAGGCACTGGACGTCCTTCATGGTCGAAGGAGACCTCATTTTCTCGATGGTCCTGATTTTTTCGGGATTAACCTCGATTCCTCTAGAACAGACGAGAAAGCCTAAAAGTTTACCAGATAAAACCCCGAAAGAACACTTTTCTGGGTTTAATTTTATTCCAAATCGGTTCAAATTACAGAAGGTTTCAGCAAGATCATCTAAATGAGTCAAGCTTTTCAGGCTTTTTACAACCAAGTCATCTACGTAACCTTCAAGATTACTCCCCATCTGGGAAAGAAAGGTCTTTTGCATCAAGCGCTGGTACGTGGAACCCGCGTTCTTGAGACCAAATGGCATTCTGACGTAGCAGTAGGTGCCAACTGGTGTGATGAAGGCAGTCTTCTCTTCATCTTCTTCTGCCATGCTAATTTGATGATATCCTGAGTAAGCATCCAGAAAACTCATCATTTCGCAACCCGCAGTAGAATCGACCAACTGATCGATGTGGGGAAGGGGAAAATCATCCTTCGAGCAGGCACAGTTTAGGCTGGTGTAATCGACGCACATGCGCCACTTACCATTTGACTTACGGACCATGACCGGATTTGCAAGCCATTCTGGATGATCGACTTCTCGAATAAATCCGGCCATTTGGAGTTTGTCTAACTCCGCGCGGATAGCTTCTTGCCAATCAACAACAAAGCGTTTGAGCTTCTACTTTATTGGTTGCTGTCCAAGTCGAATTGCTAACCTGTGCTCAACTACCTCCCTTGGGACACCGGGCATGTCGGATGGTTTCCACGCAAACACATCTGCATTAGCCCGGAGGAAAGTAATGAGTTCGAGTTCCTATTTGTCATTCAGGCCTGATCTAATCCGAATTGTTCTAGATGGATCATCTGGGCATAATGGAACCAGTTTTAGCTTCTCCTCTGGTCGAGGGGCGACTTTGATCATATCTATAGCCGTGGTGGTGATCTTGACATCCCGGAGGGGAAGTTGATCCACGAGCTCCAGTGATAACCGATCGCAAGTCAATGCCACATTGCGGCTACCTCGGACCGATATAACGCCTTTGGGGCCAAGTCACTTGCTGCACTGATAGGCATAGTGCGTCGCCAGCATAAATTTAGTGAGAGCTGGCGTGCCAAAAATCGCGTTATAAGCTGGGTCACAATCAATTATGTCGAAAGTAACGAACTCTGTTCGGAAATTATCCGGTTCACCCAACATGACTGGGAGCACTACCTGTCCCATCGGTATCATCGAGGGACCAGGAATTATCCCATAAAACGGATGGAATATGGGTTTGATTTTTGAACGAGGGATTTGCATCTCGTCCAATGCCTTGACCAGTAAAATGTCCA
The DNA here is from genome assembly GCA_019359835.1 of Pharus latifolius. Taxonomy (NCBI): domain Eukaryota; kingdom Viridiplantae; phylum Streptophyta; class Magnoliopsida; order Poales; family Poaceae; genus Pharus; species Pharus latifolius. The sequence goes on along the minus strand of CM033328.1, from coordinate 37,129,034 downwards.
GGGAACTACCCCCATCGATCAGGACCCTTTCAACTCTCGCGTTACTGATAATTGCGGTAATGACCAGAGGTAATCTCAATGCTCGAGTAAGCCCAACGGGACAATCAGAGCGATCAAACGTCAAAGGAGTGTCCGACCAACGGGGGTATTGAGGTTCGCGAAGGGGAGCTTCCGCTTAGTTAACTTCTCGATGGAAAGCTTTAAACTGTTGTTTAGAAACAAAAGAGGAGGAACCTCCAAAAATGATATTAACATAATTATGAGGTACCTGGTAGGACATTTCTTCGTCCCCGTCAACGTCTCTAAGCCCACAAGTCTGCTCTTTCGGTGGCAAAGTTGGCATCGGCCCAATTCCCTGGTAGAAGTCATCTAGTTGCTTCAATTAGCTCCGGCAATTCTTGAGGTCGTGTTCCGAAGAGTTGTGGATCGGGAACCACTTCTTGCCTTCCTGCGAGTTAGTCAGTTTTTCTGGCTAGTCGGCATTGCGACCACCAGAGGCAGTTTTATTTTTAAATGAAAACTTATTACCTTAAGCCGGCAGCGGTTTTTCCACGACTGTGACTTCCCAATATTGGCCGGTTCGATTCTTTTTGGACTTCTTCGACTTTCCACCCGTTGAAGACTCTGGCTTCTTTTTTCACGTCTTTGAGACCTGGTTGGGCCGGTAATTTCCCTTTATCCACCATCCTATTCCATTCAACGGCCTCAACCGCCTCTGAATAGCGATCAGCCATATCAAAGAGATCGGCGACTGATCGATGAGGGTTGAGGATATGTTTGGGATGGTATTTCTCACCCCGACAAACCTTTTGACAAACTGTCGAGGAGTCTCCGTGGAGGTTTGTCGTAGACGATGAAGATCGTCTTCTTTCCCGGGTTTTTGATAACAATTCTGGAAATTGTTGAGGATAGCATCGCACAACATTTCCCAGTTATATATCGAACCCTTGGGCTGATTGAACAGCTAGGTCCTTGCCGGTCCCTCAAGAACCGTCGGCAAGTAGTTGGCCATAACGCGATCATCCCCACCAGCCGCTTGGATAGCGGTGATGTAAATTTGAAGGAACTCCGATGGATTCTGGGTCCCATCAAACCTCTCAATAGCCCCTGGCTTGAACTTATCTGGCCAGATGACCGCACGGAGGCCTGGCAAAAAAGCCTTACAACCTACATAGGGACTGTGGAGAGTTCTGTGGTTTCCAGCATAATCACGAGCGGTTTCACGCGATGGAGATGCGCACGTGGTCCCAGACGAGAATGAACGGGAATTCGACCTTGATCACGAGAACTTCCCACGCGCCTGGATTTGTTAGGCCGAAGTGATCCGGATGGTAATCGATTACGCCTACCATGACTAGAGTAAGAATACTCTTTTTCATGGGAACGTATTGTAGACCGGGAGGAAGCTGTAGGGGTTGCATCAGATGCGACCTCATCCCGCTTCTCCGCCGGGATCCTAGCAAAAGCCGGTTTGTCCGCGTCTGTGAGGGTAGGAGAAAAATTACGCAAGACCTCCACGATAGACCAAAGTTGGCCATGCATACTTCTCTTGGGTGCGCCAGATGTAATCGTTTCTTCATCCGCTAGTAAATGCTCCACTGGTAAAGAAGGTGTCTGGTCACGCCTGCGACCGTGCGGGCGACAGGAGGAACTAGGGGCGGCGTCATAACGAGACTGCGCATTTTACAAAGCCTCTAGGGCTGTTCTGCGGAGTTCGTTATCTCGTCGCTCATGGTCTTGATCCTCCTTTTGTTTGCGTTCTTGTTCCTCCTTTTGTCTGCGCTCCTGTTCTTCCCTAGCAATCCGCTGATCGGGGTTTTCTTCCAACAAGGCAGAAAATTCTCTGGGGAGCGAAGCTACAGAAGGAGTGAACATATCTATTTGCTCCGAGTCGGACTCAAAATCAAAGAGAGAATGGAGGTTGTAAGGATCAAACCTCCCTGGACTGAGTTCCTGGTCGCTACCATCCTGGTCCCCGACGGGAACACATGGTGACCAAGACTCGATTTTGCATTTCGTGGAAGTGACATCAAGTTCTGGACCTGTCTCTTCCATCCCCTGGTCGATGGACATGACTCAGGAAGGGGAAGACGTGTCCTCCTGACGTCCCTTCGGAATGTCTTCGCAATCAACCTCTTCCATTGGAACGGGATCGCTAGGCGAAGGCATTTGTATATGGGCGTAATCGTCGAGATCGAAGTCATTCTCGGAATCATATACTCCAAACATGGCTCACCAAACCTCCGAATGAAGGGAAAGCACCTTTAGAAAAGTCCCCACGGTGGGCGCCAGCTATCAACGATTTGGACTTGGGGTCCTTAGTCGATCTTATGCAAATTTGTGAGTTGCAGGACCTTTTAGGGTGCTCCTCCAGAAAGGTAGGATGAGTAATGTCTGTATGGGCACAACAGAATTTATACAGGTTCGGCCCTCGATGGTGGGAGTAATAACCCTACGTCTTGTTGTGATTTCACTATATGGAATAAGATGTTTACAAGAGGGGAGAAGAGATGATCACAGGTGAAGATCTCTTCAATGTTAGTGTCTATCTAACTCTGTCTAAATCTTCAGGTTTGTTGGACGCCTGGTAGTGCTTGTATGCTTAACTTCATAACCACCCTTAGAACGTGCATTGACTACCTTTTTATACTGGACAAAAGGGCGCCAATGCGAAACAGCCTTGAACAGTTGCTAGGATGTAGTTTCGTTAACCGCACTTAACTTCAACGCAGGCTTAACACGTGCAATCAAGGGATAACTACACATGTTAACCTCCTGGAAGTTGTCTTCGTACGTGGAAAGATCCCTGTGATTCTTGGGATATGCCTATTCAAAGGGTTAGGCCTTCCCGAATTATTCTGGTCGCACATGATCAGCGACCCTCTGACCGCGCACTGTCTGAAGTCTTTTGACCGCGCACTGTCTGCAGCCTTATGATCGCGCAAGGGCTACGATCATGAATTATCTCTGTGCCCGCGCCCTTTAGGCCGTCTGAGACCATAGCGACGAACTTATGGACACACATCTAATCTGATTCTGTCTTAAACTAGACATGTATTACTTTGAACTAGCTCAGGTGATAATCCTCGTCACTTACCCCGACAAACCTTTTGACAAATTGTCGAAGAGTCTTCGTAGAGGTTTGTCGTAGATGATGAAGATCGTCTTCTTTCTCGGGTTTCTGATAACAATTCTAGAAATTGTTGAGGATAGCATCGTACAACATTTCTCAGTTATATATCGAACCTTCGGGCTGATTGAATAGCCAGGTCCTCGGGAAAGTAATTAGCCATGACGCGATCATCCCCACCAGCAGCCTGGATAGCGGTGATGTAAATTTGAAGGAACTCCGATGGATTCTGGGTCCCATCAAACCTCTCAATAGCCCCTGGCTTGAACTTATCCAGCCAAACGACCGCACGGAGGCCTGGCGAAAAAGCTTTATAGCCCACATCTGGACTGTGGAGAGTTCCGCGGTTTCCATCATAACCACGAGTGACTTCACGCGATGGGGATGCGCCATGTGGTCCCAGACGAGACTGCACAGGAATTTGATCCCGATCACGAGAACTTCCCACGCGCCTGGATTTGTCATGCAGAAGTGATCCGGATGGTAATCGATTACATCTACCATGACTAGAGTGGGAATACTCCTTTTCTTGGAACGTATCGTAGACCAGGAGGAAGCTGTAGGGGTTGCATTAGATGCGACCTCATCCAGCTTCTCCGCCAGGATCCTAGCAAAAGCTGGTTTGTCCGTCTCTGTGAGGGTAGGAGGAAAATTACGCAAGACTTCCGCGATGGATCGAAGTCGGCCATGCGTACTTCTCTTTGTTTTGCCAGGTGTAATCATTTCTTCATCTGCCGGTGAATATTCCGGGGGTAAAGAAGGCGTCTGGTCGCGCCTGCGACCATGTGGGCGACGGGAGGAACTAGGGGCGGCGTCATAGCGAGACTGCGCATTTTGCAGGGCCTCTAGGGCTGTTCTGTGGAGTTCGATATCTCGTCGCTCACAGTCTTGATCCTCCTTTTGTTTGAGTTCTTGTTTCTCCTTCTGTCTGCGCTCCTATTCTTCCCTAGCAACCCGCTGATCGGGAGTTTCCTCCGACAAGGCAGCAAATTCTCTGGGGAGCCAAGCTCCAGAAGGAGTGAACATCTCTGTTTGCTCCGAGTCGGACTCGAAATCAAAGAGAGAGTGGAGGTTGTCAGGGTCGAACATCCCCGGACTGAGTTCTTGGTCACTGCCATCCTCTGACATCAAGTGGCCGAGACTTGATTTTATATACGGCGGAACTGACATCAAGTGGCAGACCTGTCTCTTCCATCCCCTGGTCGATGGACATGACCCAAGTAGGGGAAGACGTGTCCTCCTGACGTTCCTTCAGAATGTCTTCGCAATCAATCTCTTCCATTGGAACGGGATCGCTGGGCGAAGGCATTTGTATATGGGCATAATCGTTGAGATCGAAGTCGTTCTCGGAATCATATGCCCCAGACATGGCTCACCAAACCTCTGAATGAAGGGAAAGCACCTTGAGAATGGCCCCACGGTGGGCGCCAGCTGTCAACGATTTGTACTTAGGGTCCTTAGTCGATCTTATGCAAATTTGTGAGTTGCGGGACCTTTCAGGGTGCTCCTCCGAGAAGGTAGAATAAGTAATGTCTGTATGGGCACAAGAGAATTTATATAGGTTCGGGCCCTTGATGGTGGGAGTAATAGCCCTACATCCTGTTTTGATTTCACTATATCAGAAAAGTGTTTACAAAGGGGGAGGAAGAGATGATCACAGGCGAAGATCTCTTCTATATTAGTATCTATCTAACTATGTCTAAATCTTCAGGTTACTTAGACTCCTGGTAATGCTTGTATATATTAACTGTCCTTTACAACGTGCATCGACCACCTCTTTATACTGAACAAAAGGGCGCCAGCGCGAAACAGCTTTGGACGATTGCTTGGATGCAGTTTTGTTAACCGCACTTAACTTCCACGCAGGCTTAACACGTGAAATCAAGGGATAACTGCACATTTTAACCTCCTGGCAGTTGTCTTCATACGTGGAAAGATCCCCATGATCCTCGGGATATGCTTATCCAAACGGTTAGACTTTCTTGAGTTATTCTTGTCGCAAATAGTCAATAACCCTCTGACCGCTCATTGTCTGCAGTCTTCTGACCACGCACTGTCTGCGACCTCATGATCGTACAAGGGCTGCGATCATGAATAATCTTTGTGTCCGCGCCCCTCAGGTCGTCTGAGACCATAGCGACGGACTTATAGGTACACACCTAATCTGATTCTATCTTGAACCAGATGTATATTATTTTGAACTAGCTCGGGTGATAATCCTCGTCACATTAAGCTAATTTTTTCTGTAGCAACTCTTGCTACAGGGGTTGACTTCCCTTCGGAAAGCTTTGACCTTGAGCAGATTGGTTTAATCCGGGGGATGCTCGCTTCGTTTTTCATGGAGGATGTCATATCACCCAAGGGGTAGTTTAGGGACCCGCTCGGTTTGTATTAGTGTGGCCTTACTAACTGATACAAGTACAATAATACATATCTAACATACTGACTTTAATTGTCGATTACATTTATTTGTTCGATCTTAATTGTACATATTTCTGAAATATTGCATGAAACTTACAATTTGATCGATTTATTGTTTCCGTGTATGTGTCCAAAATGTCGAGATTGTGTATGTGCCTGAAATGTCGAGATTGTGTATGTCTTAAAAGCTGAGTTTTGTGTATGTATGAAATGAAATGCTGAGTTGTATATACAGATGGTTTTGAGCTGAAAACTATCTGTGATAAATCGATCTATGTATGTGATAAGGAGACTATCACAGACAGTTTGTGTTCAAAACCGTATGTGATACTGATACTATCACAAACAGTTATAACCGTCTGTGATAGTATGAGTATCACAGACAGTTTTTAGCTTATAACTGTCTGTGATAGTATGAGTATCACAGACGATTCTGAGCTCAAAATCATCTGTAATAGGAAAAATCATAGACAGTTCAGAACCGTCAGTGATAGTACTCGAATATCACTGACAGTTTAGAACCGTCTTTGATGACTATTTTGAACTGATTGTGATAATATATTTTGTAGTAGTGTTCGCAATGACACACCATGTGCAGCAAGACTGTAGGATTGTTTTGGATCTGTTTGTAGAGGAATCCACGAATTGTCTGCTTATTTTAGCCAAAAAGAGACCCCGACTGTGGGACCCTCATTTGAGGAATCCAGTGGCAACCGCCCAGGTGGGTTGCACTCAGAAAAGGTACATTGCAGCTCACAACAACAAAATGCATTATATAAAAATGCGAGTAATTAAAAACAAGTGCTGATCACAAGGACCAACATTACAATAACTTAGCGCCAAAATGACGCATTTAAATGTTGATACAAATTAGGGAGTTTTAGACACAAGGGTTGGCACAAAGTAAAACAACGATAGTAAGCAAAAGAACTTCATCAGTCTTCTTCTTCTGCAGCAGCAGTGTTGTACGGGCCTTTTCCACATCTGACTCCACTTTGGTACATAACCCTCTAACAAGCTGGGTCTTCAGTTTCTTCTTCTTGTTCCACATTGGGTTCAAGACCGTAAGATTCAGGGTCGACGAATCCTTCTTCTAAATTTGTTTGTAAAAGCAAGGGTGAGCACATTGTCCACATGGTGCTCAACAAGTCCCAAATAAGAATGCAAGTATAGATAGATGAGGGGGAAATTTCCCAAAGAATAGCTCTTTGGCTTTATGTATGTATATAGGATAGATTTTCGCACTTGGTTTTGAAGAAAAGGTCTTTATTTTTGAAAGCGAGGCTTTTAAAATCCTAAGCTAGGTTTTCAGAAAATGCTGTGTGTGGCGGTCTTTCATGAGTCACCACTTTACTCAGATTTTGTGAAAAACCTTCCAAAAGCTACTTGTGCTGCATCGACGTGGATAGAATCCACAGTGCGCAGACTCCATAACCTGGGAGCTCAGAGTATCCGATACTTTTTAAACTTTGCAAAGGTGTACCACCTTAATCCACCGATCATTGGCTTTCAAGTCGGTACCTCTCCATGCGACTCTTACGCATGTGACAAGGCTGAGATGACACAACAGTTTACAGTCCTAGCATTAACTATTCCCTGCCCGGTAAATAGACTGTCAAGTCTCAAGTACCGTTGTGGGTCCTCCCCACTGCCTTTCTTCCTAGCCTGGGTCTATGTTCTCGCAAGACACAACCTCTCTTGATTACAGTCGCGCACGACTTAATCCGGCATAGGGCGTCTTCCTTCTTTCCACCTTTTTCCTCTCATGATTTTTCTGAACTCACATCACTCATGGCCTTCTGCGGCCCACCAGTTCTCGCAAGACACTGGACCAACAACCATTGCAGGGAAAAGCTAATACTAAAGAAAGCTACTAAGTTGCGCCCGTCCCATAACCGGGCAAGTGGTTGGTACGTTTTTCATGCCGCATAGAAGCACAACACAAGGTTCTAGTCCTTATGAATCTCTAGTGAGGAGTCTTTCACATTCCCAGTGCGCACACAGCACCATCCAATCAAACCATCCTCACTATCGATTCCAATCACGTTTTCTTTCACAAAAAGGGGTTTTGAATATGCTTTCCTCATATGTGACCATTCAACTTTTACCATATAATCTTAAGCATAGCATAGCCTAAGCATGATAATCTAGGGTAACAAGGGTGCAGGGATATTCAATGTCAAAAGGGGCTTCACAGTTATTTAGGTCATATCTAATCACTTTATTTGAATATAAGGCATGCATATACTTGAAAATAATTAACATACTTCATTTCAAAATAATAGGCTAGACATGATCAAGGGTTTGAGACTTGCCTTGCAGTGATGGGTCTAGCTGCTCAGGTGAATCCTCGAAGATCTCCTCTGTTCCTTCAACGTCTGGTTCCACGGCAGATACAAACAACACATACACACTATATAAGCATACAAGCACTAGAAAATAGTACATAAATACATCATGCATGCAGGGGTAAGGGTTTGGACAAGGTCACTTGACATTGATCGAAGAGATGGGCTCAAAAGGACTTGAATGTCGAAGGGCTGACATTCGGCTCATGGCTTGACATGGCCCTAAATTGGTTCTAGGTCTGTTTTCTGGAGATGTGGCAATAGGGAATATTGTAGAGCATGGTTAAAAAGGCTTAGTGGACAAAGTGGCATTTCAATTGCTCAAATGTAACAAGTCTAAATCATCCAATGCCACTGGTGGACATGCACTGACATAGTGCTAGACATGGCCAGAAACTAGGGCATTGCATAACTTTTGACTCAGGACTTCAATTGGTGCACAACTTTGTCTGGGGTTTAGGCCTTGATAACAGCTACAAAACTTTCAACAGGATCAAGGGCAGAAAGTGGCCGGAAGGTGGCCAAATTTGGTGAGCAAACACGGTGGCCTGAATCACTGGACAGTAATCTTGGCATGATCGTAACTTTTGATCTAGGCCGATTCAGGGTTTGAGCCAGTGGAGTAAATTGCTCAGGGGGTTGAGGCCTAGCTAGATGACAAGGTTTCATCGGCTGATTGGGCCGAAAAACGAACTCCGGCGATCGGGGCCGAAGACGAAGGCACCGATTTGGGCGTTTTCGTTCCAGGGCGTTTGAACTCAATTCCACGCTCGGGAAGCATCTAGGTGTCATCACGAAGCTATTGGTGTACTCAATTTTGCCAGAGAATGGCTGGAGAAGCACGGTGGCGTTCTCCGGCGAACTGCCGAGGCTCGAACATGGGATTTCGACGCTCGGGGCAAAATTGACGATTCCAAGTTTGCAGGTTTGTTCCTCCTAGCTTACTGATCATTATTCTCTACTGGCACGAGGATCAATTTGGCTTGAATCACTCGGCATTAGGGAAACAGGGGATTACGGCTTTTCCGGTGATTGCCGGCGTTGAGGTTCACCGGGGGTCAATTAATGGCTATGACACATACAGGGGGATAAGGGGATCTTACTGGTGAAGTTGGTTTGGAGGGGGAAGCTGCGGGCGAAGCTGGCGCCGTGAGCTTCAGAGGTAGCTTGCCGGGGAAGAAGGTCTTCGCGGCAGCGCTGGAGAACGGGGTTGTTCTCTGGTGGTGGAGGCTAAGGCATACGACTGCGGGGTGGTGTGTGAAGAGATGCTGGGTGAGGGGGCTTTATATAGCCGCGGGGTCGAGCTCTCGGGAGTTGCAGCAATCGCCGGTGAGATATTTTCTGGCGCTGGAGCGGTCAACGAGGCATATCGGGACACTGCGGGGCTCTGCCAGAGATGAAGTATCGCGTGAAATCGGCATTTCGTCAGGACGATGAGATAGCGATCTCCGGGATGGCAACCATGTGGCTCAAAGCTCCTGACAACAGCAGGCACGCGCGCCCGGGGAAGAACACGGCACAGCGCGGGTGAGGTGCTCCACGGTGGCGGTACAATTGTGCGCGGTGGTGGCTACGTGGCTGTGATGGTGGCAGCGCGGGGAACTTCGCCGGCGACGAGTTCAGCGGCGAGGCAAAACGGCGAGGCGCTGGTTGAATTGCATTGGTCGTGGTCGAAAATGGCATAGGGGCCTGGTTGCAAACTTTGGACTGATTTGCGAAGGTTTGGACTAAACTGTGAGGGTTTTGGCTCGGGGACTTGGGCCTATTTGCAATTCTGGAAATTTGAAGGGCTGATTTGAATTTTGACTTTGCAGCTGAGTGTTACCAAATGTCTTAGACTCATCCAGCAGGAAAAATGGTAAAATCCGATAAGATCTGGTGGTTTTGACAAAAATCGAAAACAGGGTAATTAGGGTTTGGAACTTTTGTCGGGGCTGAAACTAGGGTTTTGGTTGAGATTTTGGAATTCTTCCAGAAGGGAAAAATGTTCAGAATAGTGAATGGGGAATGTTCACTGAATCAGATTGAAGTTTGGAGATGGTCTGAGGCTTTTAGCCTTTTTGGGCTTCTTGAAAATCAAGAAAAGAACTAAACTGAAACACTTTTGGACTGAAATGTGAAAATGATCTGGGAGATGAAATTTAGCTGCCAACTTTTTAGATTAAGGTAGTGGCATACCTAAGATCAAGATAGGGTTGAGACATCAGGGATTCCAAAGAAGATATGCTGACTCGCAAATAGAAAAGATAGCCAAAAAAATAGGGATGTTACACGGACCATGTTTCACAAGCCATTTCGAGTCTCACCAAAGCCCTAATCTTCGTCAATCTATGCCCTCGCCACTTCTAAGCGTTGTGCCCACTTAAAACCCTCCCTTAGCTACTGTTTGGATCTTATCTTAGCAGCCCATGAAGTTGTTTTGCCGTTTTTCTGAACCGATGATCACATGGAGCCCATCCGAGGACCTCGTCCACGCCGTCTGGAGCCCAAATCACCCTAAACTTTCTGAATGCCTTTGCTACTGCCCAAATGAGTTTTTCCAAACATTTTAACATCAAATGAGATGTTTTATCTGAAAACCAAGATGTAGCCTCATCCCGAGAACTTGAAACCCCGTTTTTGACCTAACAATTTCCCGATAGTTAAACTAAAACAACCCCAAAACTTAATTTGCATTGCATCCATATACATCTACGTCTATATTAAGGCTAATATTTGGTTGTTGAACTTATGATTGAACTTGATTGTCAATTAGGTCACGAGTACGAGTTGGAGGATATCATCGTAGAGTCATTGTCAATCGTAGATATGTTCTTTGAAGGAGGCAAGTCATGTTCTTGATCATCCTTAACCGATATTTGGAATTGTTAGTCATATTATGCTTTAGAACTTAATTACACTACATGTGTCGTGGTATTATGAATACCCCGGCAAGTTTTGCGGACGATCCTAGCGAAGAAAATACGACGCAGGTTGACCGAGTAACCGGTCATCTCCCGTCGGGCAAGCACAACAAATGACACGAGGGTTTATATAGGTTCGGGCCTCAGTGGAGGCCCTAGTCCTGTCGGCGTGCTCCCAACCGGAGTTGGCTAGGGGAGCTCTCTCGGGGGAGAGATGGCTCCGGAGCACACCTGTGAGATTGTCTATTCCAAGTAATAATGAAATATCCTCCCCTTTACACGAGGTGTACAAGGGCTTATATAACCCCAAAAGAAGCAAAAAGACTAAACTACCCCCCTACCACCGTTGGATCTAGGGGTAGCGACGTCCTTCTTCCAGTCAGGGACCTTAGATGCTTGACAGGTGTCCGCTGATTCCCGAGGTGCTTCTCGCGTGACCTTCACGTGACTCGGGACCGGAGACCTCTGTCTCCGGAAGGACGGCGGCGCCGGGGACAAGCCACCGGGGGCTTCATCCCTGGGCAAATGGCGGCGCCCAGGACAGCCACCGGGGGCTTCGTCCCTAGGCAAATGGCGGCGCCCGGGACAGCCACCGAGGGCTTCGTCCCCGGGCAAATGGCGGCGCCCGGGACAGCGCCGCCACAGCCACCGAGGGACAGCCACCGGGGGCTTTGTCCCCGGGCCGGACAAGCCACAGAGGGCTTTGTCCCCGGGCAAATGGCGTAGGCCCTTCCCTGGACTTAGTCTCGCGGAGATTTCCCCCAAAAGCAGTCCCCCTTGCCCTCCGGGGACGAAGCTCGAGTCCCCGGAGGGGATGGTTCATGTCACCGGGAAAATCTCCGGGACAAGCTACCGGAGCCGTGACGCTTCGATTCCCGCACAGCGCATTCATTAAGGTCGTCTCGATGGGGGCGCGCCGTTCAGCCATAATGGCCGCTCGCGGTTCGAACTGGTGACACATCGTTTCGTGTGCCCGTCCCTTCGTTTCCCGTGCGCTATTTGAATTTCAACGGTGCAGATGCACCACGAAGGGCCACGTGGCGCCCATCGGGGCCGCGTTTGGCACCTATAAATTGGGCCTCGGGGGGCCCGGAGAGCTCATTCCAACCTTCAAGCCTTCAAACCCTTAGCGCCCTTAGCTCTCCCGGAAGCTCGTTCCCAGAAGCTTAGCCTCCGGAACCCCCAAGTTCCCATTTTTCCAAAGCCTAAGCCACCGGAAAAACCAGATGGGACCCAAGGGCCGTGCCAAGGCCGCGGAGGTGCCCCCGGAGGAAGTCACCGTGGACTTCCTGTGGGCCTTCGTGTTCACAACCCTGGAGTCCCTGGTGGACCGGGGGGAAGTTGCGGATGGGGACTTCCGGCTCCCCGCGAAGAAGGACGGAGCCCCCCGCCCCCGGCCCGGGGAAGTAGTGGCCTTCGAGGCTTTCCTCGAGACCAGGCTCAGGCTCCCGGTGCATCCCCTTCTCCGAGAGTTCTTGAAGGAGTACGGGGTGGAGTTGAACCACCTCACGCCAAACGCGTTCGTCTGGATGGGCCTCTTCATTTGGCTCTTCGAGACGGCCACCGGACGGGAGCCAACGCTCCGGGTGTTCTGGTACTTCTACGAGCCGGCGGCGAGGAGCTCCCACCTGGTGAAGGGAGTGCCAAAGTCCCCCTTTGGCTCGGTGATGATTCAGCTGCTGCCATCCCGGGTAGCTGAGTACCCGATGGCGGCCTCCCGGGACCACTGGGGGGACTGGACCCGGAGGTGGTTCTACCTCCAGGTCTGGGACGATGAGGTGGTGTACTCCTCGAAGGCCCCCACCTACAGCTGGTTGTCCGCCCCCAAGCCCCCGGTGTGAACGGAGGAGGAGCTGAAGCTCCTCAGCAAGGTCGTAGGCTCCCAGGGCGTCCGCTCTATGCGGGACGCCGCCGAGGAGCTGACTCTCTTGAAGATATCCCCCTTCTCGCACGGCAGGAGGGGGATCGGGATGTGCCCGGCCCAGCGGCCCCAGCAGAAGCCGGTGACCCGACATAAGTTCCCGATTACCTTGCTCGTTTTCCTTTTGCGTAATTTTCTAACTCTTACCTTTCGTAGTCCGGCCGTACCCGGCCGCCCGGGAGAAGGCGGAGAACCTCCTCGGGAGGTACTACGCCGACGAGCACGAACTCATCGTGCGCGTCATGGGGGAGGGCCCTCCCCGGAACGTGGTGGCCGAGGCCTTCGGGCTAAGGCTATCGGCGAGAAAGCCCCTCCCCACCCCCGGTTTCCACAAGAGGGGAAAGGAGGCCACCGGGGGCTCTGAGCCGAAGAAGGCCAAGACCCAGAAAGCCCCCGGTCCATCGATGACACCAGGCTCCACGTCGGTGAAGGCCCGGGACGCAACTCCCGGGTCAGGGCGCGCTGTCGCGCCCCGAAACTAGGACTACGACTACTCCTGTAGAGACCTAGCTCACTGCAGCTAGACTCATATATGCATAGCATACACATACCCTTGACCTCCCAGGATAAGTCAAGCACAGGAGTATATCACATTGCAACAGAGTAACTTACAAAATAGTTAAGCAATGTGGCCTGCTGGCCTTGATATTACATAAGAAGATTACAATGCCTTCACGGCATACATGGTTTAGCAAAATAACATCTACACAGCAGAAAATAGGTGACCCACCCACAAAGAGAAGTGGACAGCAGAACAACACACATCAGGGCAATGACGGGACTGACGCTCCTCCTTCTGGATCCAAGAAGTTCTCCACGCCTTCATCTTGATCATTTGAACGCTCCATCTACTGATTTGTAGGTTGCAAGGGTGAGCACTTACATACTCAGCAAGTCATAGGTAAGAGTAGATACAGATAGTAGTGATGATATGAACCTAGACTAGTCAAGAATTATGGATGTTTATAAAATAATCTTTTTCTTTCATACCTCATCTCATGGCAGCACCTTTCATAATATAACATCATCATTCATGTTCACTAGATTATAGCACTACCGCGACACGTCGACACACGACAGCCCACGGCAGCACTCCTTATCATGACAACACATGTCATTTGGGTAATCTTGATTAAACATATTTTATTTAGAAAAATAGTACTTGTGTCACACCCCGTGGATTTAATCCACCGCAGCAGACTCCTATAAACCCGGGAGCTCAGAGTATTCGAATACATTTTTAACTCTGCAGAGAGGTACCAATTTACCCGCAAGATATTCCACTTTCAAGCCCATCCTATCATAACATAATGATTAGACCCTTCCTCACAACCATGTCTGAGTGGCAAGGTGGAGATAACAAGAACTTTTGTTATGTATTACTTACAATTCACCCCTGACCCTGTGGCTCTCTGCGAGACACAGTTGTGGTAGGCTGTAACATAACCTCCACCCTTACTCATATTCCCATTGCTGGGTCAAATATCAGATCACCTTCAGTGATAGTGTGGGAACCGTCCCTTATGTCAATCATCACAACACAACTCATGCAGGGGTTTCATGTGCGATCCACATTAGTACTTGTTCAGGCCTGTCCCATACCAGGCTTGCAGTTAGCACGTTGTTCATGCCATTAGACGCACAACACAAGGTTCTAGTCCTTATATGCCAGTGACCAGACCATCCACAACCCTGCACCTTCAGTGCCTGCATTCCTTCGCAGTATAGCACCTCCAGTGCTACCACCATTCCATACCATTTTCTGGTCACGGCTAGGGGTTTTATTTCATGAATATAAGTATATAGATACATATAATAGTTCATGGCTCAAAACTTGTTTGTTTCACATTTCACAGATAACCAGTCTAGTACTGCCAATTCATAAATCAACCATTCTCAATCTTTCTCATGCAATATTATCTATATTCAAGGTTATGTTTTAGCAACATTTAAAATATAGGTTCAAGATGACCAAGGATATGACTTGCCTTCCGCGTCGTAAGATACAGCTGTCGTGGTATTGCGAATACCCCGGCAGGTTTTGAGAGTGATCCTAGCGAAGATTACGCGGCGCGGGTTGACCGGATGACCGGTCCTCCCCCGCCGAACAAGCACAAAGAATGACACACGGGTTTATACAGGTTCGGGTCCCGGTGGGGGCCCTAGTCCTGTCGACGCGCTCCCGACCGGAGTCGGCTGGGGAGGCTCTCTCCGAGGGAGAGGCTTCCGGAGCACGCCTGTGAGTTTAGCTATTCCAATAAAATGAACCGATCCCTTACAATAGAGGGGTACAAGGGCTATTTATAGCCCCAAAAAGCAGCAAAAAACCTAAACTACCCCGGAAGCCACCGTCAGATTGAAGGGCAGGACCGTCCTTCTCCCGGTCAAACGCCTTGGATGCTTGACAGGTGGTCGCTAGTTCCCGAGGCGCCCCTCGCGTGACCTGCACGTGACAAACAGTTCGAGACTTTACCTTCAGGAGGGCGGTGAGGCCCGGGACGGTGCCGGAGGCCAGGTCCCGGGAGCCAAACGGCGGCGCCCGGGGAGGCCCCGGAGGCCACGTCCCCGGGCAAATGGCGGCGCCCGGGACGGCTCTGGAGGCCGCGTCCCGGGAGCCAAAAGGCGGCTCCCGGGGATGCCCCGGAGGCCAAGTCCCCGGGCCAATGGCGGCGCCCGGGAGGGCACCGGAGGCCGCGTCCTGGGAGCCAAAAGGCGGCGCCCGGGGAGGCTCCGGAGGCCACGTCCCCGGGCCAATGGCGGCGCCCGGGAGGGCACCGGAGGCCGCGTCCCGGGTGCCAAAAGGCGGAGCCCGGGGAGGCCCCGAAGGCCACGTCCCCGGGCCAATGGCGGCGCCCGGGAGGGCACCGGAGGCCGCGTCCCGGGAGCCAAAAGGCGGCGCCCTGGGAGGCCCCGGAGGCCAAGTCCCCGGGCAAAAGGCGGCGCCCGGGAGGGCACCGGAGGCCGAGTCCCCGGGCAAAAGGCGGCGCCCGGGAGGGCACCGGAGGCCGAGTCCCCGGGCAAAAGGCCGCGCCCGGGAGGGCACCGGAGGCCCCGTCCCGGGAGCCAAAAGGAGGCGCCCGAGGAGGCCCCAGAGGCCAAGTCCCCGGGCAAAAGGCGGCGCCTGGGAGGGCACCGGAGGCCACGTCCTGGGAGCCAAAAGGCAGCGCCCGGGGAGGCCCCGGAGGCCACGTCCCCGGGCAACCGTGACACAACTTACCTGGACTTAGTCCCGCGGAGATTTCCCCCGACAGCAGCCCCCCATGCCTGCCGGGGACGATGCTCGAGTCCCCGGTGGGTTTGGTTCAGGTCACCGGGAAGATCTCCGGGCAGGTTACCGGAGCCGCGACGCTTCGGCTTCCGTGCCCCACACTTAAAGCCGCGCCGTTTCGCCATAAATGCGCGCGCGGTTCAAACCGGCGCCTCGATTAATGCGCCCATCCCTTCGTTTCTCGCGCACGGTTTGAACTCCTACGGTCCAGATTGATCCGCGGGTGCCATGTGGCGTGCATCTAGACCACGGCCCGCCCCTATAAATAGGGCCTTGGGGGGGCCCGGAAGCTCATTCCAAATTCTCAGCCCCAACGATTTCTGCTCTCCCGGTAGCCCTCTCCCGGTAGCTTTCCCCGGTAGCATTCGCCGATAGCATTTTCCGATAGCAGGCGTCCGGGAGTTTCTGGTAGTAGCCTCCTGCAAAGTTAGCCAAAAAGAAAACTAACCTCATGGCACCCAAGGGTCGGGCGAAGACCACGGAGGTGCCCCCGGAGGAAATCCCATCGGATTTCCTCTGGGCGTCCGAGTTCACGGCCGAGGACGCCGAGTCCTTGGCCGAAAGGGGCATCGTTGCGGCCGGGGACATCCGAGTCCCCGTGAAGAAGGACGGAGCCCCCCGCCCCAGGCCCGGAGAGATCGTGGCCTTCGAGGCCTTCCTCGAGGTGGGGCTCCGGCTCCCGGTGCATCCCATGCTCCGGGAGTTTCTCAAGGAGTATGGGGTGGCTCTCAACCACCTCACCCCGAACGCGCTTGTCCGGATGGGCCTCTTCATTTGGCTCTTCGAGACAGTGACCGGGCGGGAGCCCGACCTTCGCGCCTTCCGGTACTTCTACGAACCGGCGGCGCGGACCTCCCACCTGGTGAAGGGGGGCCCCAAGTCCCCCTTCGGTTCGGTAATGGTCCAGATGCTGCCGGCCCGGGTAATCGACTACCCGGCGGCGGCCTCCCGGGACCACTGGGGGGATTGGGTCCGGAGGTGGTTCTACCTCCGGGTCCGAGACGACGCGGTGGTGTACGCCCCGGAGGCCCCCACCTACAGCCGGACGTCCGCACCAAAGCCGCCGGTGTGGACGGACGAGGAGTACGAGCTCCTCGGCAAGGTGATCCTCTCCAAGAAGACCCGCTCGATGCGGGACGCGGCTAAGGAGATGGCTCTCCTCCGGATCTCCCCCTTCACCGGCGGGAAGAGGGGGATCGGCATGGGCCCCGAGTAGCGGCCCCCGGTGAAGCCGGTGACGCGACGTAAGCTCCGGGAACCCGCTGCATTGTTCTTACAAAATTTTAAGAAATTGACTAACTCTTTACCTCTTGTAGTCCGGCCGTACCCGGCGGCGCGGGAGAAGGCGGAGAACCTCTTGGGGAGGTACTTCGTGGATGAGCACGAGCGCGTCGTGCGCGCCGTGGGCGAGGGCCCCCCCAAGAACCTGGTAGCGGCGGCCTTCGGGCTAAGGCTGCCGGAGAGGAAGCCTCTCGCCACCCCCGGGTCGCATAAACGGGGGAAGGAGGCGGCCGGGGGCTCGAAGCCCAAGAAGGCCCGGGTTCAGAAGACCCCCGGCCCATCGACGACGCCGGCGGCGACACCGGCGAAGCCCCGGGACGGGACCCCCGAGGGCGAGCGTGCCCGGGCACCGTTCCCGAAGGAGGCAACGCCTCCTCCCCCGAAGGCCCCCGTCGAGGCGCGGGGGAAGGAGGCGACCGCGGGCGGGGCGGCGTCCGACTCGGCGAACTACGCCCCGTCGCTGCTCGCGGTGGAGCTCCTCTCGCCCCTTCCGGCTTCTCTGGAGCCGGAGAGGCTGGAGGTGAGATTCGCGGGGGCCTCGCCCCCGTGGGTCTGGCCGGCGGACGAGGGGGGGAGCCCCTCGGTCTACGAGGTTCCTCCGGAGGAGGGGGCCCCGAGGACCTTCTGGCCCAGGGCAGGGAAGGGCTTGATGGTTCCCCCCCGGGCGGAGGCTCCCACCGAGAGCTCCTCGGCCACGTCTTCGGGGGGCACAACCTCGTCGACGAAGACGCCGGCCGCGTTACCGGACCTCGAGGTCCGGGGACCCCCCGCCGGCCGCGCCGGCGGCTCCGGGCGGGAGACCCCCCTGCTCCCCGCGGGGGAGGTCGCCCGCTACTCGGAGGGCCTGCATACCCGGAAGGTGCAGGCCTTCATCGCGGGAGGGACGCTCCACGGGCGTTTCGAGGGGCTCCGGTAACCCAAGTCTATAACGCCTTCGCTCATCCCCTGCACTTTGAAATTTTTCTAACTCTTATGTATTTTGTAGGTGGCAGCCGTTACCTGGGGCCATGAGCAGCGGGTCGCCCGGCTGCTTAAGGAGGCGGAGGGCCGGGCTGCGGCCTCCGTCAGGCAGCGCGAGGAGGCCCTCCGGGAATGTGACGAAGCCCTCGCGGAATTGACCCGGGTCCGGGCCCAGGTTCATATTTCCGAGGCCATCAACGCGCGCCTTCGGGAGGAGGCCAAGGCGAGGGAGGAGGCGCTCCGCGAGCTCGAGAGCTCAAGCGTCCGGGCGGTGGCGGACTCGGGCCGCTCCGTCCGAAGCTTCCTAGGGGACATTCGGAGAAGCCCCGGGCACTTGTACAAAAATTTTTAATGCACTGAAGTTAGAATTTTTTTCTAAGTCTTTGAATTGAACTTACTGTTACCAGGGTTCCCGGGAGGTTGCTCCCGGGCGAAGGTCCGGGAGGGGCTCCCCGGGGGACGCCCAAGCGGCTTTAATTTTGCTAAGCCTTATCTCCGGGAATCGCGGCGAGGATAGTGTCCGGGAGCCGTTCCGGTTGAGGTGGCGTCCGGAGTGGCACTTGGACAACTTTGATAATCATCGTGCCGAATTGTCCCCTCCGCGACCAGGGCTCCGGATGATCCCTCCCCTCCGGATACTTCCACCGGCGGGATACGAGTTTTGGCCTGAAGATGTGCTCCGGGACGCTCGGCGCCGCGTGCGGGCGTTGTACCGGGACTTGACCCGGGAGCTAGCGGAGAGCCTCCGGGAGTATTAGGCGTAGGGGCCTTAGGGCTTAGAGAATTCCCCAGGTTAGAACCCGGGTTGTATCGTTTCCGAAGCCCACCGGAGGGGGAAGATGTCCTCCAGGTTTGCTGATCAATAAAGCGCTGTGTTGTTGTTTCCTCTTATTGCGCCTCTTTATTTTCTTCTTCTTGGATGGTCTGGACGACTCATCTTAACAAGGATGAGCTAAGTTTCCTCGTGGGTGATGCGGTCGACGCCCGGGGGTCCCTTATCCCCCCCCGCCCACAGCGGGCCGGAGAATAGCTCCGCGCGTTGTGGGGGTAACAAGGCCCCCGGGAAGGAAGTCACCTGTAGCATAGAAAATTTTCTAAGTTAGAAAATTTTAAATCGAGGTTTTCAAGGAGAAGACCTTCCGGGAGATAATCGTCCGGTCGCCGTGAGAACGGGGAGCCGGGAATAAGGCCTCAAGCGGGAGGAAAGTCCAAGAGAACCCGATGAGATTTCCAAAGGCGAGCTTCC
Source organism: Pharus latifolius (assembly GCA_019359835.1). Taxonomy (NCBI): domain Eukaryota; kingdom Viridiplantae; phylum Streptophyta; class Magnoliopsida; order Poales; family Poaceae; genus Pharus; species Pharus latifolius. The sequence continues at coordinate 37,109,556 of CM033328.1, read as the reverse complement.
TAGGGGACATTCGTCCGGTCACCGTGAGAACGGGGAGCCGGGAATAGGGTCTTTGAGGAAGAAAATGCCCGAGAAATCCGACTTCTCCGAGAGACGATCGTCCGGTTGCCGTGAGAACGGGGAGAAGGGAATAGGGTCTCCGGGAGGCATTCATCCGGTCGCCGTGAGAACGGGGAGCCGGGAATAAGGTCGCTGGGGACCAATCGTCCAGTCGCCGTGAAAACGGGGAGCCGGGAATAACGTCGACTCCCGGAGGAGGAAAATAGATCCAATCAAGCCGCAAGGGGCCGATCTTCCGGTCGCCGTGAGAACGGGGAGCCGGGAATAACGTCGACTCCCGGAGGAGGAAATGCCCGAAGACGGGGCTTGAGTGTTTGGGCAGGGGACTAGTCTCCCAAAGTGACTCGTTACCACGGCCACTGTGACCGGGTTGCCGCTTGCACCCTCAGTCCACGAGGGCTGATCGTAAGCCGCCCTACGGGAGTGCAGGCTCCATTGTAGGGACTTGTTGGGGCTGGCCCACTTCCTCGCGGGGAGGGCATCCTCACAAGGAGGGCATCCTCGCGAGGAGGGCATCCTCGCGGGGAGGGCTTCCTCGCGGGGAGGGCATCGCCGCTAGGGGTGGTAATGAGAAAGACCTGCAATGAGAGTTTGCAAAGCAAGACCTATGTATTGCTAATAAAATGAAGTACAAGGCCTCCCCATGCGAAGCCGCGAAAGGGGAGGAAAATACAGTGTCCCTCCTCCCCCTCCGGCGTGAACGCTCCGGGGGAGGGGACAGGCCCGTAAGGCTAAACATAGAACTTGCGAAGTAAACGCAAGTTCCACGTGTGTTTCAGCTCCTGCTCTTGAAGGTTGGAGAGCTTGTAGGCCCCCGAGTCCAGGACCGCGGAGATCCTGTAGGGGCCCTCCCACTTGGGGGAGAGCTTACCCTGGGCCTGGGGGTCCGTCACGCGCTTGAGGACAAGGTCCCCAAGGCGGAAAGCTCTCTCGTGTACGCGCTGATTGTACGCGCGCGCCATTTCTTGCTCGTAGATGGTGTGGCGGAGGAGCGCTCGGTCGCGTTCCTCCTCCACGAGGTTGATCTCCAGACGCTGGTTGGCCTCGTTGGCCTGGTATGCTGAGGGAGTGGCTCCCTCCAGGAGCTCCACCCGCAGTGACCGGAAGCCCATCTCCGGGGGGCGGACTGCCTCTGCCCCGTAGACCAGGGAGAAGGGAGTACGCCCCGTCGCCCGGGACGGGGTCGTGCGCATGGAGCAGAGGATGCTAGGGAGCTCCTCTGCCCATGCACCCCGCTTAGAAGCGGTTTGCTCGAGTCTCCGGCGCAATCCCTGTAGGATCACGCCGTTGACCCTCTCGACAGCCCCATTGCTCCGGGGATGGGCTACAGAGGCGAAGTGGATGACGAGCCCCAGGCCTTCACAGAATTCCTGAAAATAAGCCGAGTCGAATTGGGTCCCGTTGTCCACGGTGATTTCCCGGGGGACACCAAAACGACATACGACGTTTTTCCAGAAAAACCGCTGAACGGCCCGGGACGTGATGCTGGCCAAAGGTTCCGCCTCAACCCACTTTGTAAAATAGTCGACTGCGACTACCGCATACTTGTATCCCCCGGGTGCTGGGGGGAAGGGCCCTAAGAGGTCCATCCCCCAGCGCACAAAGGGCCAAGTGATGGGGATCGTCTGCAGCGCTATAGGGGGGAGGTTCGAGCCCTTGGCCATCTTCTGGCATGCCTCGCCTGCAGAGATGAGGTCTCGCGCATCGCGCATGACCGTGGGCCAGTAGAAGCCCTGCCTGAGGGCCTTGGCGGCGATGGCACGCGGGTTAGGTGAGAACCGCAGCTCCCCACGTGGATGTCTTCGAGAAGTTCAAGTCCCTCCGGCCGGGGGAGGCAGCGCAGGAGGGCGGAAGCCCCCCGCTTGTAGAGCCTCCCCTCCAGCAGGAGGTATGCCCGACCTTTAGCCCGGAGGCGTTTAGCCTCGGTCTCACTAGGAGGGTCCCCCTCCCCCTTGATGAAGGAGATGAGGGGATCCATCCAAGACGGAGTCCGGGTGATCTCGGCGACCTCCGGGACATGAGGCTCGTTGCCCGTGTCCGGGGAGGCCACCGAGGGCTTCGTGATGATCTCTAGGAAGGCCCCCTTGGGGAGCGATTCCCGGGCGCTTGCCGCCCGGGCCAAAGCGTCGGCCCGGTCATTGTCCCTACGTGGGATATGCCGGGCCTCGAGGCCGTCGAAATGCCTCTCCATCTTTCGCACTTCCTGCAAATAAAGACTTAAGTTTGCATCATGGCACAGGTAAGACTTGTCCATTTGGCAAACTATGAGCTGAGAATCTCCCTTGACTAGGAGGCGCCGGATCCCCAGGGAGCGCGCGAGGCGCATCCCGAGGAGCAAAGCCTCGTATTCGGCGACGTTGTTGGTTGCGGGGAACTCGAGCCGTGTGGCGTACTCGAGTTCCTTCCCCTCGGGGCTCCGGAGGACTACTCCCGCGCCAGCCCCGGCGAGACACAGCGACCCATCGAACATAAGGGTCCAATGATCACTGCGTCGGGGCGGCACAGGGAGATCTTCATCCCCGGACCCAGAGGCGGGAGTCCACTCTGCGACGAAGTCGGCGAGGACCTGCGACTTGATGGTGGAGCGGCCGGTAAGGGACAGGGAGAAGGGGGCGAGCTCAGCCCCCCACTTCCCGATCCGGCCGGTGGCCTCTTTGTTCCGCAGTACCTCCCCGAGGGGGAGGGACGACGGGACGGTGATGGGGTGTCCCAGGAAGTAATGCCGAAGCTTCCGGGACGCCATGAGGAGGGCGTAGTAGATTTTCTCCATTTCCGTGTACCGAGTTTTTGCCCCTTGGAGGGCCTCACTCACGTAGTACACTGGGCGCTGCTGCCCCCCTTGCTCCTTCACCAAGACCGCGCTGACGGCGACGGGGGTCGCGGCGAGGTAGAGGAGCAAGGGCTCTTCCGGGGACGGACTCACGAGCATTGGAGGGCTCGTGAGGTACTTCTTGAGGTCGTCGAACGCCTCCTGGGCCTTGGGGGTCCAGCGGAACCCCTCGAGCCCTCGGAGGATCTTGAAGAACTGGAGGCCCCGCTCCCCCGACCGGGAGACAAAGCGGCTGAGTGCGGCTAGGCGGCCGGAGAGCCGTTGGACATCCTTGACGGAGCGCGGCGGGGCATGTCTAGGAATGCCCGGATCTTCTCGGGGTTTGCCTCAATGCCCCGCTGGGACACGAGGAAACCTAGGAGCTTCCCCCCGCGCACCCTGAAGGCACACTTCTCCGGGTTCAGCTTGAGCCCGAATGCGCGGAGGTTCTGGAAGGTTTCAGCCAGGTCGTCGATGTGGGAGGCTGCGCGGGGACTCTTGACAACCGCGTCGTCTACGTAGACTTCAACGTTGCGGCCGACTTGCTCTTTGAAAACCAGTGTCATAAGGTGTTGGAAGGTCGTCCCCGCGTTCTTGAGCCCGAAGGGCATATGGACGTAGCAGAAGGTTCCGAGGGGAGTAATAAAACTCATCTTTTCCTCGTCCCCTTCCGCCATCCGGACTTGATGGTAGCCCGAGTAGGCGTCTAGGAAGCTCATGAGTTCGCACCCCGCAGTGGAGTCGACGAGCTGATCAATCCGCGGGAGCGGGAAGTTGTCTTTGGGGTAGGTGTAACACCCCAGTTTTTGATTATCTTTTCTGCTTGCGAATCAGCATAACTTCTTTGGAAACCCTGATATTTTAACCCTATCTTGATCTTGGGTATGCCACTACCTTAACCTAAAAAGTTGGCTGCTAAACTTCATTGACCAGATCGTTTTCACATTTCAGTCCAAAGGTGTTTCAATTTAGTCCTTTTAAGAAAATTCAGGAAACCCAAAAAGGCTAAAAGTCCCAGATCACCTCAAAATCCAAATTTGATCAAGTGATAACCTTTCTTTCATTTTTCTGAACATTTTTCCCTTCTGGAAGAATCCCAGAATCTCGACCAAAACCCTAGTTTCAACCTCGACAAAAGTTCAAACCCTAATTACCCTAATTACCCTGTTTTCAAATTTTGTCAAAACCACCAGATGTTATCGGATTTCATCATTTTTCCTGCTGGATGAGTCCAAGACATTTAGTAGCACTCATCTGCAAAATCAGAATTCAAATCAGCCCTTCAGATCTTCAGAATTGCAAATAGGCCCAAACTCCCGAGCCAAAACCTTCACAGATCAGTCCAAATCGTTGCAAATAGGTCCAAAGTTTACAACCAGGTCCTTGTGAAGTTTTCAACCAGCAACCGCCAAATTGCCGCGCCGTTGAACTCGTCGCCAGCAAGGTTTGCCGCGCTGCCACCTCACGGCCACGTAGCCACCAGCCGTGCGCAGCTGTACCGCCACCGTGGAGCGCTCAAGCCTCACCGTGCCACCTTCTTCCCCGCGCGCGCGTGCTGCTGCTGCTGCTGCTGCCAGGAGCTTTACGCCACTTGGCCACCATCCCGTAGATCATCGCCACCACCCTGACCGAATCCTGATATCCCGCGATTCACCGTCTCTGGCAGAGCCCCGCCGTGTCCCAAAGTGCATCGATGACCGCCCCAGCGCCAGAAGGAAGATCTTCCCCGGCGATTGCTGCTGCTCCCGAGAGCCTCACCCACGGCTATATAAACCCCCTCCCTTGCCCAGCATTGCGTCACACCACCCCACAGCTTCCTTGCCTTAGTCTTAGCACCAGAGAGCAACCGAGTCCTCAGCGCCGCCGCGAAGTTCGTCTTCTCCGGCGAGCAGTTTCTGGAGCTCACGGCGCCAACCTCGCCCGAAGCTTCCCCCTCCAAACCAACGCCACCAGTAAGCTCCCTACACCTCTCTCTTTGTACCGTAGCCATCAATTGGTCCCCGGCGCACCTCAACGCCGGCAATCACCGGAAAACCGAAGTCCCCTGTTCCCGCAATGCCGAGCGATTCAAGCCAAATTGATCCTCGTGCCTGTAGAGGATATTGATCAGTGAGCTAGGAGTAACAAACCTGCAAGCTTGGATTCGCCAATTTTGCCCCGAGCGCCGGATTTCCACGTTCGAGCCTCGGTAGTTCGCTGGAGCACGCCGCCGTGCTTCTCCAGCCGATCTCTGGCAAAATTGAGTGCACCAATAGCCTTGTGACAGCCCCTAGATGCTTCCCGAGTGTTGAATTGAGTTCAAACGCCCTGGAACGAAAACCCCCAAATCGGTGCCTTCGTCTTCGGCCCCGATCGCCGGAGTTCGTTTTCCGGCCAAACCAGCCGATGAGACCTTGTCATTTAGATAGATCTCAACCCCCTGAGCAATTTTGTCTACTACCTCGACCTCTAAATCGACCTGAATCAAAAGTTATAGCCATGCCAAGGTTGCTGTCTAGTGGCTCAGTTCATGTCCAGGCCACCGTGTTTGCTCACCGGATTTGGCCACCCTCCGGCCACTTTCTGCCCTTGAGCCTGTTGAGAGTTTTGTAGCTGTTGTCAATGCCTAGACCCCAGACAAAGTTGTGCATCAATTGGAGTCCTGAGTCAAAAGTTATGCAATGCCCTAGTTTCTGGCCATGTCTAACACTATGTCAGTGCATGTCCACCTGTGGCATTGGATGATTTGGACTTGTTTCTTTTGAGCAATTAAAATGCCACTTTGTCCACTAAGCCTTTTGAGCCATGTTCGACAACATTCCCTACTATCACATCTCCAGAAAACAAACCTAGAACCGATTTAGGGCAATGTCAAGCCATGAGTCGAATGTCAGCCCTTCGACATTCAAGCCCTTTGAACCCATCTCTTCAACCAATGTCAAGTGACCTTGTCTAAACCATTTCCCCTGCATGCATGATGTATTTACGTATTATTTTCTAGTGCTTGTATGCTTATATAGTGTGTATGTGTTGTCTGTACCCGTCGTGGAACCAGACGTTGAAGGAGCAGAGGAGATCCCTGAAGATTCATTTGAGCAGCTAGACCCGTCACTGCAAGGCAAGTCTCAAACCCTTGATCATGTCTCACCTGCTATTTTGAAATGAAGTATGTTAACTGTTTTCCAGTATATGCATGCCTTAGATTCAAATAAGAATTATGTTTCGATAAAATGACTAGATATGACCTAAATGATTGTAAAGCCCCTTTTGACATTGAATATCCCTGCACCCTTGTTACCCTAGATTATCATGCTTAGGCTATGCTAAGCTTAAAGATTATATGATAAATGTTGAATGGTCACATATGAGAAAAGCATGTTCAAAACCCCTTTTTGTGAAAGAAAATGTGATTGGAATCGATAGTGAGGATGGTTTGATTGGATGGTGCTGTGTGCGCACTGGGAATGCGAAAGACTCCTCACTAAAGATTCATAAGGACTAGAACCTTGTGTTGTGCTTCTATGCGGCATGAAAAACGTAACAACCACCTGCCTGTTTATGGGACGGGCGCAACTTAGTAGCTTTCTTTAGTGTTAGCTTTTCCCTGCAATGGTTGTCGGTCCAGTTTCTTGCGAGGACTGGTGGGCCGCAGAAGGCCACGAGTGATGTGAGTTCAGAAAAATCATGAGAGGAAAAGGTGGAAAGAAGGAAGACGCCCTAAGCCAGATTAAGTCGTGCGCGACTGTAATCAAGAGTGGCTATGTGTCTTGCGAGAGCATAGGCCCAGGCTAGGAAGTAAGGCAGTGGGGAGGACCCACAACGGTACTTGAGACTTAACTGTCTATTTACCGGGCAGGGAAATAGTTAATACTGGGACTGTAAATTGTTGTGTCATCTCGGCCTTGTCACATGCGTAAAAGTCGCATGAAGCTGATCCGACTTGAAAGCCGAATGATTGGTGGATTAAGGTGGTACACCTTTGCAAAGTTTAAAAAGTATCGGATACTCTGAGCTCCCAGGTCATGGAGTCTGCGCGCTGTGAATTCTATTCACGTCGATGCAGCACAAGTAGCTTTTGGAAGTTTTTCACAAAATCTGAGTAAAGTGGTGACTCATGAAAGACCGCCACACGCAACATTCCTAAAAAGCAAGCTTAGGATTTCAAAAGCCCCGCTTTCGAAAATAAAGACCTTTCTTTAAAGCTGCATGTGAAAATCTATTATATAATTATAGACAGAGCCAAAGAGCTGTTCTTTGAGAAATTCCCCATCATCTATATATATATATATGCATTGTTACTTGGGACTTGTTGAGCACCATGTGGACGATGTGCTCACCCTTGCTTTTACAAACAAATTTAGAGGAAGGATTCGCCGACCCTGAATCTTATGGTCTTGAACCCAATGTGGAACAAGAAGAAGAAACTGAGGACACATCTGGTTAAAGGGTTATGCACCAAGGTGGAGTTCGATGTGGAGAAGGCCCAAGCAATACCGCCGCTGCAGAGAAAGAAGACTGAAGAAGTCCTTTTGTTTATCGTTGCTGTTTTATTTTGTGCCGACCTTTGTGTCGAAAACTCCTTAATTTGTATTAACAATTAAGTGCGTAATTTCGGCGCTAAGTTATTGTAATGTTGGTCCTTGTGATCAGCACTTGTTTTTAATTACTCGCATTTTTATATAATGCATCTTGTTGTTGTGAGCTGCAATGTGCCTTTTCTGAGTGCAATTCACCTGGGCGATTGCCACTGGAATCCTCAAATGAGGGTGCCACAGAACTTGGTATCAGAGCAGAAGGCTCGACTGTAGGTCGTAACCCTTAGATAGAATTTGGCGTCCCTAGAAGAAAAGTTCGCTAGTTCTTTGTCAAAATTTGTTTACGAAAACCTATTTTCCTTAAGAAAAATGTTATTTTGATCTTTGGAAAAAGATTTTAGACTTGTCTTATAGATGCCTTTTGTTCTGTCTTCAGATGGCTTTCGATAGGAGATACCTTCATGGAGACGAGCTCGGATCGTGGGCACTGTTGTTGTGGATGATGCTGCAATTCCTTGGAGCACGGGACAGTCAGAGACCGGTATATTGCGTCTGGCAAGATGAGATAAATGGACGACCCATAGGTTGTCGGGCCTCGGTGATTGTCTACAAGATCCCCGAGCATGGGAGAGGCTCAGTTAGACGCCAAGCCCGTAGAGAAGAAGAGGAGGATGCTATCTTGGACGCTGCCCGTCGTGCTGTAGGTTCCGTCCGGCAGATGTACAGCGACTACCTTTCTGATTCCCCTTACCGCTTCGTACCTTACCAGGTCCCCGGATCGGAGTACCGAGTTGTTCTTCCGTCCATCGACCAGGAGAACGCTATCCTGACGAAGACTCGAGACGTCGTTCGCGCTTCGGAGATTGCATACACCCGCCTATTTCGAGACTACGAGCGTGTTCGCGATGATCGCCACTACCTTGAGGGCATGCTTATTAGGGCTCGTGCAAGCCTCCGAGAAAAAGAAAGACAAATTCAAGAAATGGCTGAATCAAGTGGAGAAAAGGACCTTGAAGCTGCAGAGTCGGTAACCAAGAAGACTCGCCCAAAGTTGAGGATCACCGCTCGCAAGAAGGTAGGAAACCCGAAGGAGTATCTCAGTGGTTTCATGCCTGCGTCGCGTGGCATAGTCATCAACGGTGAAGCAATCGAGCTTCCTTGCACCGCACAGAAGAAGAAGACCCCCGAAGGAAAAGGGAAGGAGACTATCAACATCGACGACAACGAGGAGGATGACCCGATGGATGCTGATGACGATGAGGAGGAGGATCCCGAGGAGGTTGAGCCTTGTGATTCTTCTGATGATGCTGAGGAGTGAGTGCAGACTTTCGACCTTTTGTGCCTAGCCCAGCAGACGCTAGATTTCCTTTTGTTGTAGTAGTTGTTTTAGTATGGTTGATGTATGCTGGTTGCTAGAGGAGCTCTGTAAGCCAATGAGGCTAGAAGCTTTGTATCTTTTGAAAAATTGGTTTATGAAAAAGTCATTTTGCATATCCTTATTCTTACTTCTTGAGTTAATGCCAGCATTCTGCTAGCATCCCTGTGAACGATTCTTTCCGAATCGATGTTTCTATTCTTAACCTCCTGTTTGAGTAGGATGGTTAACACACGCGCGAGACCCCAGGAAGGAGGGCTAGAGGAAAACCCCAACAATACAAGAGCTACACCCGGAGCGAGAGGCCGCACAGACCCCGATAGAACAGGATCTTCGACGATGCCACAGGGAGGTGACATCAACGATGTGCTGCTATGGATGGAGCGCAATCGGCAAGAGTCAGCGGCTGTGCAGAACCAAATCTTGGGACAGCTGATGCAACATATTGCATCCGGACAAACTGAAGGACCCGTGATGGGCGCAAAGTTAACTGATTTTCAAAAGACGCGACCCCCGACTTTCTCAAGCACAGAAGACCCCATCGTGGCAGACGACTGGCTCTGAGATGTGGAAAGAAAGTTGAATACCGTCAGATGCAGTGATGAAGAAAAGCTCTTGTACGGATCGAACCAATTGGCTGGACCTGCTGCTGCTTGGTGGGAGAATTACCAAACCGTGCACACCAACAGAGATTCGATCACCTGGAATGAATTCAAGGAGGAATTCCGTAGATACCACGTCCCGAAAGGCGTTGTCCAAGCAAAGCGCCGAGAATTCGTAAATCTGCGACAAGGGAGTAAGACCGTGAAACAATACCTGCATGAATTTATTCAGCTGGCAAGATACGCACCTGAAGATATAGCGACAGAGGAAAGGAAGATTGATAGGTTTTGTGAAGGACTACAGAATTCCCTGCAATACCAACTGTCATCCCACGAGTTCACAGACTTCCACGTCCTAATAAACCGACTACTTAAGATGGAGGAGAAAAGAGGAATAATTGAAGAAGACCGAAAGAGGAAGGCTTTGCCCAACTCTTACCAAGGAGGTGCTAGTCGAGGGAGACCGATGCCAACTTTCCGACCAGCCTTCAGACCACCTCAGAGACCCCAAAGGCCTGCACCTACTGCGATAGCCCAATGTGCTGGATGTAGAGGAAATCACCTCTTGAAGGATTGCCCCCTTAAGAACGAGGAGTGCTTTCACTGCGGAAGGAAGGGACATCGTAGGAACACTTGTCCACTGCAACACCTTCCATCCAATGTCGCTCGTATGCAAGCTGCAAGACCCTCTGTTCCAGCCCAAGGCTTCACCAGGAATGCTCCACCCTCCAGAGGACGAAGGTTTCAATATGGCCGAGGAAGAGGAGTACCTGCTACAGGTCGCGGAAGACTTAACTATGCATCCGCCGTTGAAGCAGGAGAAGCATCAGACGTCGTAATCGGTAGGATCTTTATCCACTATGAACTTTCAGTTGCATTATTTGACCCTGGTGCTACTCATTCATTTGTGTCAAGACCTTTCGTGCTCAGAAATAAGTTGCCAGTATCTGCATTAGAGTTCCCTATTTTAATTCAATCCCCTGGAGCTCGAATGCCTGTCAACTCTATCTGTAGAAATATCGCCTTTAGTATTGGCAATCTAGGATTCCTAGCAAACCTGCTAGTTTTGGACCTTCAAGGACTAGACGTCATTCTCGGAATGGATTGGTTAGCCAAGCACAAAGGCCAGATGGACTGTGAAAAGAAGGCAATAACCCTGACGAATGCTGAAGGAAAACAAGTCACACTCCACGCAGAGAGATCAATAGTGAACAACCGAGTGTACAGTTTGAACAGCTTGGAAGGAGTTGAGTTTGAGGGAGTTCCAATAGTGAATGAATATCCAGAAGTTTTTCCTGAAGAGCTTCCCGGAATGCCACCAGATCGGGACATTGAATTCTCAATCGAATTAAAACCCGGATCTGCCCCTTATGCAAGAAAGCTTGCACGTTTGACAAGTGAAGAACAAGAAGAATTAAGAAAGCAAGTGGAAGAATTGGAAAGAAAGGGATTTGTTAGAACAAGTTCCTCACCTTGGGGAGCCCCTGTACTTTTCGCTAAGAAGAAAGATGGCAGCCTACGACTTTGCGTCGACTACCGGAAACTGAACGATATGACGATCAAGAACAAGTACCCTTTACCAAGGATCGACGATCTCTTTGATCAACTAAGAGGAGCAAAGATATTCTCAAGGATTGACCTGAGGTCCGGATACCATCAACTGAAGATTCGAGAACAAGATATTCCGAAGACTGCATTCATAACAAGATATGGATTGCATGAGTTTACTGTAGTGCCATTTGGTTTGACAAATGCGCCAGCAGTGTTCATGAATTTGATGAACAAGGTTCTCATGGAATTTCTGGACAAGTTTGTCATTGTATTTGTCGACGACATCCTCATCTTTTCAGAGTCAGAGGAAAAGCACGCACAACATCTTAGGATGGTGTTGGAAAAGTTAGTGGAACATCGACTGTATGCCAAATTCGATAAGTGTGCCTTTTGGTTAAAAGAAATTTCATTCTTAGGCCACATTATCTCTGGAAAAGGAATCTCAATGGATCCGTAAAAAATTCAGGCTATCATGGAATGGAAACAACCGGAGACAGTGACTGAAGTAAGAAGTTTCCTAGGATTAGCCGGATATTACCGGAGATTTGTCAAAGGATTCTCCAAGATTACAAAGCCACTCACCAGACTACTAAAGAAAGATGTTTTATTCGACTGGACAGAAGGATGTGAAAAGAGCTTTGAGGAGTTGAAGAAGATATTAACGACCGCACCTGTCCTTACATTACCGGATAACAAAAAGGATTTTGAAGTCTACTGCGATGCGTCAAAGCAAGGACTAGGTTGTGTCCTTATGCAAGAAGGAAGGGTCGTAGCTTATGCATCGAGACAATTGCGACCCCATGAGGAGAATTATCCAACTCACGACTTGGAGTTAGCCGCCGTCGTTCATGCGTTAAAGATTTGGCGACACTATCTACTTGGAAATAGATGTGAAATCTACACGGACCACAAGAGTTTGAAATACATCTTCACCCAACAGGACTTGAACATGAGACAGCGAAGATGGTTAGAGCTGATTAAAGATTATGACCTTAGAATACACTACCACCCTGGAAAAGCGAATGTAGTAGCTGATGCCTTGAGTAGAAAATCCTACTGCAATCAAGCAAAGATCTTAGGAGTACCACCCCAATTTCTTGGAGACTTCGAGAAGTTGAGTTTAGAGTTCGTTGAACAAGGAACCGTCGCCGCATTGGCAGTGAAATGCGAGCTGAAGGACCAAATCCGAAAAGCTCAGGAAGTGGACCAGAGTATTCAGAAGATGAAAGAGGACATGAAACACGAGGATGTGATTAACCTTCGTGAGGGCGAAGAAGGAATTTTGTGGTATCATGACCGAATCTGTGTTCCAGAAGACAAGGAAATCAAGAACATGATACTACGAGAAGCCCATTGTACCCCGTACTCTATTCACCCAGGTAGTACAAAGATGTATCAAGATCTAAAGGATCGGTTTTGGTGGAAAGGAATGAAGAAGGAGATTGCCGAATTTGTAGCTTCTTGTGATACCTGTCAAAGAGTGAAAGCAGAACATCAGAAACCTGCAGGACCGCTGCAACCCCTACCAACCCCGGAATGGAAATGGGATGAGATTGGAATGGATTTCATAGTTGGTTTACCAAGAACCCAACAGGGATACGATTCTATATGGGTCATAGTCGATAGATTGACGAAAGTAGCTCATTTTCTACCAGTAAAGACGCAGTACACAACGCAAAAGCTGGCAGAGCTGTATCTTACCAGGATCGTTACGCTACATGGAGTACCAAAAACAATCATCTCAGACAGAGGAGCACAATTTGTATCAAGATTTTGGGAAGAATTACAGAAATCCCTAGGAACGAAGTTGAAGTTCAGTACAGCTTACCACCCGCAAACTGGAGGTCAAACAGAAAGAGTGAACCAAATTTTAGAAGATATGTTGAGAGCTTGTGCTTTGGACTATGGAAATTCTTGGGAACAATTTCTACCATACGCAGAATTTACCTACAACAATAGCTATCAAGTGAGTCTACAAATGGCCCCTTATGAAGCACTTTATGGAAGGAAGTGCCGTACGCCGCTATATTGGACCGAAGTGGGACAGAAGCAATTCCTTGGACCGCAATTAGTGGAAGATGCCACGGCTCATGTGAGGATCATACAAGAGAGATTGAAAACGGCCCAGTCTCGACAAAAGAGTTACGCCGACAGAAGAAGGAGAGAACTATCCTTCGAGATAGGCGATCACGTATATCTCAAAGTAATACCCTACAAAGGAGTTCGACGATTCCAGATGAAGGGAAAGTTGAGCCCAAGATATGTAGGACCATACAAGGTTTTGGAAAGACGAGGAGAAGTAGCATACAAACTAGAGCTACCGCCTGAGTTAGCAGGAGTCCATGATGTCTTTCACGTATCCCAACTGAGGAAATGCCTGAGAAAACTGACGGAGCAAGTGTCTCCCACAGAAATGGAGGTTCAACCGGATCTGACATACCAGGAATATCCAGTCAAGGTGTTAGAAGTCAGTGAAAGGAGATTGAAGTCAAGGACCATAAAATTTTGTAGAGTCCAATGGAACAACCACACCGAAGAAGAATCAACTTGGGAAAGAGAAGAAGAGCTGCGTCAGAATTTTCCTTACCTATTCTCAGACTATTCGGAATCTCGAGGACGAGATTATTCCTAAGGAGGGTAGGTTGTAACACCCCAGTTTTTTATTATCTTTTCTGCTTGCGAATCAGCATAACTTCTTTGGAAACCCTGATATTTTAACCCTATCTTGATCTTGGGTATGCCACTACCTTAACCTAAAAAGTTGGCTGCTAAACTTCATTGACCAGATCGTTTTCACATTTCAGTCTAAAGGTGTTTCAATTTAGTCCTTTTCAGAAAATTCAGGAAACCCAAAAAGGCTAAAAGTCCCAGATCACCTCAAAATCCAAATCTGATCAAGTGATAACCTTTCTTTCATTTTTCTGAACATTTTTCCCTTCTGGAAGAATCCCAGAATCTCGACCAAAACCCTAGTTTCAGCCTCGACAAAAGTTCAAACCCTAATTACCCTAATTACCCTGTTTTCAAATTTTGTCAAAACCACCAGATGTTATCGGATTTCATTTTTTTTCCTGCTGGATGAGTCCAAGACATTTAGTAGCACTCATCTGCAAAATCAGAATTCAAATCAGCCCTTCAGATCTTCAGAATTGCAAATAGGCCCAAACTCCCGAGCCAAAACCTTCACAGATCAGTCCAAATCGTTGCAAATAGGTCCAAAGTTTACAACCAGGTCCCTGTGAAGTTTTCAACCAGCAACCGCCAAATTGCCGCGCCGTTGAACTCGTCGCCGGCAAGGTTTGCCGCGCTGCCACCTCACGGCCACGTAGCCACCAGCCGTGTGCAGCTGTACCGCCACCGTGGAGCGCTCAAGCCTCACCGTGCCACCTTCTTCCCCGCGCGCGCGTGCTGCTGCTGCTGCTGCTGCTGCCAGGAGCTTTACGCCACTTGGCCACCATCCCGTAGATCATCGCCACCACCCTGACCGAATCCTGATATCCCGCGATTCACCGTCTCTGGCAGAGCCCCGCCGTGTCCCAAAGTGCATCGATGACCGCCCCAGCGCCAGAAGGAAGATCTTCCCCGGCAATTGCTGCTGCTCCCGAGAGCCTCACCCACGGCTATATAAACCCCCCCCCTTGCCCAGCATTGCCTCACACCACCCCACAGCTTCCTTGCCTTAGTCTTAGCACCAGAGAGCAACCGAGTCCTCAGCGCCGCCGCGAAGTTCGTCTTCTCCGGCGAGCAGTTTTTGGAGCTCACGGCGCCAACCTCGCCCAAAGCTTCCCCCTCCAAACCAACGCCACCAGTAAGCTCCCTACACCTCTCTCTTTGTACCGTAGCCATCAATTGGTCCCCGGCGCACCTCAACGCCGGCAATCACCGGAAAACCGAAATCCCCTGTTCCCGCAATGCCGAGCGATTCAAGCCAAATTGATCCTCGTGCCTGTAGAGGATATTGATCAGTGAGCTAGGAGTAACAAACCTGCAAGCTTGGATTCGCCAATTTTGCCCCGAGCGCCGGATTTCCACGTTCGAGCCTCGGTAGTTCGCTGGAGCACGCCGCCGTGCTTCTCCAGCCGATCTCTGGCAAAATTGAGTGCACCAATAGCCTTGTGACAGCCCCTAGATGCTTCCCGAGCGTTGAATTGAGTTCAAACGCCCTGGAACGAAAACCCCCAAATCGGTGCCTTCGTCTTCGGCCCCGATCGCCGGAGTTCATTTTTCGGCCAAACCAGCCGATGAGACCTTGTCATTTAGATAGATCTCAACCCCCTGAGCAATTTTGTCTACTACCTCGACCTCTAAATCGACCTGAATCAAAAGTTATAGCCATGCCAAGGTTGCTGTCCAGTGGATCAGTTCATGTCCAGGCCACCGTGTTTGCTCACCGGATTTGGCCACCCTCCGGCCACTTTCAGCCCTTGAGCCTGTTGAGAGTTTTGTAGCTGTTGTCAATGCCTAGACCCCAGACAAAGTTGTGCATCAATTGGAGTCCTGAGTCAAAAGTTATACAGTGCCCTAGTTTCTGGCCATGTCTAACACTATGTCAGTGCATGTCCACCTGTGGCATTGGATGATTTGGACTTGTTTCTTTTGAGCAATTGAAATGCCACTTTGTCCACTAAGCCTTTTGAGCCATGTTCGACAACATTCCCTACTATCACATCTCCAGAAAACAAACCTAGAACCGATTTAGGGCAATGTCAAGCCATGAGTCGAATGTCAGCCCTTCGACATTCAAGCCCTTTGAACCCATCTCTTCAACCAATGTCAAGTGACCTTGTCTAAACCATTTCCCCTGCATGCATGATGTATTTACGTATTATTTTCTAGTGCTTGTATGCTTATATAGTGTGTATGTGTTGTCTGTACCCGTCGTGGAACCAGACGTTGAAGGAGCAGAGGAGATCCCTGAAGATTCATTTGAGCAGCTAGACCCGTCACTGCAAGGCAAGTCTCAAACCCTTGATCATGTCTCACCTGCTATTTTGAAATGAAGTATGTTAACTGTTTTCCAGTATATGCATGCCTTAGATTCAAATAAGAATTATGTTTCGATAAAATGACTAGATATGACCTAAATGATTGTAAAGCCCCTTTTGACATTGAATATCCCTGCACCCTTGTTACCCTAGATTATCATGCTTAGGCTATGCTAAGCTTAAAGATTATATGATAAATGTTGAATGGTCACATATGAGAAAAGCATGTTCAAAACCCCTTTTTGTGAAAGAAAATGTGATTGGAATCGATAGTGAGGATGGTTTGATTGGATGGTGCTGTGTGCGCACTGGGAATGCGAAAGACTCCTCACTAAAGATTCATAAGGACTAGAACCTTGTGTTGTGCTTCTATGCGGCATGAAAAACGTAACAACCACCTGCCTGTTTATGGGACGGGCGCAACTTAGTAGCTTTCTTTAGTGTTAGCTTTTCCCTGCAATGGTTGTCGGTCCAGTTTCTTGCGAGGACTGGTGGGCCGCAGAAGGCCACGAGTGATGTGAGTTCAGAAAAATCATGAGAGGAAAAGGTGGAAAGAAGGAAGACGCCCTAAGCCAGATTAAGTCGTGCGCGACTGTAATCAAGAGTGGCTATGTGTCTTGCGAGAGCATAGGCCCAGGCTAGGAAGTAAGGCAGTGGGGAGGACCCACAACGGTACTTGAGACTTAACTGTCTATTTACTGGGCAGGGAAATAGTTAATACTAGGACTGTAAATTGTTGTGTCATCTCGGCCTTGTCACATGCGTAAAAGTCGCATGAAGCTGATCCGACTTGAAAGCCGAATGATTGGTGGATTAAGGTGGTACACCTTTGCAAAGTTTAAAAAGTATCGGATACTCTGAGCTCCCAGGTCATGGAGTCTGCGCGCTGTGAATTCTATTCACGTCGATGCAGCACAAGTAGCTTTTGGAAGTTTTTCACAAAATCTGAGTAAAGTGGTGACTCATGAAAGACCGCCACACGCAACATTCCTAAAAAGCAAGCTTAGGATTTCAAAAGCCCCGCTTTCGAAAATAAAGACCTTTCTTTAAAGCTGCATGTGAAAATCTATTATATAATTATACACAGAGCCAAAGAGCTGTTCTTTGAGAAATTCCCCATCATCTATATATATATGCATTGTTACTTGGGACTTGTTGAGCACCATGTGGACGATGTGCTCACCCTTGCTTTTACAAACAAATTTAGAGGAAGGATTCGCCGACCCTGAATCTTATGGTCTTGAACCCAATGTGGAACAAGAAGAAGAAACTGAGGACACATCTGGTTAAAGGGTTATGCACCAAGGTGGAGTTCGATGTGGAGAAGGCCCAAGCAATACCGCCGCTGCAGAGAAAGAAGACTGAAGAAGTCCTTTTGTTTATCGTTGCTGTTTTATTTTGTGCCGACCTTTGTGTCGAAAACTCCTTAATTTGTATTAACAATTAAGTGCGTCATTTCGGCGCTAAGTTATTGTAATGTTGGTCCTTGTGATCAGCACTTGTTTTTAATTACTCGCATTTTTATATAATGCATCTTGTTGTTGTGAGCTGCAATGTGCCTTTTCTGAGTGCAATCCACCTGGGCGATTGCCACTGGAATCCTCAAATGAGGGTGCCACAGTAGGCGCGGTTAAGGTCGATGAAGTCCACACACATCCGCCACCTGCCGGTTGATTTCTTGACGAGGACGGGGTTCGCGAGCCACTCGGGGTGCAGGACCTCCCGAATGAACCCCGCCTCTCGGAGCCGGGTGATCTCCGCCTTGATTGCCTCTTCGCGCTCGAGGGAGAGTTTCCGCAGCTTCTGTTTGACCGGGGGGTGGCCGGGGGCTACTACAAACTTGTGCTCAATGACCCCCCGGGCGACGCCCCGCATGTCTGACGGCTTCCACGCAAAAACATCGGAGTTTTCGAGCAGAAAAGCCGCAAGTTGCACTGCGCGCTCCTCGGGGAGCTCTGCTCCTATCCGGGCGGTTTTGTCTTCGTTGCCCGGGGACAGCAGGACCTTCCGGAGGCCCCCTTCCGGACGCGGCTTGAGGAGGGGCCTCCCGGGCGGTGGCGCAGCAGCATCTAGTTCCGGGGGAGGAGCTTCCCCCCCGGGCGTCTTTATGAGGTTGACGCTTCCGATCGTGGCCGCAGCGTGCTCGTATAGAGCACGGGCCATGTCTTGGTCTCCCCGGACGTTGATCACACCATGCGGCCCGAGGATCTTCATGCAGAGATAATTTTGATGGGTGGCAGCCCCCAGCCGGTTGATTGTCGTTCTCCCCATAATCGCGTTGTAGGAGGAGGGGAGGTCTACCACGTCGAAGCGGACCAGCTCGGTCCGGTAGCTCTCCATGGTGCCGAAGGTCATTGGAAGATCTACCTTGCCCACGGGGTGGATCGCCTTCCCCGGGACAAAGCCTTGCAGGGATCCGGCAGCGGGCTGCAGGAGCTTCTCATCCACCTGCATTTCTTTGAAGGCCTTCAGGAATAAGACATCGGCGGAGCTCCCGCCGTCCACCAGGATCCGGGCCAGATGGCAGTTGTAGATGGTCGCGGAGACAATGAGCGCGTCGTCGTGGGGGAAGCGAACCCCTCGCGCGTCTTCTGCCGTGAAGGTGAGGGGGACGTCCGACCACTTCGGTGGCGGGGACGCGTGTAGCACCCCCACAGACTTGACCTCGTGCGCGTACTCCTTACGCTGGCGCTTAGAGTCCCGCCCGGAGGCAGATCCTCCCACGATGACGTTGATGTGCCGCTGCGAAGTTTGAAAGGGGAGGGCTTCTGAAGGCTCCCCCTCCTGCGTCTGCGGACCCCCCATGGGAGCGGGAAGGGCCGGAACAGCTGGCCGAGGGAGCAAGGAGGCCGAAGTCCCCCCCCTGCTCACGCTGGTCGAGGAAGTCCGCAAAGTGCTGCAGCAGCTGGCTACAATCTCGGGTAGCGTGGGTATTGGACCTGTGGAGGCTGCACCACGGTCCTTCCCGCCTTCTCCCCGCGGGGCCTTCCCGGCCGCGCGAAGACTGTCCTCCCCCATGGCCCTTCGGTTTGGGGAAGGGGCGGTTGGTCCTCGGGGAGCCGCGCGAGCCGCCTCCGCCCTCGAGGACAAAGGTGTCCCGAGGCCGTGGCTCGCTACGCCCCCCTTGCCTGGAGCGTTTGGGGGGATCCCTGGCCCCCCGGTCGACAGGGGCGGGAGCCCCCTGGGTCTTCTTCCAGATATCGTCCTCCTCTGCCCGAGCGTACTTTTCGAGCACGTTGAAGAGCTCGTCGGCGGAAGAGGGGCAGCTCTGGGAGAGCCTTCGGTGGAGCTCCCCCGGGAGGATGCCGCTTTTGCAGGCTTCGATGACCGTAGAGTCGGGGATGTGGGCCACTTTGCTCTTCACCTGGGCAAAGCGCTTGAAGAAGCTTCTGATGGTCTCCCCAGTCCTCTGCCGGACAGTGTACAGCTGCGAGGAGTCCAGGGGACGCACGTAGTTCCCCTGGAAGTTGGCATAGAACTCCCGCTTGAGCTGCGAGAAAGACTTGATGGAGCCAGCCTTCAGGTTGTAGAACCAGGAGCGGGCGATGCCGGAGAGGTAAAGGGGGAAGACGTTGCACTGTACTGACTCGTCCCCCCCGGCCGCGGAGATAGCAGTGGAGTAGACCTGCACAAACTCGTAAGGGTCTGCCTCGCCGTTAAAGTGTTCGATGTGTGGCGGGCGGTAGGGCCGCGGCCACCGGATGCTGCGAAGCCTTCGGCACAGAGGCTGGTTAGCCCCCTGCACTTCCCGGGGAGCCCCGGTCGCTATCTTCTTTCGCGGGACCTTCGTTATCCGAGTCTGGAAGCGGTCCGAGAGGTCCGCTAGAATGGTGGTGGCGACGCTTTTCCTCCGAACCGGGGCTGAATTTCCGGACGTCCGGGCTCTCCGCCGGAGAGGTTGGCTCTTCAGCGGGTCTCTTCCCCCGGTCGGTGCGAGAGCGAGGCTCCCCGCGCCCGCGGCAGGGGGGAACAGACATGTCCCGCCGAGGGAGGGAGCTCGCGCGCTGTAGCTTCCGGAGCTGGTTGGGGCGAGCCCCCTGTGACGGCCCCCGGGACCAGAAAGGGGGAAACCCCTGTATCATCTTGAACCGGGGAGGGGGCGCCCGTGGCGGCGCCTGGAAGCGAAGTGGTGGGGGCCCCAGTGGCCACGACCGGAACCGGGAAGGGGGCAGGCCCTGTAACACCCGGAACCGGTGAGGGGGGAGCCCCCGTGGCGGCGTCCGGAACCGGGGAGCCCATGCGGGGGGAAGTCCGCTGCAGCCCGGGGGCTGCTCTGTCAACCGCCCCCGGCGCGGTAAACGCGACGCGGGGGGTGGGACTGGCTCCCGGCGCAGGGTAAACCCCCGGCAAGAGGTGGGCTCCCGGCCCCGGGAATAGGCCGGGGACGGGGTACCCTCCTGGTGCCACGAAGGGCCCCGGCATGAAGTAACCACCCGGTACCGGGACAGGCCCGGGTGCCGGGAAGGGTCCGGGCGTGTATCCCGCAGGGGGAGGGAACCCCCCGGCAGGATCATATGGGGCGGACAACCCCCCCGAGGCCGGAGGGGCCGCTGGGTAACCCATAAACGGGGGCATGTTCCCCGGATATGGGTGCGACGCAAATGCGGGGGCCGGAGGCCGCGCCAACACGCTAAGGAGATCGTCCATAGAGCGCTGGGCGCGGAGCTGGCCTTCCACGAGAGCTTCGAGCAGGGCGTCCCGGGGAGCCGGGGGAGCCGTCGGGGGGACGCTTGTCCCGGCCGAGGTCCCCGCGGTCACCGGGGACGACCTGGAGGTGGAAGCACCTAAGTTAAGAGGAAAGGAGGGAGGCGGTACCTGAGCCAGGTCGCCTCCGGAAGGGACCGCCGGGACAGCAGTGTCCCGGGCGGACGGCGCCAGGTCTCCGAGACCCGGATCACCGGGAAGGGTGCGAGCCCTTGTTCTTAGGGGAGCCATGGCGTCTTGTCACGGGTCCCCACGGACGGCGCCAACTGTCATGGTATTGCGAATACCCCGGCAGGTTTTGAGAGTGATCCTAGCGAAGATTACGCGGCGCGGGTTGACCGGATGACCGGTCCTCCCCCGCCGGACAAGCACAAAGAATGACACACGGGTTTATACAGGTTCGGGTCCCGGTGGGGGCCCTGTCCTGTCGACGCGCTCCCGATCGGAGTCGGCTGGGGAGGCTCTCTCCGGCGGAGAGGCTTCCGGAGCACGCCTGTGAGTTTAGCTATTCCAATAAAATGAACCGATCCCTTACAACAGAGGGGTACAAGGGCTATTTATAGCCCCAAAAAGCAGCAAAAAACCTAAACTACCCCGGAAGCCACCGTCGGATTGAAGGGCAGGACCGACCTTCTCCCGGTCAAACGCCTTGGATGCTTGACAGGTGGTCGCTAGTTCCCGAGGCGCCCCTCGCGTGACCTGCACGTGACAAACAGTTCGAGACTTTACCTTCAGGAGGGCAGTGAGGCCCGGGACGGTGCCGGAGGCCAGGTCCCGGGAGCCAAAAGGCGGCGCCCGGGGAGGCCCCGGAGGCCACGTCCCCGGGCAAATGGCGGCGCCCGGGACGGCTCCGGAGGCCGCGTCCCGGGAGCCAAAAGGCGGCGCTTGGGGATGCCCCGGAGGCCAAGTCCCCGGGCCAATGGCGGCGCCCGGGAGGGCACCGGAGGCCGCGTCCCGGGAGCCAAAAGGCGGCGCCCGGGGAGGCCCTGGAGGCCACGTCCCCGGGCCAATGGCGGCGCCCGGGAGGGCACCGGAGGCCGCGTCCTGGGAGCAAAAAGGCGGCGCCCGGGGAGGCCCCGGAGGCCAAGTCCCCGGGCAAAAGGCGGCGCCCGGGAGGGCACCGGAGGCCGAGTCCCCGGGCAAAAGGCGGCGCCCAGGCGGGCACCGGAGGCCCCGTCCCGGGAGCCAAAAGGCGGCGCCCGGGGAGGCCCCGGAGGCCAAGTCCCCGGGCAAAAGGCGGCACCCGGGAGGGCACCGGAGGCCACGTCCTGGGAGCCAAAAGGCGGCGCCCGGGGAGGCCCCGGAGGCCACGTCCCCGGGCAACCGTGACACGACTTACCTGGACTTAGTCCCGCGGAGATTTCCCCCGACAACAGCAGTTGATGACGGGTCAACAGCGAAGTCCTCAAATTCAGCTTCTGAATCTGCTCGACGACAAACCAAACAATACAGACAAATATTACTTATATATTAAAATGATTTAGGATCTATATGCAGATATGCTTAACAAGGATGATTGAATGATACTGGAGATAATTGAGATTGCAAGCTGAACTGAGTTGAGAGTTTAGGGTTTCAAAGAGTTGGCTAAGGATGGGTGTTAGATGCTCTTAGGATCTCAAGGTTAAAATAAGAACATCAGCTTGTGGCTGGTTTGATCAAAAACATTGAATGTCAGCAGATTGACATTCGGATCAAGATTCTGACATAACTTCAAGGAAAGCTAGAGAGCTTATCTCAAGTTATGACAGTAGAAGAAAATGTAGATCATAACTCTACAAATTCAGTGGACAAAGTGGTTTTCAAAATGCACAATCAGAAGTGGGTAAACAAGGCCAATGCCATTGGCTGGCATGCACTGAGACAGTGTCAAAAACTAGGGTTTAGCGGCAAGTATAATTCAAGGGCTCAAATCAAGTTGTGATAGAAGAAGAAAATGTAAATCACAACCTCAGGAATCTAAGAGACAAAGTTATGCCCAAAATGCACATCTGGAAGGGAGTGAAAAGGGCTAATGCCACTGACTGACATAGTTTGGCATTGATCTTGACATGGCCAGAAACTAGGGCTTGGCATAACTTTTGATCTAGAGCTCCAAATGATGCACCACTTTGTCTGGGAGGTAGGCAATGATAACAGGAACAAATCATTCAACAGGATCCAAAGCTGAAAATGGCTGGAAGATGATGAAATTCAAAGGAGAAGTGTGGTGGCGACACGGCACAGTGAAGCCACTGGACAGCAATCTTGGCATGGCTGTAACTTGAAATCTGGGCAGTTTCAGAGATCGAGCTAGAAGACAATTATGCTCAGGAGGTTGAAGCACACCTGAATGACAAAGTTGATGAAGCTGAAACGGCCAGGAATAGGTTTCCGGTGATCGACGCCGGAGAAGAAGCACTGCCATTTGGGGGTTTTTGATTTAGGCCGAATGAACTCAATTCCAAGCTTGGAGAGTGAAAGAGAGGTAAGAGGAAGTCACCTGCACAATCAATTTGGCCGGAGGATTGCCGGAGAAGCCTAGCGACGATCGCCGGTTTCTGGAGAAGCTCAAAATTGGGGAAAACTTCGATTGAAGCTCAATCTGGAGATATTGATGCATAGGCTTGCTGGAAATGAGTCACTGATCATCTCCCTTCATAGGATCGAGAGCTAATTCGAAGTAATTTGGCCTGCATTGCTGGAATAGGGTAATCGGGATTTCCGGTGATCGTCGGCGATAGGAGGCAAGGAAATCCAATTAAGTGGTACAGCACGATGAGAGAGATAAGGGGAACTCACTGGTGCTGTTAATTTGGCAGGAGATGCTGTGGAATGAGCTGGCACCGTGAAGCTCCTTGCTGGACTCGCCGGAGAAGACGACTGCTGCGAGGGAATTTGGAAATTTGGTTAAGTCCTGCTGATGAGAAGATAACACAGGGTACTGGTGTCTTAAATAGACCAGAGGGCGAAGCTTGCAAGGTTGTAATAGCAATAAATTGGTGTCAGTTGACATGAGTTGCCGGGCGCAGAAGCAGCAACGGCGAGCGGTGAAGCGACTGTGCACTGGCGAGGCAAAGCTGTGCTACATCGGGTCTCATCAATGTCGGGCGGTGCAAGGCGGTGGCGACAAGAGCTGGTGAAGCAAGTAACGTGGCAAGAAGACACTGACAATGGCTGCTGTTGGTCGCGCACAGGAGCAGGTGTTGTTCAATGGCGCTGCCACGGCGTTGCCACGGTGATGGTTGGGGCGTGGACGCGTGTGCACATGCAA
This sequence comes from Pharus latifolius, assembly GCA_019359835.1. Taxonomy (NCBI): domain Eukaryota; kingdom Viridiplantae; phylum Streptophyta; class Magnoliopsida; order Poales; family Poaceae; genus Pharus; species Pharus latifolius. The sequence continues at coordinate 37,085,703 of CM033328.1, read as the reverse complement.
CTCAAGTGAGTACGAGCTCAGGCGCGGCGAGGCGTCGCCGGCGGCGAGCAAGCGCGGCGCAAGGGAACCACGGCGAGGCTTCTGGTCGTGCACTGCAGTTGGCCTGGTCGAATTTGGGCTGATTTGCAATACTTGATTTCTTGATTTGGACTGATCTGTAATTCTGGAGATTTGGAAGGTTTGATCTGATTTTGCTTGCACTAATTTGGCACACTAGATTCAACAGATGATTTGGCACAGATTGAAGATAAAATTTGAGATGTTTGGTTGATTTTTGATATGAACTGAAATTAGGGTATTTTAGGGTAATTGAAATCTGAATTTCAATTGATTTCGAATTCTGGGATTTAGGGTTTGATTTTGAGATACTCATAAAAGAAGAATTTGTGTTGAAAAGCATTTGGGAGGTGTTCCCTGAATCAGATTTGAATTTGGAGATGATTTGCAACATTTTGCCTTTTTAGGCTTTTGGAAAATCTGGAAAAAGGACTGATCTGCGATACTCTTGGACTGATTTGCGAAAAAGGTTTAGATGGTAAAATCTGGCTGCCAACTTTTTGGATTAAGGTATTGGCATACCCTTGATCATAATCCAAGAATAATCTGATCTGAACTTGGCTAAGATTTTGATTAAATCTGAATTTTTGAAACTTAGGGTAAAAGATATTCTGTTTTCGAAAACAGAAAGGAGTTGATAAATCTGGAGATTAGAGATAGAATTGAATCTGGGTTCTGAAGACTTTTAGGTTTAGGATAACTGATAGATCAAATCTGGAAAGTCAGATCTTGACTTGAGGTCACAGGCTGATTTGGTTGATCTAGAAGAGACATATGCATGCATGACTTTTAAGAAAGAACTTTTTACCCCAAAACCCAGGATGTTACACGCGGGCGGGCACCGCTCTAGAAGGAACTGACGCCCGCTCCCCCGGAGAGCCCCGGAGAGGCTCGGGGGAAGGGACCAGCAAACGACGGGGGGGCGTCCGATTCCGCGGATTACGCCCCCTCGCCACGTTCAGCGATAGCTCTCCCGGCAGCTCTGGCACTACCGGAGCCGGAGAGGCCGGAGGACCGGTTCGCGGAGGCTTCCCCTCCACGCATTGAGTGGCCGATGGACGAGGGGGAAACCCCTCGGTCTACGAGGCTCCCCCTGTGACGGAGGCCTCGGGGGCCCCGCGGCCTGGAAAAGGGAAGGGGCTCCTGATCCCTCCCCGGGGAGGGACCCCCTCCGAAAGCTCTTCGGCCACCTCCTCTTCGGCGGCCACTTACTCGGCGACGAAGACGCCAGGCACCGCCACCCCGGTCCACATCACCCCGAAGACTCATACGCGGGGCCCATCGTCGGCTGTGACGGGTCCGGCGCCGGGAGGGAGACCCCCTGCTGTCCGCAGGGGAGGTCGATCGGTACGCGGAGAGCCTGCAGACCCAGAAGGTCCAAGACTACGTCTCGCAAGGGACGTTCCGCGAGCGCTTCGGGGAGCTTCAATCTCTCCAGATCCAGGTACTTCCCCGAGCCGGTGGGTGGTTTCCTTCGGCGCCCCCAACTTGGATTTTTTCTAACTCTTGAGCTTGTAGGGGGCGGCCATCACCCAGGGGATCGAGATGCACTTTGGCCGAGCGCTGAAGGAAGCAGAGGAAAAGACCGCCGCCTACCTGGAGCAGCGGGACGATGCCCTCCGGGAGCTTGCCCGGGTCTGGGTCCAAATCCACGCCTCCGAGACCGCCAACGACCGGCTCCGGAGGGAGGCCAAGGCGAAGGAGGACGCCCTCCAGGAGCTCAAGGCCTCAAGCATCTGGGCAGTGATGGACGCGGGCCGCTCCTTTCGCTCAGCCCTTGAGGGGCTTGGTGTGAGCTTAGGCTCGGGGAGCATCTCCAAGGAGCCCCTAGAGACACTCACGGAGGCTGTGCGTTTTCTCAACGCACAAGTCTCCGTGATCCCGGAGACCGCTGATGCCCTGCGCGAGGCCAGGCGATCCCCGTGGTGGTTGCCGCGGCTAGGCTCGTGGACCACCGGGGGGTGGGCGCCCGGGCAATCGGGGGCCGAATCCCCCGGAGCTTCCCGGAGTTCTTCGAGCCCTCGAGGCAAGAGATGGAGCAACTCGCCGGGGGCTTCTACGACCGGATAATCTGGGCGTGATTTCCGGCGCCGGCACCTCCGGGAGCAGATGCAGTGGCTCCGGCGGGAGGACGCCGACGAACAAGTATGAGCCTCCCCCCGGGCCTTTAGATAGGGCCCTTTTTTGTTTTTAGATTTTTTGTTCTCGGTAGATTCTTAGAGGAAGCCCCGGACACTTGTACAAAGACATTTTGATGCAATAGAAATTGAAATTTTTTCAAAGTCTAAATGAATGAAATGTACCAGGTTTCCTGGGAGGTCACTCCCAGGCGAAGGTCCCGGAGAGACTCCCGAGGGCGAGGCCTTTGAGCCCCGGCGGGTGCCACCCGGGGGATGCCCAGGCCACCTTAATTTTGTTAAGTCTCTTCTCCGGGAGGCCCAGAGTCACATACGCGGCTTGTACCGGGACCTGGCCTGGGAGATATCAGAAGGTCTCCGGGATTATTAGACGTAGGAACTTTAGGATGTAGGGACTTTCCGGGTTATACCCCGGGTTGTATGGTATCCGATGTAATGATGCCCACCGGAGGGGGAAGATGTCCTCCAGTTGAATGATCTTCAATAAAGCTAAGTGTTTGCTTGATAGAGCTAAGTTTTGCTCGTGTTTATCTCAGATGGTCCGGAACGGGGTGATTCCCGGGCGCTCCTTATCCCTCCCTCCACAGCGGACCAGAGGTTAGCTCCGCGCGCTGTGGGGTGACAAAGCTCCTGGGACAAAGACCCATTAAGAATTTTTCCAAGTTTAAAAATTCTCGGGGACAATTTTCCGGGAGAAGTCTCCGATCGCTGTAAAAACGGGGAGCCGGGAGCGAGGTTTCTGGGGTAAATATCAGAATTCCGAAATTCCAAGGAATTCTCCCCCGGGGGAAACTTTCCGGTCACCGTGAAAACGGGGAACCGGGTGTCTTCCGGGAGGCCCAATATCTCCGGGAATTTTTCCAGGGGAAACCCTCCGGTCGCCGTGAAAACAAAGAGCCATAAATGAGATATCCGGGGAAAACATCCAAGAAAATCCAAGGCAAAATTCCCGGGGATAATTTTTTCGGGAGACAACCCTCCGGTCGCCGTGGAAATGGGGAGCCGGGAACGAGATCCCCAAGAAAGAATATCCAAAAATTCCGTCTCACTGAGGAGACAATCGACTTCTGGAGGAGGATGCGCCCGATGAGGGTCTGAGTGTTTGGGTAGGAGACTAGTCTCCCAAATTGACTCGTTACCGCGGTCCTGGCGGACCGGGTTGCTGCTTACACCCTCAGTCCACGAGGGGTGATCGTAAGGCGCCTTACGGGAGTGGGACTCCCGTTGTAGGGACTTGTTGGGTCGTGATAGCCCACTTCCTCATGGGGAGGGCATCCTCGTTGAGAGGGCATCGCCGTGAGAGACGGTAATGTAAAAACCTGCATTGAGACACCTGAAGAAAAAATCAGTTGTATTGATAATGAACTGAAGTACAACGCCTCCCCCCATGAAATCACGATAGGGGAGGGAACGATGATTACAATGTCCCCCTTCCCCCTCCGGCATAATTGCTCCAGGGGAGGGGACAATGAGTACAAGATCCCCCTTCCCCCTCCGGTGTAATCGCTCCGGGGGGGGGGGGGACGAGACCGTAGGCTAGACGTAAAACTTGCGAAGTAAACGCACGTTCCATGTGTGCTTCAGCTCCTGCTCTTGAAGGTTGGAGAGCTTGTAAGCCCCCGAGCCCAAGACTGCCGAGATCCTGTAGGGGCCCTCCCACTTGGGGGAGAGCTTGCCCTGGTCTTGGGGGTCTGTGACGCATTTGAGGACAAGGTCCCCGAGTCGAAAAGCCCTCTCGTGTACACACTGGTTGTATGCGCGCACCATTTTGCTCTAGTAGATGGCGTGGCGGAGGAGCGCTCGGTCGCGTTCCTCCTCCACGAGATCGACCTCCAATCATTGATTTGCCTCGTTGGCTTGGTATGCCGCGGTCGTAGCTCCGTCTAGGAGCTCGACTCGCAGCGACCGAAAGCCAATCTCTGGGGGGAGGACTGCCTCAGCCCCGTATACCAGGGAGAAGGGAGTACGTCCCGTCGCCCCGCTTGGAGTCGTGCGCATAGAGCAGAGGATGCTAGGGAGCTCCTCTGCCCATGCCCCTCGCTTGGAGGTGGCTTGCTCGAGCCGTCGGCGTAATCCTTGTAGGATTACCCCGTTGACCCTTTCAACGGCCCCGTTGCTCTGGGGATGGGCCACTGAAGCGAAGTGGATGGTGAGCCCCAGGCCTTCACAGAATTCCCAGAAATACGCCGAGTCGAATTGGGTCCCATTATCGACAGTGATCTCTCGGGGGACGCCAAAACGACAAACGACATTTTTCCAGAAAAATCGCTGTACCGCCTGGGACGTGATGCTGGCCAAAGGTTCAGCCTCCACCCACTTAGTAAAGTAGTCGACCGCGACCACCGCATACTTGTAGCCCCTGGGCGCGGGGGGGAAGGGGCCTAGGAGGTCCATCCCCCAGCGCACGAAGGGCCAAGTAATGGGGTTAGTCTGCAGTGCTACGGGGGGAGGTTCGAACCCTTGGCCATCTTCTGGCAAGCCTCGCACGCGGAGACAAGGTCTCGTGCGTCACGCATCACCGTGGGCCAGTAAAAGCACTGGCAAAGAGCCTTGGCCGCGATGGCACGCGGGGCTAGATGAGACCCACAGCTTCCCGCATGGATGTCTTCAAGAAGGAGTCCTTCCGGCCGTGCGAGGCATCACAGCAGGGCGGAAGCCCCTACTTGTAGAGCTTCCCCTCCAACAGGAGGTATGCCCGAGCTTTGGCCCGGAGGCGCTTAGCCTCGGCCTTGTTGGGAGGGTCCCCCTCCCCTTTGATGAAGGAGATAAGGGGGTCCATCCAAGACGAAGTCCGAGTGATCTCGGCGACTTCCGAGATGCGGGGCTCGTCACCTACGTCCGGGGATGTCACCGAGGGCTTCACAATAATCTCCGAGAAGGCCCCTTTGGGGAGCGGTTCCCGGGCGCTGCCGGCCCGAGCTAGGGCGTCGGCCCGGTCGTTGTCCCTTCGGGGGATGTGCCGGGCCTCTAGGCCGTCGAAGTGCTTCTCCATCTTGCGTACTTCCTGCAAGTAAAGGCTCAAGTTTGCGTCATGGCACAAGTAGGACTTGTCCATTTGGCAAACTATGAGCTGGGAGTCTCCTTTCACTAGGAGGCGTCGAATCCCCAGGGAGCGCGCAAGACGCAACCCGAGGAGCAAAGCCTCATATTTGGCGACGTTGTTCGTGGCGGGGAACTGGAGCCGCACCGCGTACTTGAGTTCCCTCCCCTCGGGGCTCCGGAGGACTACTCCCGCACCAGCCCCGGCAAGACACAGGGAGCCATCGAACATGAGTCTCCAATGGTCGTTGCGTCGGGGCAGCGCGGGGAGGTCTTCATCCTCGGGCCCGGAGGCAGGAGTCCACTCCGCCACGAAGTCGGCGAGGACCTGTGACTTGATGGCGGAGAGCCCCGTGAGGGAAAGGGAAAAGGGGGCGAGCTCGGCGCCCCACTTCCCTATCCGGCCGGTGGCTTCTTTGTTACAAAGCACATCCCCCAAGGGGAGGGATGACGGGACGGTAATGGGGTGCCCCAGGAAGTAATGACGAAGCTTCCGGGATGCCATCAGGAGGGCGTAGCAGATCTTCTCCATCTCCGTGTACCGAGTTTTGGCCCCTTGGAGGGCTTCACTCACGTAGTGCACGGGATGCTACTACCCATCTTGCTCCTTTACCAATACCGCGCTTACGGCGACCGGGGTCGCGGCAAGGTAGAGGAGCAAGGGCTCTTCCAGAGAGGGACTCACAAGCATTGGGGGGCTCGTGAGGTACTTCTTCAAGTCGTCGAAGGCCTCTTGGGCCTCGGGGATCCACAGGAACCCATTGAGCCCCCGGAGGATTCTGAAGAATTGGAGGCCGTGTTCCCCTGACAGCGAGATGAAGCGACCCAGCGCGGCCAGACGGCCGGTGAGTTGCTGAACGTCTTTGACCGTACGCGGCGGGGGCATGTCCAAGAACGCCCAGATCTTCTCGGGGTTTGCCTCTATGCCTCGCTAGGACACAAGGAAGCCCAGGAGCTTCCCCCCCCGCACGCCGAAGGCGCATTTCTCCAGGTTGAGCTTCAACCCGTATGCGCGGAGGTTGCGGAAGGTCTCCGCCAAATCGTCGACGTGAGCCGCCGCACGGGGGCTTTTGACGACCGCATCATCGACGTAGACTTGGACGTTGCAACCGATCTGGTCCTTGAAGACCAGCGTCATGAGCCGCTGGAAGGTCGCTCCAGCATTATTCAGCCCGAAGGGCATATGGACGTAGCAGAAGGTTCTGCGGGGAGTTATGAAACTCGTCTTTTCCTCATCCCCTTCCGCCATCCGGACTTGGTGATAGCCCGAGTACGCGTCCAGGAAGCTCATCAACTCGCACCCCGCGGTAGAGTCGACCAACTGGTCATTTCACGGGAGCGGGAAGTTGTCCTTGGGGCAGGCGCGGTTGAGGTCGGTGAAGTCCACGCACATCCGCCACTTGCCGTTTGACTTCTTTACGAGGACGGGGTTCACAAGCCATTCGGGGTGCAAGACCTCCCGAATGAACCCCGCCTCTAGGAGTCGGGCGATCTCTACCTTGATCGCCTCTTGGCATTCAAGGGAGAGTTTCCTCAGCTTCTGCTTGATCGGGGGGTGACCGGGGGTCACCGCGAGCTTGTGCTCAATGACATCCCGGGCGATGCCCCGCATGTCGGAGGGCTTCCACGCGAAAACGTTGAAGTTTTTGCGCAAGAAAGCCGCGAGTTGCTCCGCATGTTCTTCGTGGAGCTCCGCCAAGATTCTGACGGTCTTGTCCCCGTCGTCCGGGGACAGGGGGATCTTCCGAAGGCCCCTTCCGGACGGGGCTTAGGGAGGGGCCTCCCGGAAGGTATCACAGTGATGTTTGACTCCAGGGGAGAGGCCTCCCCCCCCCCCCCCCCCCGATGTTTTGATGATGTTGACGCTCCCGATCATTGCAGCGGCGCGCTCGTATAGTGCACGGGCCACGTCTTGGTCTCCCCGGGCGGTGATCACGCCGTGAGGCCCGGGAGTCTTCACACAGAGGTAGTTCTGGTGGATCGCAGCTCCCAGGCAGTTGATCGTGGTCATTCCCATGATCGCGTTGTAGGAGGAGGGGAGGTCTACCACATCAAACCGAACCATCTCAGTCCGGTAGTTTTCCGGGGTGCCGAACATCATGGGGAGATCCACCTTCCCCACAGGGTGGATCGCCTTCCCCGGGACAAATCCTTACAAAGGCCCTGCTGCGGGCTGCAAGAGCTTCTCATCCACCTGCATCTCCCTAAAGGATTTTAGTAGAGGACATCAGCGGAGCTCCCGCCATCCATAAGGATGCGGGCCAGGTGGTAGTTGTAGATGGTGGCGAAGACGATGAGCGCGTCGTCATGGGGAAGCGAACCCCGCGCGCGTCTTTCGTCGTGAAGGTGAGAGGGACATCCGACCACTTGGGTGGTGGAGACGTGTGCAGCACCCCCACCACCTTTACTTCGCGCGCGTACTCCTTGCGCTGACGTTTGGAATCCCGACCGGAGGCTGACCCTCCCATGATGACGTTGACACGTCTCTGGGAAGTTTGGAAGGGAGAGTCTTTGACAGCTCCCCCTCCCGCGTCTGCCCCTGCTGTCCCCCCGCGGGGGCAGGAAGGGCTGGTAAGGCCGGCTGAGGGGGCAAGGAGGCCGGAGTCCCCCCCTGACCATGCTAGTCGAGGAACGCATCGAACTGCTGTAACAGTTGATGGCATTCCCAGGTGGCATGGGTACTGGACCTGTGGAAGGTGCACCACGGGCCTTCCCTGCTTCCCGCCGCGGGGCCTTCCCGACCGCGGGATGACTGTCCTCCCCCACGGCCTTTCAGCTTGGGGAAGGGGCGATTGCCCTTTGAGGCATCGCGCGAGCCGCCTCCGCCCTCGAGGAAAAAAGTGTCCTAAGGCCGTGGCTCGTTACGACCCCCCTGCTTGGGGCATTTGAGGGAGTCCCTGGCCCCCCGGTCAGCGGGGGCGGGAGCCCCCTGGTTTTTCTTCCAGTGGTCGTCTTCCTCCGCCCGAGCGTACTTTTCAAGTACGTTGAAGAGCTCGTCGGCGGAGGAGGGGCAGCTTCGGGAGAGCCTCAGGTGGAGCTCCCCCGGGAGGATCCCGCTCTTGCACGCCTCGATGACCGTGGACTGGGGATGTGAGCCACTTTGCTCTTAACTTGAGCGAAGCGCTTGAAGAAGCTGCGGATGGTCTCCCCCGTCCTCTGCCGGACGGTATACAGCTGCGCAAAGGACTTGATGGAGCCGGCCTTCAAATTGTAGAACAACGAGCGGGCGATCCCGGTGATGTAGAGGGGGAAGACATTGCATTGCACCATCTCATCCCCCCAGCCGCCGAGATGGCTGTGGAATACACCTACACAAATTCATAGGGGTCGGCCTCACCATTGTAGTGCTCGATGTGCTACGGGCGGTAAGGCCGCGGCCATCGAATGCACCAGAGTCAGCGGCATAGCGGCTGGTTAGCCCCCTCCACTTCTCGAGGAGAATCCCGGTCGCTGTTTCCTTTGACAGGGGAGGCGCACTCATTGTCGGAGTCGGGAAGTGGTCCAAGGGGTCCGTCGGCATGGTGGTAACGACGCTTTTCTTCCGGGTTGGGGCTGACTTCCAAGACGTCCGGGCTCTCCCCCGGAGAGGTTGGTTCTTCGGCAAGTCTCTTCCCCCGGCAGGTGCGGGAGCAAAGCTCTCCGCGTCCGCGACCCAGGGGAAGTTCCTCCCTGGACTTGGTCGTACGCATTTGCTCGACCTCCTCCAGGGTAAAGCAGACCTGGTCCGCTGGAGGCACCATCGAGAGCGGCCCCGGGGGAGGAGGGAGCTCATGCACTGTAGCTACCGGCCCGGACACTACCGGGGCCGATAGGGGGAAGCCCCCTGTGGCGACGTCCGGAACCGGAAAGGGCGAAACCCCTATATTATCAAGAATCGGGGAGGGGGTCCCCGCGGCGACGTTCAGAACCAGAAACGGGGAAACCCCTGTGTTATCCGGATCCGAAGAGGGGGGAACTCCTACGGCGACGTCCGGAACCGGGGCGCCGTTGCGGGGGGAGGTCCGCTGCGACACGGGAGCTACTCTGTCAACCGCCCCCTGTGCGGTAAACGCGACCTGTGGGGTGAGACTGGCTCCCGGCGCAGGGAAAACCCCCGGCATGTAATGGGCCCCCGGCCCCGGGAATGGGCCCGGTACAGGGTGTCCCCCGGTACCGCGAAGGGCCCGGGCATGAAGTAACCCCCCGGCATCGGGAAGGCTCCCGGCACCGAGAAGGCTCCGGACGGATGGCCCGCCGGGGGAGGATACCCCCCGGTGGGGTGGTACGGGGCGGCCGGGCCTGCAGAGACCGGAGGGGCCACCGGGTGACCCATAAACGGGGGCATAGCCCCCAAGAATGGGTACTGCGGGTATGTGGGGGCCGGTGGCCGCGCCAAGACGCGGAGCAACTCATCCATAGAGCGCTGGGCGCGGAGCTGGCCCTCCACTAGGCCTCAAGCAAGGCGTCCCGGGGGACCGGGGAAGTCGTCGGGGGGAGACTGGTCCCGGCCGAGGCGACCACGGTCACCAGGACTGACCCGGAGGTTGAACCACCGAAATTAACAGGGAAGGTGGGAGGCGGTACCTGGGTTTGGCCGCCTCCGGGCGGAAGCGCTGGGACGGTGGTGTCCCGGACGGGTGGTGCCGGGTCACCAAGACTGGCGTCACCGGGAAGGGCGCGGGCCCTCATTCTTGGGGGAGCCATGGCATCTCGTCACGAGTCCCCACGGACGGTGCCAACTATCGTGGTATTACGAATGCCCTGGCAGGTTTTGCGGACGATCCTAGTGAAGAAAATAAGATGCGAGCTGACCGAGTGACCGGTCCTCTCCCGTCGGGCAATCAAAACAAATGACACGAGGGTTTATACAGGTTCTGGCCTCAGTGGAGGCCCTAGTCCTATCGGCGTGCTCCCAACCGGAGTTGGCTAGGGGAGCTCTCTCGGGGGAGAGATGGCTCCGGAGCACACCTGTGAGATTGTCTATTCTAAGTAATAATGAAATATCCTCCCCTTTACACGAGGTGTACAAGGGCTTATATAGCCCCAAAAGAAGCAAAAAGACTAAACTACCCCGCCTGCCACCGTTAGATCTAGGGGTAGCGACGTCCTTCTTCCGGTCAGGGACCTTAGATGCTTGACAGGTGTCCGCTGATTCCCAAAGTGCTTCTCGCGTGACCTTCAAGTGACCCGGGACCGGAGACCTCTGTCTCCAGAAGGACGGCGGTGCCCGGGACAGCCACCGGGGGCTTCGTCCCCAGGCAAATGGCGGCGCCCGGGACAAGCCACCGGGGGCTTTGTCCCCGTGCAAATGGTGGCGCCCGGGACAAGCCACCGGGGGCTTTGTCCTCGGGCAAATGGCGTAGCCCCCCCTTACCTGGACTTAGTCTCACGGAGATTTCCCCCAACAACATGTCTTACTATTGTCACCTTAGGATGCAAACTACTGTCTTGTCTAAAAATATGTATTGCACCAAGATACTCTAGGTTAGTCCAAAGTACTAAAACCCCATAATAGGATGTTTCTCATGACACCTTATGATATTTTATTTAGAAAGCAATACGTCCATGGCCAGATTGGTTTGAATGGTGATAATGCTTAATTAGTATATCTTTTGCCCTAAGTTTGCATCTCAAATGGTGTTGAAAACTCTTTTGACGTGACATTTTATGCAAATTTTTGTATCATTTTTACAATCTGTTTTCACGGTTGTGTTCGTTATGTTTCAGGGATCATGCCTACAAAATTTGGAAGCATTTCGAGCTCATTGGGATAGAAAACAAAGAAAAACACGAAATTGGAAAAAAACTGGGCTCCAAGGGACCCAAACCCTAACCCTAACCGAGCCCAACACAGGCACTAGCACGACCCATGTTTGCCTATGCCTAGCTTGGTTTCAGCTATGTTTTGCCCGTTCTGACTCCGTTTTGTCCATTTTGCACGCCGTTCGAATTCGGATTCCGTCATTTGCACACCAAGAGTTGTAATATTGTACTATAAATAGAGATGCTTTTAGCTCAATTTAGGTATGCTTTTTCAGAGCCTTTTGTTTTAATTCAGATTTAGAAGTCAGTTTAGGTCGAGCCCCCCTCTATTCTATTTTAGTTTTCGCATCTACAAGCCGGCGTGAATAGCAGACTTCATCATTGAATACAATTGAGTAAGTTTTTATTTAATTCTTGTTATTTCTGTATTTTTATGGCTTTTTGTGAGTAATTCCCTTCTAGAGTTAGGGATGACCTAATTTGGAGGACGTAATTCTTCATCGGTCCCATTTTCAAGTTTTACGACTTAGCTTCTTGCGTTTTCTTCCTCTAAAGCCGGACTTCTCGCCATGGCAACTATTGGGGGAAATCTCCGCGAGACTAAGTCCAGGTAAGAAGTTATGCCATTTGCCCGGGGACAAGGCGGCGCCCGGTGCCTGTCCCGGGCACCGCCTTTAGCCCGGGGACAACGCCCCCGGTGCCTATCCCGGGCGCCGCCATTTGCCCGGGGACAAGGCCCCCGGTGCCTGTCCCGGGCGCCGCCATTTGCCCGGGGACAAGGCCCCCGGTGCCTGTCTCGGGCGCCGCCTTTAGCCCGGGGACAACACCCCCGGTGCCTGTCCCGAGCGCCGCCTTTAGCCCGGTGACAAGGTGATGAGGACATCACTTCTTCGGATACACACACTAACCATAATCCTCCGCTTGTTACACAAGGACCCATAACACGCAGCAAAGCCCGATTGTTGCATTGCCAGGTGAACTCGTTCCTAAGTTTATATATATATGGTTTTGAGAATGGTTTAATATCTAATAGTGATAACATTGTGCTTAGGAACCATGGAGAGGACCATCAAGGACACAAGGACCAGCAAGGAGCTCAAGTCGAGTTGGAGTCCGGGATGGATTCGAGTTGGAGTCCGGTTCGGCCATCCAGGAGCAATCTGCCTTCAAATGACCATAACTCCCTCATACGAAGTCCAATTGGGACATTCTTATAGTCCACGGAGAAGCCCACGACGAGATCTTTCCAATGGATCTAGCCCCATGTCCAAATTCCTTCCGGATCGCCGGAAATTGACAAAATAAATTTTGACCAGATTCTGATTGGACCGAGTCGGTGCTGCGTCACCTTTTTGGTTGGGTCAAGTCCCGTGTATTGAGTTCGAGTCCGAGTAGGGAAAGAGTCTATGTCAATTTCAGGTTTCCTTACCTGGCCACCGATCTCTTTTACCTCCTCTATATAATCATACTGAACCATTAGGGTTCAACGGGTTTTGTTTAGTCATAGTCTTTCCTTCGTGAAGCTATTGAGATATTCTTCTTGGTCGGCTAGATCAACATCAATATCTGTATTCGGAACCCCAACTCTTTTTCGTGATTCAATCTATATTTGCAATTTCAGATTGCTTGTTTATCTTGTTCTTGCTTGTTCTTCGATTGCTTGCAGGAATAGATCTTCGTGATCAGGTCGATCGTGCTTCTAGTTCGGTCGATAACTATCCGAAGTTGGTTCAGCGATTTCCAGGGCGTATCAGTCGTGTACGGTTGGTAGCCGGATCGTGAGAGTCGTCTTCACAAATCGATAGTTCTTGTTCTCATCGAAAGATCGGACCGCCCGCGTCGCATCATTTGGTATCAAAGCACGGTTGATCGGTGAGAATATCCTACTTTTTTTTCTTGAGTGCTGTCTTATACCAAAAAGTCCACAAAAAAAATTAGGGTTAGATCATCCTTGTCCAAACCAATTTGCGCCTGCAATATCTTTTTGGTTTTTGCTCGGTTGAATCTTTGCTGCATTGTCATGTCGAGTTGCTGGTCTTAGCACATAACCTTTAGAGTTTCGAGTTGAGATCACACCTCTGCTCAGGCCGCTACCACACCTACCTACCGCTGCATCCATCTACCTTGCATCTGTGTGTGCCAGTAAAGAAAGGGGAATCCGACTCCCGGTGGTTTCGGATTGGTAACTCGTATCAGTCTCGGAAAACCGGTCTCGGAAGGCAGTCAATCTCGTATTGGTCTCGGAAAACCGGTCACCGTTTTCTTGTCGGTTTCAAAAAAAAAAAAAAGAAGGTTGTTGACTCAAAAAAAAATTATATATATATAAAAAAAATCAGAATAAAAAAAATCCAAGAAGGGTCAAATTTTGCAATTGTGACCGACGTGTTGAGAGAGAGAGAGAGAACCCCTGCAATTTTCTATTTTTCACTTTTAATTACCGATTTACCCCTGCAATTTTCCACTTTTTTGACCATTGTGCCATATCGTCGCCACAGCCTCCCCACAGCCATTCGTGAACTTTGCTCACTTGCTATTGCCGACGTCAAAAAAAACTGAGCTTTTTACCTTTGTGCCCTCGCTCGCGTCTCTAGTTTGGTTTTAGCCTAGGCCAGCATACTAGTGACTAGTACTTTGAGCAACTTTTCAACTTTGCATTCTCTGAAGTGATCATTGCTAACCTTTGTTATATACTTGAGCCTGTCCAAGCTACACTTTCTACCAACATACAGGTATCGATCACTTGCAATCGCTTTAACCAATCTTTGGAGCGTTTGAGACTGTCACTAGCAACCGATCACCACCTGCTGCTTGGTAAGAATCGGTAAGAGCTTGATAAGAAGCTTGACTGTGAGAGAGTTTGAGCCACCTTCACCTAGTAGTTGAGGGATATATCACTGTGATTTTGTTCCTTGTTTGCTACTAACCATGTCAGGATCGAGTAATCAAAGCGAGGAGAACGACGGCCCACTTACACCTCGTACGAAGGGCATCGTACAACACTTCAACCGCTTGCTGAATACGCACACTGAGCGTATCGAAGGGATTCTAGACTGCAATAATGAAGCGCTTGCTGCACTCACCACTCGAGTGGAGCAATTGGAGAAGAAAGGAGCACCGGTTGCCCCGGCTGCCAATGATGTGCATCGACTCCAAGCATGGGCTGATGAGGTCGAAGATGATTTTAATGCCGAAGGAAATCAATATGCTGCTGATATGGAGTCCGATGGAGGATTCAATATCAACAATGATCGTGACTATCGGCGTCTTCGTTTCAATCGCAACAGTATGAGAAGAATTCCACCACGCGAGGTACGTGGTCATGATGACTCCTTCGGTAAGCTTAAATTGACCATACCTTCATTCACTGGAAAGTATGACCCTGATGCCTATCTCACTTGGGAATTAGCTATAGAACAAAAATTTGCTTATTTTGAAGTTTCTGAAGATAAGAAAGTTAGGGCTGCTACTAGCGAGTTTACTGAATTTGCATCTGTTTGGTGGAGTGAATATTGTCGCAATAACCAGAACATACCTAGAACTTGGAATGCTTTGAAGAGAGTCATGAGACATAGATTTGTGCCTTCATATTATGCACGTGATTTGCTGAATAAATTGCAATGTCTGAACCAAGGTAGTAATTCTGTAGAGGATTATTATCAAGAGCTGCAAACTGGTATGTTACGTTGTGGTTTCGAAGAAACCGATTGTAACATCCCTGTTTTCGCTATCTTTTCTGCTTATGAGTCAGCATATCTTCTTTGGAATCCCTGATGTCTCAACCCCATTTTGATCTTAGGTATGCCACTACCTTAACCTAAAAAGTTGGTAGCTAAACTTCATCTCCCAGATCATTTTCACATTTCAGTCCAAAAGTATTTCAGTATAGTCCTTTTCAGGATTTTCAAAAAGCCCAAAAAGGTTAAAAGTCCCAGATCACCTCCAAATTCAAATTTGATCAAATGGTTGTCCCCCTTTTATTTTTCTGAACGTTTTTCCCTTCTGGAAGAACTCAAAAATCTCAACCGAAACCCTAGTTTCAGCCCCGACAAAAATGCCAAACCCTAATTACCCTATTTTACCCTGTTTTCGATTTTTGTCGAAACCCTCAGATCTTAACAGATTTTGCCATTTTCCCTGATGGATGAGTCCAAGTATTTTGGTAATACTCATCTGCAAAATCAGATTGCAAATCAGCCCCTTAGATTTCCAAATTTGCAATCAAGTCCAAAATCCCGAGAAGAACCTTCGCAATTCAGTCCAAACCCCCACGAATCAGCCCTTTTGCCTCACGGTTTAGTCCCTGGCTTCTTTTCTTCGACCATGACCCCGCGTGCACGACCACGACCAGAGGACGTTCGACCGCGGTTGCCGCCACCGTTCGCTGTGAACCACCGTAGCCTTCACCGCCGGCCAGTTGTGCCTCCGCTAGCGGCCAAGTCCCACGTGACTGCACGTGCTCGCGTCGAGCCAAGGAACGCTACCTTGGCGATGACCGGAGACCGTAGCTTCACCGTTCGCGCGCATGCCTGCCATTGTCAAAACTTTACTGCCACATGGTTGCCATGCCGAAGCTCGCTATCCCGTTGTCCTGACGAATCCAGATTTCGCGCGATGCTCTGTCTCTGGCAGAGCTCCCGCCGTGTCCCAATGCGCCTCGCTGACCGCTCCGGCGCCAGAGAGCATCCCCCGTCGATTTGCTGTCGCTCCCGAGGACTCAACCCCACGGCTATATAAAGCCCCCTCTTGCCAGTGCTTCACCTCACACCAAAGCTCACTAGAAACCCCGTAGCATTAGCACCAGAGCTCGCCTTCGTCTTCTTCCCCAACGAGCTGCTTCTGGAGCTCACGGTGCCAGCCTCGACCGTTGCTTCCCACTCCAAACCAAGGCCACCAGTAAGCTTCCCTCATTCCCCTGTACATTTCATAGCAGTTAATTGAACTCCGCCGAGATTGCCTGTTGCCCTGTTCCCCTAATGCCGAGTGATTCAAGAAAAATTGATCCTCGTGCTAGTAGAGAAAAGTAATCAATTTCTAGGAGGAGTAAGCCTACAAGTTTGGAATCATCAATTTTGCCCCGAGCGTCGAATCCCCAAATTCGAGCCTCGGCAGTTCACCGGAGAACGCCGCCGTGCTTCTCCAACCATTCCCTGGCAAAATTGAGCACACCAGTAGCTTCGTGATGACCCCTAGATGCTTCTCCAGCGTGGAATTGAGTTCAAACGCCATGGAACGAAAATGCCCAAATCGGTGCCTTCGTCTTCGGCTCCGATCACCGGAGTTTGTTTTCTGGCCGAACCAGCTGATGAAACCTTGTCATCTAGCTAGGCCTCAACCCCCTGAGTATTTTACTCCACTGGATCGAACCCTGAATCGGCCTAGATCAAAAGTTATGATCATGCCAAGTTTTGTCCAGAACCATGTCTGTGCCGTGTCGCCACCGTGGTTCATCGACGCCGTTCATCACCGTCCGGCCACTTTCTGCCCTTGAGCCTGTTGAATGATTTGTTCCTGTCATCAAGACCTAACCCCCAGACAAAGTTGTGCATCAATCGGTGCCCTAGGTCAAAAGTTATGCAATGCCCTAGTTTCTGGCCATGTCTAGCACTATGTCAGTGCACGTCCATCAATGGCATTGGATGATTTAGACCTGTTACATTTGAGCAATTGAAATGCCACTTTTTCCACTAAGCCTTTTGAGCCATGTTCTACAATATTTTCTACTGTCATATCTCCAGAAAACAGACCTAGAACCAATTTAGGGCTATGTCAAGTCATGAGCCGAATGTTAGCCCTTCGACATTCAAGTCCTTTTGAGCCCATCTCTTCGATTAATATCAAGTGACCATGTCCAAACCCTTACCCCTGCATGCATGATATATTTACGTATTATTTTCTAGTACTTGTGTGCTTATATAGTGTGCATGTGTTGTTTGTGTCCGCCGTGCAACCAGAGGTTGAAGGAACATAAGATATCTTCGTGGATTCATCTGAACAGCTAGACCCATCACTGCAAGGCAAGTCTCAGCTCTTGATCATGTCTAGCCTAATATTTTGAAGTGAAGTATGTTAACTGTTTTCAAGTATATGCATGCCTTAGATTCAAATAAGAGTTATGTTTTAATGAAATGATTAGATATGACCTAAATAACTGTAAAGCCCCATTTGACATTGAATATCCATGCACCTTTGTCACCCTAGAATATCATGCTTAGGCTATGCTATGCTCAAGATTATATGTTAAATGCTGAATGGTCACATATGAGAAAAGCATGTTCAAAACCCTTTTTGTGAAAAAATGTGTTTGGAATCGATAGTGAGGATGGTTTGATTGGATGGTGCTGTGTGCGCACTGGGATTGTGAAAGACTCCTCACTAAAGATTCATAAGGACTAGAACCTTGTGTTGTGCTTCTATGCGGCATGAAAAATGTACCAACCACTTGCCCGGTTATGGGACGGGCGCAACTTAGTAGCTTTGTTTAGTATTAGCCTTTCCCTGCAATGGTTGTCGATCCGGTTCTTGTGAGAACTGGTGGGCCACAGAGGGCCATGAGCGATGTGAGTTCAGAAAAATTATGAGAGGAAAAGGTGGAAAGAAGGAAGACGCCCTATGCCATATTAAGTCGTGCGCGGCTGTAATCAAGAGAGGCTATGTGTCTTGCGAGAACATAGGCCCAGGCTAGGAAGTAAGGCAGTGGGGAGGACCCACAACGGTAATAAGGACTTGAATGTCTATTTACCGGGCAGGGAATTGCTAATGCTAGGACTGTAAACTGTTGTGTCATCTCGGCCTTGTCACATGCGTAAGAGTCGCATGGAGAGGTACCGACTTGAAAGCCGAATGATCGGTGGATTAAGGTGGTACACCTTTGCAAAGTTTAAAAAGTATCGGATACTCTGAGCTCCCAGGTTATGGAGTCTGCGCGCTGTGGATTCTATTCACGTCGATGCAGCACAAGGAGCTTTTGGAAAGTTTTCCTCAAAATCTGAATAAAGTGGTGACTCATGGAAGACCGCCACACACAACATTTTCTGAAAATCTAGCTTAGGGTTTTAAAAGCACCGCTTTCGAAAATAAAGACCTTTTCTTTAAAACTAAGTGCGAAAATCTATTCCATTTGTATGTAATTAGCCAAAGAGCCATTCTTTTAGAAATTCCCCCTCATCTAAATATACTTGCATTCTCATTTGGGACTTGTTGAGCACCATGTGGACAATGTGCTCACCCTTGCTTTTACAAACAAATTTAGAAGAAGGATTCGTCGACCCTGAATCTTACGGTCTTGAACCCAATGTGGAACAAGAAGAAGAAACTGAAGACCCGGCTTGTTAGAGGGTTGCGTACCAAAGTGGAGTCCGATGTGGAAAAGGCCCGTACAACACCGCTGCTGCTGAAGAAGAAGACTGATGAAGTCCTTTTGCTTATTATTACTGCTTCATTTTGTGCTGACCCTTGTGTCGAAAACTCCTTAATTTTGTATCAACATTTAAGTGCGTCATTTTGGCGCTAAATTATTGTAATGTTGGTCCCTGTGATCAGCACTTGTTTTTAATTACTCGCATTTTTATATAATGCATCTTGTTGTTGTGAGCTGCAATGTGCCATTTCTGAGTGCAACCCACCTGGGCGGTTGCCACCGGATTCCTCAAATGAGGGTCCCACATGTACCGATAGAAAACCCGTCGTAGTCTGACGTTTAGCGACAGGGAAAGTACCACTATTCTAATGGTTAATTACAAGTTTACCGACAGAAAAAACCTTAGTACTCTCTCGGTTGGAAATGAGTTTACCGATAGAAAAACTATTGTACTCTCTCGGTTGTGTATGAGTTCACCGGCAGGAAAAATCACACTATTCTAACGGTTAATTTCTAGTGTACCGATAGAAAAAACGACAGTAGTCTCTCGATTGTGGATGAGTTCACCGGCAGGAAAAGTCACACTCTTCTAATGGTTAATTTCGAGTTTATCGATAGAAAAACAACAGTAGTCTCTGTCGACGATTCGGACTCGGGGTCCTCAGCCGAACTTATGCAGAATTTGTAATAGTGAGACCTTTCAAGATGACCCCTCGGGAAGGTATGCTGAACAATGGAGAACAGGAACACAGAGAATTTAGACAGGTTCGGGCCCTCGATGGTGGGAGTAAAAGCCCTACGTCCTGTTGAGATTTCACTAAGTGTGGTAAAATGTTTACAAATGGGAGGAAAAGTCCTCACAGGCAAGGATTTTTCCTATAAAAATGTACAAAAATAAGCTAAAGAAGACTTAAAAATGCTATATGAGGTGTGCCGTAGACTTGGCTAACTTGGATCTCTCCCCGATTGATACTTCATGCCATCCTTATATACTGCTTGAAAGGGTGCCATGTGAAGGAAACTGCATCAATCGGTTGCTCGGACGGTTAGATACGGTTTTTGAAACTGCTCTTAACCTCCACGTAGGTTAAACACGTGTTATTCATGAATAACTGTACGTGTTAACCCCCTGACGGTTGATTTACCACGTGTAGGAATCTTCGGGATACTTAGAATATCCTGTCGTATAGACAACCGAATAGATAGATCCCAGGTATCCTGATCGGTAGACGTTCTGACCGCGGGATTTGGCTGACCGCGTAATATCCCGAATGTGTAGTTCGCGTATAGGCCACGAACTTCTGACCGCGCAAGGCCTACGGTCTGACCGCGTAAAGCTGCGACTTGATCACGTAAAGCTTGCGACCTCGTGGTGATGCCTCTCAAAATAACTTGAGTTCGCATCTCCAGACACATGCTCTGGTTCGAACCTGTCTTGAACCAGAAGTTTATTAGAAGTGACCCGGGTGTCAATCCTCGTCAGCTAGCCCCCAAATTCGAAGAAAACGAAGAGACGTGTTTATTTCGAATTTAAAAACCGTGCATTGGATTTTTAACCCGGCCCTTTAACTTCTCCACTTAGTGGCGCACTAAGTGAAAAACGGTTGGTTTTTCAAGACGGGTTCTGACATTACGTGACGGGCAATGATGGCGCCGTAGAGATTTTTATCTCGAGGTAAAATTGTAAATGTCTTTAACGAAACTCGAGGTGTCTGGGAGGCGAACCGTCGACCTGGCGGCTAT
The DNA here is from genome assembly GCA_019359835.1 of Pharus latifolius. Classification (NCBI taxonomy): domain Eukaryota; kingdom Viridiplantae; phylum Streptophyta; class Magnoliopsida; order Poales; family Poaceae; genus Pharus; species Pharus latifolius. The sequence goes on along the minus strand of CM033328.1, from coordinate 37,065,627 downwards.
AAATACCAGACCCCTGGACATGTAAAGATTCACAATTTCCCTCTCACGCCTAAGTCTTTTTCTTGTTACCTGGCCTCCTTCCTTTTCACTTACTCTTCCCAATGGCAGATCACGAAATCATCGAGATTGAGAGCGATGAAGGGGAAATTGTCGAACAAGGGTCTGATGAAGTCCTGTCTCCTTTAAGGAAGAAACCCAAGGTTGACGAAGGATCTTCCAGTGGAACAAAGGTGAAGAGTGTAGCGAGTTTCCTTCTTCCTTCAGTTCCTTGGACCCTCCCCGTTCATGCCTCTCGGCAAGTTAGGCCTTTATCCCCAGAGAAAGATCCCATCACATTCAATTCTCCCATCCTTATGGGTGATCAACATCCTGGTCGGCAAGCGGTGACTATCCCTCGACCAGATGATTGCCATATTGGGTTGGCGAAGCAATTTTCTTCTGGGAACGTTGCACTGGGACAGGTAACAATTCTTCTCCCTTTTTTGTTGATAATTTTAGTTAATATGACTAACTTTTTGCAAAATGCAGGAGGTAGGAGGCCCCAGCGATCAGCCTTCTGTTGCTCCATCTCTTCCTTCCGGACAGACTCTTCTGGAAGAGAAGAATGCCCTGGAGAAGAAGACCGAGGAGATGGCCTCGAAGATTCTGCGTTTAGCAGAATGTCTTGATCGATCCCGAGAGGAGGCGCACCATTTCCGTCGAGAGAGGGACTTCGCTCAGCAACAGCGAGAACTCTCCGACTTGATTAGGGACAATAGTGCGTCCGTTGTTAGGGATGATATAGATAGACTTAGGGTAGTTGCTAGTTCCCTGGGGGTTGTCAGTGTAGATCCTACTGACAACAATATGTCCCTTGGGGAACTTTGTAAACTTCTTTCGGAGCAAGTCGATGTTTTGATCGACTGCATCCCTTTTGTATGTAAAGAATGTAAGAAATAAAAAGTTTCTTATTTTTCACGAATATTCTTCACATCTTCTGTGCGAAAACATAGCCATAAACTTTACGTTTGCGACCATTCATACACAGGAAACTTTAGTTCTGCGATCAGAATCATTTTAAAAAAAAGGCACCGCGACCTGCCCTGATTCCGCGAGCAGTTTCAGAGCCGCGGTCAGAACTAAAGTGCGACCAGAGTTAGGACTTGGTCAGGCCGTCATTGTGATTAGAATCGAAATTTCAGCCTAAAACATGATTTCGAAAAAACCATAACCCAATTAGAAACATTCCAGTACGTCAAAAATTGAGTTATATGATTTTTTCGAAGAAAATGTTCAAAGTATAAAAAGGAAAAAATGCCTTCTGAAAAGTACTGAAAATTTTTCAGTCCTTTTGCACTTTCAGTTTCCAAAACAAAGAAGCCTTTTTGTTTCAGATCCGACGTCTGGGTACTTTATCGGGTCTATCAGTGACAGTATCCATTATGGGAAATGAATAAAGCATTCAATGGAACGTTTGAAACGAGCTGTTTACCCATTAATGCGTCGCCTTGGGTCTATAAAAAGCAGTAGGTAGCTTCTTGAGGAAGCCACTCAGCCGCGAAAAACCCTTAGAATTCCCGCCGCTCAAAACCCTCATTTTCTTCAGCCTTCGTCTTCCCCAAATCGCTAGCTTCCCCTTTGATTCTACACCATAGATGGCGTCCTGGAGCAGATCCATTCATCATTCTGAGGAGAGCCTGATGGCGCTTGAGAAGGAGGAGATCCTTTCTCCGCGGCTGCTTATTAACTGGCGACCTGCGGAGAAGGACCAAGAAACCCCAACTGTCCAAGAAGGCGAGTTGGTGGTTTTTGAGGAGTATTTTCGTTGCGGGTTCCGATTCCCTGAGAGTCGGTTCCTTAAGGATATCTTTGAGCATTACGGGTGGGAACTGATCAACCTCCACCCCAACGCTATGCTGATTCTTGCAGTATTCCAGCATCTCTGTGAAGCCTTCGTCGGAGTATATCCCAGCGTGGATCTTTTCCGACGATTTTACTTTTCGGCGTGGTCGAAGAGCACCAACGCCGCTGGATGCATCTACTTCCGGCTGAGGGATAAAAAGGAGTATCCCTCCCCACCCCTGCGAGATTCAGTGCACGGGTGGCACCAGAAATGGTTTTACTGCACCCCTCCGACCGAGAGCGGGCTGTGGTTTGAGAACTCGCGGCCGGAGAAAACAAGCGAGTTGGATACTCTCCCGGCGATGAACGCGGAGTTCATGAAGCATGCCGAGGTGATCCTTCACTTAGTCGAACAAGGGCTGACGGCACGTGACGTCATCCGAGACTTTGTGAAGAATCGGGTGGGCCCCCTACGTGAAAGGGCTCATCTGGCTTGGGAGATCACGTCTATGGCGGACACTACCCTGGACTATAATGAAGGTACTTATTTCTGACATAGAAATCCTTTTGTTATTTTTGAAATGTACCAATTTAACTTGTATCCGGGAACAGTCCTGCCCTCAGCTGAGATTGAGAGGCGGACTAACTACCTCCTCAGGGCGTACAACGCCGAGGTAGAGGGCCCCAAGGGATCGCCTCGCCCCCAAAGCTTGATTCATGCTGGCGACGACCTTAAACAGGAGCACCGAAAGGTAAACTTCTCACTTGGCCTCTGTTTTGCAGGTTTCATGTATGTCCAACACTAATCAATTTCATTGGAATGAAAATAGCTCCTAGGGAGGTTCGCGGATGCGACATTTCCAAGTGAAAATGTCAGCTTTTTGAAGAAGCCGGCGGCGAAGAACGTGAAGAAGGTCTCCCAGAGACCCAGGACAAAGAGTCCTGCCCCTAAGAAGACCAAGCTGAACCCTGGGGAGGGGTCTTCACGAAGCGTCCCTCGTCCCGCAAGAAAGACTGCGGTAAGATATCACATTCCTGCTACTTTTTCAGGCGCGACATGGAATCACTTCTTCGTCGTACAGGGAGAGGGGAGCGAGGAGGAAGAGGATGACGTTCCTCTGATCCTTCGAAGGAGGAAGATCGCGGATCTTCCATCCAGCGATGTCCCAGGTTGTCCCGCAGAGACTACAGCTGCCGAAGAGGTGGCCGTGGCTGACCCTGCGACCACCGAAGATCTGGTGGTCGCGGGTGACCTTCCAATTCCTGAAGCCCCCGGGGTTTCAGGGTCAGTCATCTCTGCTTCCCTGGTCGAAGGGACGACTAAGGTAAAGGATCTTTTCGATCATTCCCTCCATGACTTTTTCTGCGTATTTGACAAGTTAATGTACATACAGGAAGGAGAGCTTCCCCCTGGGTCCACTGGGGATTCCAGGGAGGAAAATCCTCCTCCTCCGCGGACAGAGGAGGAAGTAGACGAACGAAGGCCGGCTGTGACGGTTCCAGCAATTCAGGAATCGTCAAGGCCTTCGGATGAAGCCCCACCAATTAGCCCGGTGGTCCAGGTAAAGACTTATGTGTTTTTAACTGTTCCCTAAGAATATGCCTGTAACATGATATTTCCAGGGGGGTGCTGTCTTATTTACCATAAGGAAGGCAAGAACCGGAGACGGCTCTCCTTCGCAAGGGGAGTTGTCCCAGAAGTCCCAGGAACGAATGGGATTTCGAATAAGGTAAGAACTCTTATTCGACAATAATCTTATATAAAAACTGTCTGACCCACTCTTCCTGTTAGGCAAAAGAAGACAGCGCCTATACCTTCAACCGCCACTGGGGAGGTTGAAGCTAGGGCTAATGAGGGAGCCTCTAATGAAGAGCGCTCTACTCCCGTGGTTCAGGAAATCGTCCGGACCGCGGGAGGTGAATCAAGCACAGGGACTAGGTCACCACCAGTGGCCTCTGGGGATGGCGTCCGGCCGGCACTCCCATCAACTGTCCCCGTTGCAGGCACTTCAGGCGCGCTAGCAAGGATTCCTGCTAGCATGGATGATGCTGCCTTAAATAAGTTTATGAAGGTATGATGACTCCTGTTTCGGCGTTTGAATCGCCTTTAGAGCATACTTGACTCTCTTGCTTTGTGTCACAGGGCTTGTCATGGGTGACGAGCCAGTCGCATGCTGCAATGGCTAGCATGGCGGCTGTTCAAAAAGATCGTGACGGCTTGCGCAAGTGAGTATCGTCATCCTTCTGTTAATATAAGTAGGCTTTAATTGTGACTAACCTGATTTTGCTGCAGAGAGGTTACGTTCTTGAAGAAGGAGTTAACCAAGATAAAGCTGAACTCAGTTACAGAGTTTCAGAAACTACGGACTGAAATCAATAGACTTCAGTCTGAGAATGTTGGTAAGTCGATTCCCAACTTGAGAAGACTTAAAGACATTTCTTGTTCATAACCTCTTTTCTTTGTGCAGCGCAAGCAGGTCGTATTAAACAGCTCAGCCAGGACAAAATGCTTCTCGAGTCCTCGCTCGACCACACCAATCAAGTGGTCAAAGAGTTGAGTCTACTGGTCTTCGAAAAACTGAAGGCCATAGCCAGCCTTTTGAATACCAATGTGGTAGAGTTGAGGAAGGACAACCCAGATGTCAGCGATTGGGCATCGCTGCTTACAACTCAAGCAGAATCACTGCTCGAATATCTCCCTGGAGATTTACGGCGACGTGAAGAAATGATCAGGACGAGAGTCCGATCAGCCGCATCCGCCGTACTCAGCCGGTTCGACTTCACCATGGCCCAGATGCGAATCTGAGCGCGCTGGTGGGACCGGTTGAGGTCGAGAGTGACGAACTGCTTGACGCCATTATCGAAGAAGTTAAGCCCTTCGTTGACAAGCTCTTGGCTGAGCTAAGGATCGAATGATTCTTGTATTTTGTAACCAAACAATTGTAATTACAATGCTATGTATGTAAAATCATTTTTTCAAGAGAAAGTGCATATTCACATCATAAGTTTCATACTATAAGTATATTCCTCTAGCCCCCGCCTCTGTTTTGTGAATACTGAAGCCTTAGTATTTTAAACAGAGGAAAACATAAGTATGATGACCAGGGATATGTGCTTCAAGCCGATGATCAAGATTAAAGTAACATTTTAACCTTATTGCAAACTGGTAGCCACCCAAATGACCGAAGACTAGCCAGATAGTCCCGTGTGCGTTGAGAAACGGCTTATTTAGGAGTGACTTATCTGGAAGTGATCATGAGATTGACCAGCGAATCCGGTTGAAAAATGCTGTAATAACCTAACCGCCGGCGATCAGCCCCCAGGTCGAATTTGTATAATTTGGGCTTAAAGAAAAACACTCATTGTATGAAAAAAAGACATGCTTTTTATGAAAAGATGCTAATTGAACAGGAAAAAAGTGATTGGAATACTTACACGTAAAACTTGCGAAGTTGATCGATGTTCCAAGTATTGGACAAAATCCGACCATCCTCCATGGCTAACCGCGCAGATCCTGACCGCGGTACTGAGACGACAGTATATGGTCCCTCCCACTTTGGGGAGAATTTGTTGCGGTTAGACTGGTCTTGAATTTTTCGTAAAACCAAGTCGCCCACGTTGAGATCACGTGGTCGCACCTTTTTACTGTGATACTTGCGTAGAGCCTGCAAGTATACCGCGGACTTAATCAGGGCGCGATCACGCCGTTCTTCCAGGTGGATGAGATCTTGCGATCGTTGTTCGGATTGGTTGACCTGTTCGAATTGATTCGTGCGAACAGATCCAATACTTACTTCCATAGGCAACACAGCCTCGGCTCCATAGACCAAATGGAAGGGTGTCTCACCGGTGGCTCGACTAGAGGTAGTTCGTAGTGCCCATAGAACAGTATAGAGCTCGTCTGCCCAAGCCCCCGAGCGGGTCTTGAGGCGATCAAAAACACGTTTTTTGATACCTTGCAGTACTTGCCCATTGGCCCGTTCTACGGCACCATTGCTTTGTGGATGTGCCACGGAAGCAAAGCACACCTTGGTCCCAATCTGATCGCAGTAGTCTAGGAAAAGACCGCTGGCGAACTGAGAACCGTTGTCTGTGATGAGACGGTTTGGAACACCAAATCGTGCCACAATGTTCTTGTGAAAGAACTTTTGTGTGGCTAATGCAGTAATATTTCGTACTGGTTCGGCCTCAATCCACTTTGTGAACGTGTCAATGGCTACAAACAAAAACTTGTATCCATTGACCGCTTGTGGCATAGGACCGACGATGTCCATTCCCCAGATCGCGAAAGGCCATGCGAGAGGAATAGTTTGTAATGCATAAGCAGGTTGATGAACCTGTCTTGCATGAAACTGACATTGTGGACACATCTTGACCATAAGCTTGGCATCATCGAGTGCCGAAGGCCAGTAGAATCCCTGTCGAAAAACTTTTCCGACCAGTGTTCGGTATGACGCGTGTGCACCGCATACACCGTCATGTATTTCTTTCAAGAGGGATTTTCCTTCCTCCTGAGATATGCAGCGCATGAATACTCCTTGAGTACCCTTTCTGTACATAACCCCATCTATGAGTTTGTACAGACGCGCCTTTCGAATTAACCGATCGCTTTTGGTTTCGTCCTCGGGTAGGGTCCCATGTTCAAGATAGACCCTCAATGGATGAGTCCAATCTTGTTCCTGACCGAGGTTGGCAACGAAGGCTATTGCCGGATCATCCTCGACCGAAGTCATGATCGAAGGATGGTCCAAGTGTTCAATGAACACTCCTGCCGGAGCGGATGAGCGTGAGGATCCAATTTTGGATAATTGGTCTGCGAGAATGTTGTCCTTTCGCGGGATGTATTGGACTTCGAAGTGACTGAAGTGTTTTTCCAATCTCCTCACTTCCCCCAGGTAATGAGCCATTGTCTCATCGGAGGTGCTGTACTCCTTGTTTACCTGGTTTACGACCAGCTGTGAGTCCCCCCTCACTACTAATCGACGGACTCCGAGGAATTTTGCTGCCCGGAACCCTGCAAGAAGACCTTCATACTCCGCTGCATTGTTGGTTGCAACAAAGTGTAGTTGGATGACATACTTAAGCTGTTCGCCCTGAGGTGTAACTAAGACCACTCCAGCCCCCGAGTGTTGAAAACTACGGGAGCCGTCAAAGTACATTGTCCAATAATCGGGGCACTCCAGTTCCTTTTCCAACTGCACGGGTGGCTCAGGGTTTGTCCATTCGACCACAAAGTCGGCCAAAACCTGAGACTTAACCGCCGTGCGAGGGGTAAAGTGGATCTCAAAGGCACCGAATTCGACCGCCCATTTGGCGATTCGACCAGATTTTTCTGGATTTCGGACAATATCCCCTAAAGGAAAAGAGGAAGGTACTGTGATCTTGTGTGCTTGAAAGTAATGTCGTAGCTTACGGGAAGCCATCAGTAGCGCGTAAAGTATCTTCTGGACCTCAGGGTAGCGCTCCTTAGGACCATGAAGTACTTCGCTCACATAGTAGACGGGTCTGTGCACTCCTTCCCTTTCCGTGATCAGAACTGCGCTGACCGCGTGTGAGGTGGCCGCCAAATACAGAAGTAATGGTTCGTCCTTTTCAGGAGACACCAATACTGGCGGACTGGATAGATATGTTCTTACCTCTTGAAACGCTTTTTCGGCCTCATCTGACCACGTGAAGTTATGATGTTTTCGCAAGGCTTTAAAGAAAGGTAGTCCCCTTTCGCCTAATCGCGATATGAAACGACTTAAAGCCGCCATGCGACCAGCCAGGCGTTGAACATCCTTCATGGTCGAGGGCGACCTCATTTGCTCAATAGCTCTGATTTTCTCAGGATTAACCTCAATGCCCCTGGAACACACAAGAAAACCAAGAAGCTTTCCTGAAGAAACCCCGAAAGAACATTTCTCCGGGTTCAATTTTATTCCAAAGCGATTCAAGTTACAGAAGGTTTCAGCAAGATCGTCCAAATGAGACAATCTTTTGGCACTTTTTACAACCAAGTCGTCTACATATGCTTCGAGATTACGCCCTATCTGGGAAAGAAAGGTCTTTTGCATCAAGCGCTGGTACGTGGAACCAGCGTTCTTGAGACCGAACGGCATTCTGACGTAGCAGTACGTGCCGAACGGGGTGATGAAGGCAGTTTTCTCTTCATCGTCTTCTGCCATGCTAATTTGATGATATCCCGAGTAGGCATCCAGAAAACTCATCAGTTCGCAACCCGCAGTGGAGTCAACCAGCTGGTCGATGCGGGGAAGGGGAAAGTCGTCCTTCGGACAGGCACTGTTGAGGCTAGTATAGTCGACGCACATGCGCCACTTGCCATTTGACTTGCGGACCATGACCGGATTGGCGAGCCAGTCTGGGTGATTCACCTCGCGGATGAACCCGGCCTGTAAGAGTTTGTCTAACTCTTCTCGGATGGCTTCCTGTCGGTCGGTGGCAAAACGCCTGAGCTTTTGCTTTATTGGTCGTTGTCCAGGTCGGATTGCTAACCTGTGCTCAATTACTTCCCTTGGGACACCGGGCATGTCGGACGGTTTCCACGCAAACACATCTGCGTTAGCCCGGAGGAAAGCAACGAGGTCGAGTTCCTATTTGTCATCCAGGGTTGACCCAACCCGAATTGTCTTGGATGGGTCATCTGGGTACAAAGGAACTTGTTTGAGTTTCTCATCTGGTCGAGGAGCAGCCCTGATCGCATCGGTGGCGACAGTGGCGACCTGAGCGTCCCGGAGGGGAAGTTGATCGACCATCTCCAAAGATAGCCGGTCGCATGTGAGTGCCACGTTGCGACTACCTCGGACCGAAATGACACCTTTGGGGCCAGGCAATTTCCCGCACTGATAAGCATAGTGCGTTGCCATCATGAACTTAGCGAGAGTAGGCCTGCCAAAGATTGCATTATAAGCTGAATCACAATCGATTACATCAAAAGTAACCAATTCTGTTCGGAAGTTATCTGGTTCTCCCAGAGTGACCGGGAGGACCACTTGTCCCAATGGCATCATGGAGGGGCCTGGGATTATCCCATAAAACGGATGAATTATGGGCTTGATCTTCGAACGAGGAATTTGCATCTCGTCGAGTGTCTTGACCAATAAAAGATCAAGGGAACTTCCCCCGTCGATCAGGACCCTTTCGACTCTCGCGTTACTGATGATTGGGGTAATAACCAGAGGTAATCTCAATGGTCGAGTTAGCCCCGCAGGACAGTCAGCGCGGTCGAACGTCAAAGGCATATCCGACCAACGGGGATATTGAGGTTCACCAAGGGATGTCTCCGTTTGGTTAACCTCTCGGCAAAAAGTTTTAAACTGCCTTTTGGAAACGAAAGAGGAGGAGCCTCCGAAAATGACATTAACATGATTTTGAGGTACCTGGTAAGCCATTTCTTCGTCTCCATCGACGTCTCTAACCCCGCACGCCTGCTCTTTGGGCGGTAAGGTCGGCATTGGCCCAGCTCCTTGGTAGAAATCATCCAGCTGTTTCAACCAACTCCTGCAGTTTTTGAGATCGTGGCCTGCGGAATTGTGGAGTGGACACCACCTTTTGCCCTCCTGCGGATTAGTTGATTTTTCTGGCTGGTCGGAATCCCGGCCACCAGAAGCAGTTTTACTTTTGAAAGAAAACTTATTACCTTTGGTCGAAGGTGGTTTCTCCGCGACCGCGACCTCACGGTACTGTCCAGAGCGGTTCCTCTTCGACTTTTTTGACTTCCCACCCGGTGAAGACTCCGGCTTTTTGCTCGAGTCTTCTTTCTTGGCGTCCTTGAAGCCTGGTTGGGGTGGTAGGTCCCCCTTGTCAACCATTCGGTTCCATTCGACTGCCTCGGCTGCATCGGAGTATCGATCAGCCATATCGAACAGATCGGCCACCGATCGAGGAGGGTGAATGAGCAAGTCTTCAGTGAATCTCCGGTATCGAACGGCATGCTTAAATGCCCTGATTACGGAACCATCAGATATGTTCGGGATGGTATTTCTTACCCCGACAAACCTCTTGACAAACTGCCGAAGCGTTTCGGTCGAAGTTTGCCGCAATCTATGCAAGTCGTCCTCCTTACCCGGCTTTTGGTAACAGTTTTGAAAATTGCTAAGGATGGCATCGCATAGCATTTCCCAATTGTAGATAGAACCCTCAGGCTGATTGAATAACCAAGTTCTAGCCGGTCCTACGAGGACTGTTGGCAGGTAGTTAGCCATGACCTTGTCATCGCCTCCTGCGGCTTGGATGGCAGTAATATAGATCTGAAGAAACTCGGATGGGTTCTGAGTTCCGTCAAACCTCTCAATGGCCCCTGGTCGAAACTTATCGGGCCAAACGACCGCTCGTAGGCCAGGCGAGAAAGCTTTGCAACCGACGTAAGGACCGTGGACCGTCCCGCAACTTTCGGTCAGGTTTCGAGCAAACTCACTTAACGGCGGGGTTACTCGAGGTCCCAAACGAGAATGAACGGGAACTCGATCCCTACTGCGAGAGTCCTGCATCCGCCGATATTTGTCCTGTCGGGACGGTATAGGCGGCGGGTAACTTCGTCGACCAGAGCCAAAATGAGGACCATCTCGATCACGGGAATGTGTCACTGAGTGGGAAGAGGCTGTTGGGGTCGCCTCAGATGCGACCTCGTCCAATCTTTCCGCCAAGATCCTGTAAAAGGCCGGTCTCTGCGCATCCGTGACCGTAGGAGGAAAGTTACGCATGACTTCCGCGATAGATCGCAGTCGACCATGGGTACTTCTCCTAGGGGCACCGGGTGTTATTGTTTCCTCGTCCACTGGGAAGTGCTCCGGTGGTAAGGAAGGAGTCTGGTCACGTCTATGACCACGCGACCGTCGAGAAGAACTCGGGGCAGCATCGTAACGAGCCTGCGCATTTTGAAGAGCCTCTAGGGCAGTTCTGCGTAGTTCGTTGTTTTGTTGCTCGAGATCTTGCTCCTCCTTCTGTTTGCGATCTTGTTCTTCCCTGGCAGCCTGTTGATCGGGAGTTTCCTCCGACAACGCAGCAAACTGCCTAGGGAGAGAAGTCGCCGATGGGGAGAACATCTCGGTTTGTTCCGAGTCGGACTCGAAATCAAAGAGACGGTGAAGGTTATCAGGGTCGAATCTTCCTGGGCTGACCTCGGGGTCACCATCGTACTTTCCCTCAGCGGGATCGTACGATGGGCCGGACTCATCACCTAGCACATTAAGAACCTCTGTGGGTTCTGACCCTGTGCCAGTTACCTCCTGGTCGATCATCATGACTTGGGAAGATGATTCATCCTGTGGAAGATTCTGGCCTTCGACCTCTTCCATCGGAACGGGATCACTTGGAGAAGGCATTGGGATATGAGCATAATCCTCGAGATCGAAATCATTCTCGGAATCATATGCTCCAGCCATGTTTCGGCGAACCTCCGAATTTTAATTAGGACGCCTTGAGAAAGGCCCCACAGTGGGCGCCAGCTGTCGACGATTCGGACTCGGGGTCCTCAGCCGAACTTATGCAGAATTTGTAATAGTGAGACCTTTCAAGATGACCCCTCGGGAAGGTATGCTGAACAATGGAGAACAGGAACACAGAGAATTTAGACAGGTTCGGGCCCTCGATGGTGGGAGTAAAAGCCCTACGTCCTGTTGAGATTTCACTAAGTGTGGTAAAATGTTTACAAATGGGAGGAAAAGTCCTCACAGGCAAGGATTTTTCCTATAAAAGTGTACAAAAATAAGCTAAAGAAGACTTAAAAATGCTATATGAGGTGTGCCGTAGACTTGGCTAACTTGGATCTCTCCCCGATTGATACTTCATGCCATCCTTTTATACTGCTTGAAAGGGTGCCATGTGAAGGAAACTGCATCAATCGGTTGCTCGGACGGTTAGATACGGTTTTTGAAACTGCTCTTAACCTCCACGTAGGTTAAACACGTGTTATTCATGAATAACTGTACGTGTTAACCCCCTGACGGTTGATTTACCACGTGTAGGAATCTTCGGGATACTTAGAATATCCTGTCGTATAGACAACCGAATAGATAGATCCCAGGTATCCTGATCGGTAGACGTTCTGACCGCGGGATTTGGCTGACCGCGTAATATCCCGAATGTGTAGTTCGCGTATAGGCCACGAACTTCTGACCGCGCAAGGCCTACGGTCTGACCGCGTAAAGCTGCGACTTGATCACGTAAAGCTTGCGACCTCGTGGTGATGCCTCTCAAAATAACTTGAGTTCGCATCTCCAGACACATGCTCTGGTTCGAACCTGTCTTGAACCAGAAGTTTATTAGAAGTGACCCGGGTGTCAATCCTCGTCAGTCTCTCGGTTGTAGATGAGTTTACCGATAGAAAAAGTGGTAGTAGTCTCTCGGTTGTGTGTGAGTTCACCGGCAGGAAAAGTCACACTCTTCTCACGGTTAATTTGGAGTGTACCGATAGAAAAAACGACAGTAGTCTCTCGGTTGTGTATGAGTTTACGATAGAAAAGTGGTAGTAGTCTCTCGATTGTGAATGAATTTACCGATAGAACATTCACATATACAGTATGTTATTTACATTCACAATACAGTGCATTCACATATATAGTACAGATGCAATACAGTATAGATTGGATACACAATACAATACATATGCAAAGAAGGGTAAATTCACAGAACAGATTGACACATTAGACAGCTATTCACATTTATTCACATATATATGGACAAATACAAATTGCAATCCAATGTGGACATTTATTCACATATATATTTATTCACATGTATATAAACAGTCTATGCACAGAGTACACGAAAAAGAGAAAATTGTCATGGCGGATGGTTGGGCGCAACTTCCTCCATGACATATTGAGCCCAGATTTGTCGAAGATCTCTAATCTTTGCATTTTCGTATTGGTCTTTCGACATGGCGATCTACAAGCATGTGTGAATACTGAGTAACTAACTTCCTAATTTAGAACGTGACACCCAATTTTCAAATTTGAGTTAGCTATCGATGCTTACCTGGGGGAATTGGGCAAAGTTTGTTTACACTAGGTCGTACATGTAGCACAGCACATAAAACCCGCATTCCCACGATTGCGGCTGCTGATGGCACTGAGATAATTGCATATGCGAAGATATGTTAGCTATTGTTTCCATAAACTAATTAAGCATAAACAAAAGTCTCGTGAGTACCTCATATTCTTTCCAAGCTAGTAGGGAGCCCTGCGGTGCGGCATGCCTCCCTCCAGTGGACACATATTTATCAAAAGCCCTGCATTTCAGTTAGTATTGCCGGTTAATGTATTATCATTAGCTAGTGAGGTCAAAATTTAAATCAAACATATAAGTTACTTACGCCTCCATATTCCCCTTGACCACATATTCGATCGATAATCTGTCACGCATCGAATCAAGGTAGTACACCTTGTTCCTCGGCGGATAGATCACGATGAGGATCCAGTGGCCCCTGCATTGTACGTAAAAGAGGACCGCTAGCTCAAAGTATATCTCAAGTGTAACATACAAGATTGAGTTAATTAGTACGAAATGCACTAACCTTTGGTGGTACGACACCAGAATGAACTCCTTGTCCTACTGCACCATCAGCGCCTTGGATATGTACTGCTCAGCGTGCGCGGCGTCGTGCTCTAGCATCGTGAGGCTTATTTTCTCTGGGTCAAGGAAACCCACCTTGTCACACGCAGCCTCCAATGCTAGCCTGTACATGCACCTGCATGCAAAGGATGACATTAGTATTGCACAGAAAGTTACTACATTTCAAATGAACTACAACAATGCAGAGTTAGCAAACAGAGTTAGAAAACAGCAATACATAGCATCAGCAAACTCACAGGACTCGAGTCCGTATGATGGACATATCGAGCTCCCGCCAGTTGTAGAGGTCGAACAGATCCTCGTGTGCCACGGATATACTCCCGGGCTCACGGTGGAACTGCCCAGGCCTGTAGGGAACTAAGAAGTTCAGATTGCGCCGAGCTCGGTGTAGGTACCACTCGTGGAGGTCTCTGGTTGATCGATCCAATTTGCGCAAAGCTACCACCGACATGAGTGGTAACCCGTTCCTGAACCTCTCCGGCTGTCCCTGTCGCCCTTTTCCCTTGCCTTTGCCCTTGCCTTACGCCGGGGACTGAGCTCGTACCTTCGAAGGCAAGGGCGAGGTGATGGCGGCTTTCTTCCGAGGTGAAGGCATGGATGCGTTGGGTGGGGTCGAGGCCGTCTTTGATGTGTCCAGGTTCGCACGAGATCGGGCCTCATGCCCCGAGCTGGGGGCGCAGTCCCCTGGTAGCCCGGCGGCAGGCCACTTCAATTAATGAGCACGTATGTTAGATTTTGCAAGTTGAGTGTACTGAGTAGGATGTAATCTAAAATGTGTAGGATTTACCGGTTGTATTCGAAGAAACTTCTTGGGCCACTATACGTAGGAGCCCACTGCCTCAGCAAGTGTCTGCAGTTCCACTGTTGAGACTGCCAACGGAGAATCGTTGTTGCCCGGCATGGCCATGTCCACCTGTACCTTTGCAAACCCCAACTGCAGAGGTACGCTATGGACCTGGACATCCGACCCAGACGGATATACGAAGCCGTGTCCAACCACTTCCTGCCTGTCGCCTAGGTGATTCAATAGGATGCAACCCTCCGGCTTCTGCAAATTTGTAAATATTAAAACAGGTTAGCGAAACAACTCTAACAGAATGGGAGTGGCATCAACTTAAGTGCACAGATGAATGCTTGCAGTACCTCAAGTAGATCCACTGGATCCGCGAGGACCTTCGAAGCGCAACTGCTTATCCAACCCCGCGAGGTACCATCGCCCTGGGGATCCGCATCTGCACTCTTGGCCAGCAATGCATCTCTCAACCGTACAAACTCTTCCCTCATTTGTGCGACCTCAGACTGCACCTCAGCCCGTATCTCCGCCCGTACCTCAGCCCGTATCTTATCGGAGAGCTCCGCTTCCTTTTCCTTCCAGGAGCGGGCCTTCTTCCTCGGTGGAGCCGGATCTGCGAAACCGGCCTTCCACGACACAATGGCTCCCATGGCCTGTGTCCGCCCGGGATGCTCCTTATTTCCTAGAGCCCGGGTGAGGATGTCGTTCTCCCTCTGTGGGGTAAACAATCCCTCCACTGCCTCCTTCTCAAAAGAGATATGTTACATTTAAAGGTACCTTGTGAGACAAATTGCCTTATATACACTTGTGCGCACATAGTTTACGAGGTTAGCCAACTTACCATTCGCCTCACAACGTCGACGTCCCTAGGGGTTGCGAACTGCACAAACCTCGTGGACGACACAGACCCCCTCCCCCTCCACCATCGCTTGCACCTCTCAGCCCGGATCTCGGAGAGTGGCAACTCAGGGGTGTCGATGACAGGATTTTGCTCGTCTTCCTTCTTCCACTGCTCCTCCTTCCCCGCATAGCCCCGGGATCCGAGTCGATGCGGGTGGTCGTTCCTCTTCTGGATCACCCTATTCTTCTCGCTAAGGGCCTTGAACTCCTCAGTCCCCTTCTGCTTGGTGAATTCCTCCCATACCTCCTCCGATATGAAGGGGTACTTCTTGCAAGGAGATTTCCCCGCAGCGAGGAAGTTACTGACGAGCCAGCTCTTAAAGGTTTTCCATGTTCCGTTAATGTCCTTCAAGCAGGCCGTCCTAGGTGTATCGTCGGAGATGTTCCACTTAGCCTGTTTTCAAAAAATGCATACAATTAATCACGAGTTAGTTAAACTTTAGTATAAGCCAAGAGAATGTGATTACGAAAGAGTTCAGCGATTTCAGTTAATTTAACCTTCACTTCCGCCCACAACCTATCCCTCTCATCCGCCGTCACGACCTTCCAGCTCTGGACGGTGATCTTCACCCTTTCTTTCGCCAACAGCCCAACGTAGGCCGCGTACTTCCCAGCATTCTTTCCAATCGGCCTCCCAAATTGGTTGAACTCACAAGAAAGATCTGTACGTTTGGCCAAACGGCCCAACGTCATCGCGCCTCGCCCCACCCTCTTGCGCTGGGATGTAACAGCTGCATCTTCAGTTACGTTGGGGTTGGCCCTAGTCGAACCACTAGTACCATCCGATGAAGACGACGACATGTCTTTCCCTACAAAACCATCAACAAACCATCAAAAATTTAATGGAAACACAAACCAAATCATTTTACAAAGCAAAAGGACCTATTTTAAATATTTTTTCCATCGGTAAACACAAAAGCTACCATGCAATACAAGTAAGATTCTATTTCTCAGCGTTTTCGTCTACACATTTTCATATAGGAAGCAGGCAACATATGGCAATTAATTCTTCTTGGAGTTCCATAACTCAGCCCAGGACTGGAGACTAATTAGGGCTGCAAAAGGGATGTCCAAAGAAAATAATACTGAAAGAAATACATGCATAAATTACTTCCTGAACTGTTCAGAAATATTTTCTATCAGTAAACACATGAGCTGCTGATAGACCATAACAATGTTTTCCATCGGCAAAGATACGAGATACCGATATAACATATTGTTCTGGAATATTGTTTATAAGCCGCCATTCACTGCCATCACATAATCTTGGTTTAAGTCAACATTCTCCATGATTTTCTAAACTAATATTCATGGGCCAGCATTATTATTTCACACATAACAATGTTTTCTATCGGTAAACACATGAGCTACCGATAGAACATAACAATTTTTCTATCGGCAAACACGTGAGATACCGATAGAACATAACAATGTTCTCTATATATGGAATTTTGTTGATAAGCCACCATTCACTGTCATCACATAACATTCTCCATGATTTTCTATACTAATATTCATGGGCCAGCATTATTATTTCACACGTAAATATACACACAAGCATCTAAGTACCACTGTGCATAATCTGACAAACCTAATGCTAATGGAATATAAAGATATTGAAGTAGCACAGAAAGTAGGTCACAACCAAAAAAGGAATAATATGGTTTATAGCACCCTCTCTTGGTTATCTTTAGCATTACCTGTATGCAAGTCATCAGGACTTCATCACATCTATTAGTTTGGGAAAAGTCATATATGTATATGCATTTGAAACATATACATCGAAGACCCATTCACATTGCCATATATTCATACCAAGTGAGTAAAAATTCTCAACCAAACTAGTACATTGCATGGCTCATGTCCTTCCAGATCCAAAGTTTTAATACTTGTTCAGAAATATTTTCTATCGGTAAACACATGAGCTGCCGATAGAGCAGACAAATTGTTTCTATCAGCAAATACAGGAGATACCGATAGAATATGTGTAAGAACACCTCCAACATATAATATGCATTACATGGCAGTTGGATACAATTGATCACACATACAGCAGTATAGATAAGTTAAAATCTCAAAATAGGTTCATTACAGCACTGGAACATATTATGTCAACCCTAATTTAAATCAACATTGCCTACAGAATGTACATAATCCAACACAATAGGGAACCCTAGTGTAATTCCAAAACTCGAAGAATTAGTACGTACAAAACACTAGGATCAAATAAGGAAGATGCTGGAAATAGAACGAAGAATTAGGGTATTTACGGCGATCAGTTGTGGTGATGGAGAGGCGGTGTAGAACGCAGTGGCGGCTGGCGAAGGACGAAAATAAGAACCGGTGGCAGTGGCGAACCAGTGTCCAGCCGGCGATCGTCGTGTGGGAGAGAGAAAGTGAGTCGTCACGGCGGAGGTTGTGGTTTTCTTCGCTCTCGAAGAGACGCAGTGCTCTAAGTTGGAACTGTTCGACTGGAGGGAAACTCAAGGACCATGTACGAGTAATAAAGTAGTGGATGACCTTTTCTATCGGTAAAACAAAATAATACCGATAGAATTATGTCCGTTTCTATCGGTACAACAAAATAATAACGATAGAAAAAGTAAATTTCCCCGAAAAATATTTGAAGTAGTGGATTCCTTTTTTCTATCGGTATAAACAATAAAATCCCGTGAGACCAATTTTCCCCAGAAAAATTTTTTAATTAAGTGCCTGAGATTATAGTATTGGGTGCCATTTTTCTATCGGTAAAAACAACAAAATACCGTCAGAAAATGAAAAGGTACACACAATTTAACATTGTCGTGGTATTGCGAATACCCCGGCAGGTTTTGTGAACGATCCTAGCGAAGGTTACGTGGCGCGGGTTGACCGGATGACCGGTCCTCCCCCGCCGGACAAGCACAAGAAATGACACGAGGATTTATACAGGTTCGGGTCCCGGTGGGGGCCCTAGTCCTGTCGACGCGCTCCCGACCGGAGTCGGCTGGGGAGGCTCTCTCCGGGGGAGAGGCTTCCGGAGCACGCCTGTGAGTGTAGCTATTCCAATAAAAGTGATTCGGTCCTTACAACAGGGGGGTACAAGGGCTATTTATAGCCCCAAAAAGAAGCAAAAAGCCTAAACTACCCCGGAAGCCACCGTCGGATTGAAGGGTAGGACCGTCCTTCTCCCGGTCAAACGCCTTGGATGCTTGACAGGTGGTCGCTAATTCCCGAGGGGCTCCTCGCGTGACCTGCACGTGACAAACAATTCGAGACTTTACCTTTAGGAGGGCGATGAGGCCCGGGACGGCGCCGGAGGCCATGTCCCGGGGGCCAAATGGCGGCGCCCGGGGAGAGCCCGGAGGCTACGTCCCCGGGCCAATGGCGGCGCCCGGGAGGGCACCAGAGGCCCTGTCCCGGGGGTCAAATGGCGGCGCCCGGGGAGGGGCCGGAGGCCACATCCCCGGGCCAATGGCGGCGCCCGGGACGGCGCCGGGGGCCATGTCCCGGGGGCCAAAAGGCGGCGCCCGGGGAGCAGCTAGAGACCACTTCCCCGGGCAAATGGCGGCGCCCGGGAGGGCACCGGAGGCCACGTCCCGGGAGCCAAATGGCGGCGCCTGGGGAGAGCCCGGAGGCTACGTCCCCAGGCCAATGGCGGCGCCCGGGACGGCGCCGGAGGCCATGTCCCGGGGCCAAAAGGCGGCGGCCGGGAGGGCACCGGAGGCCACGTCCCGGGAGCCAAATGGCGGCGCCCGGGGAGAGCCCGGAGGCTACGTCCCCAGGCCAATGGCGGCGCCCAGGACGGCACCGGAGGCCATGTCCCGGGGGCCAAAAGGCGGCGCCCGGGGAGCGGCCGGAGGCCATGTCCCGGGGGCCAAATGGCGGCGCCCAGGGAGAGCCCGGAGGCTATGTCCCGGGGGCCAAAAGGCGGCACCCGGGGAGCGGCCGGAGGCCATGTCCCGGGGGCCAAATGGCGGCGCCCGGGGAGAGCCCGGAGGCTACGTCCCCGGGCCAATGGCGGCGCCCGGGACGGCGCCGGAGGCCATGTCCCGGGGGCCAAAAGGCGGCGCCCGGGAAGCGGCCGGAGACCACGTCCCCGGGCAAATGGCGGCGCCCGGGAGGGCACCGGAGGCCACGTCCCGGGGGCCAAATGGCGGCGCCCGGGAGGGCACCGGAGGCCCTGTCCCGGGGGCCAAAAGGCGGCACCCGGGGAGAGCACGGAGGCTACGTCCCCGGGCAAATGTGACACGACTTACCTGGACTTAGCACCGCGGAGATTTCCCCCAACAAACATCAAACAGACCGTGCTTGAAAGCTGCGGAATGATAAAGAAAGACGGAAGATAGCCGGAAAATTGGAAAATTGACATAAAAAGAAATTGTTCATTCATTGTTGTTTTATCACTTATAAAAAAAAATAAAACCAAAAATGCTAGGTCAAGGGGTGGTCTTAGCGCTGGCTGCATGTAGAATAGAGTCAGTTTGACTTGCAGCCAGGACGCAGGACTCCTCTAGCGACAAGTTGTCCCTAGGATCAACTACTACCGCATCGAGAAGGCCTGCGACCTCCCTCAGCTTCGCTATGGTATCCTTCATAGTCAAACCGCAGCCAGCGATAGTAATATCTACGGCTTGCTTCTCCTCGCGAAGACGCCTCGTCATCGCCCTGGAATTGTCACCAGCCGTCTTCATGCGCTAAATGCGCCGGAGGAGTCATCTAGTTCAAGCCGTAGCTGAGTGTGCTTGTCCGTAAGGAGCTTGTGCTCCTCCTGGAGGGCCCTCAGGTCGGCCTTCACTTTGCCAGTGTCTTCCACGGCTCCCATTCCCTGTGCAAATCAACAAGTCAAGAATGTACTGAACATGGATTAACAATACAGGGGTAAACCCAAGAGATTTAGAGTTCTTACCGAGGAGGGTGTGGCTGATGATCCCATGGAGGTTGCCATTGTGAAAGAGAAGATGAGGAGTCGAAGTGTTCGAGAATTAGAAAAACAAAAAAATACCGCGATGCATGGCGAGGTACTTATAGAATTTCCAAGGCGACGCATGGCGACACAGTTGAGAATTCAAAGCGCCAGAGTATTTTTCTATCGGTACAAACAACAAAAAACCGTCAGACAACAAAATACCGTGAACTAACGAATTTATTCTAACGGTAAAATATAATAATACCGATAGAATAAGTAAATTTTTCGCAGCGAAACTTTTGAAGTGCCTGAGACACATTAAAGTAGTGAATGTCCTTTTCTATCGGTAGAAATAGCAAAATACCGTCAAAAAATTGATTTTTGGAGAGCTTAATTTGAAGAAGCAAGAGGCTGCAATGAGATTTTTGCAAGTGCTATTTGAAGGGAAGAATTAAGTACTTTCAGGATAAAGGTACTGTACATGTTAGAACTCATGCTGTGGAGTAAAATTGAGATATATTGATGCTGTGAACTAGCTTATCATTAAGTTCTAAAGAAAAATGTACTGCCTGCTATATTAATGATAAGTTCCTCACCTTGCTGCAAAACTTGTGGGCTGTTTGCTAGGCATTTATCCCTGAAATAGAAATTAATCATCAATGGTTCTCAACCCATAATCCTTCTTCGTGATCATCTCGCAAATACATTGTTTCGTCGAATTGGTTATACTCCTCTTCGTCGACAACATCTTCGACCCCAACAATACGTCTCTTGCTGTGGAGGACAACATGCAAGTTTGGATTGGCCGGGTCAACGATGTACAATACCTGTGTGGCTTGCTTTACAAGTATGAATGGATCGTCTTGGTGTCCGACTCTACCAAGATCGACGAGAGTAAACCCGTAACTGTCAACTTGAACACCTCGAGGGATTTCGACCCATTGGCATCAAAACAGGGGAATCTTAAGTAATCCGTAATCGAGCTCCCATATTTCTTCAATAGCACCGTAATATGAGTTCAGCGCCCTTACTGACCTGGCATCCTCGGAAATAGCAAACAGTGCCACTCCGCTACATTGCGTGCTACTCTTGTGTAAAATGAATACCCATTGATGTCGTACCCCTGCCAAGTCCCTACAGCGAATCTTGGGCCTCTAGCCAACCATGTCACAGTTTCACTTACAGAGCCCTCGGCAGCTCACGTGACTCTTTCTTGGATCCACCCAGCAAATTCCCTATTATGTTCTCTGGTGACCCCAAACGTCTGACTTCGAAGGATTCTGTGACCGTAACATTACCTTGTGCTCGTGTATGTATGGCTCGACCTCCGTCATGTGTTGTAAGACCCAAAAATGTGATTTTGCCTACACATCACGAGAGGGATGATAACTTTGAATCCAATCGTTCCGATGCCCTGAAGCCTACCCTCGTGTCGGGACCTAGGAACGCCAATTGGGTCAACCCCGGCCATATAATCTGTGCAAAATTCAATCACCTCCTCGGCGGCATAACCTTTCATGATACTCCCCTCTGGTCGACGACGAGTCCTTACATATCCCTTCAATACACCCATAAATCTCTCAAATGGATACATGTAGCGCAGGCACACGGGTCCACAAAACTTAATTTCTCTGATAAGGTGAACAATCAGATGGACCATAACATCAAAAAAGGATGGAGGGAAATACATCTCGAGCTGACAAAGAGTTGTAACCACGTCGCGTTGCAAAGCGTCCAGTCCATCCGGATCAATTACCTACGAAGACACAGTTGCGCCAAATATTCATATCAGAAAAATCTTCTAATTAAGCTCCACAAATGGAGGTAATGAACTTATAGTACAAGTGCACGTACTTACCTTGCAAGATATTGCGTTGAAGAAATAACATAGGTTTGTGATTGTCTCTCTGACTTTAACTGGGAGAATGCCTCTGATAGCAATGGGAAGCATTTGTGACATCAAGACATGACAGTCGTGGGACTTCGTGCCAACCAGTCTTAGGTCCTTCATGGACACAAGTTTTTTTAAGTTCGCGGAGTACCCACATGGAACTTTAACACCGTGCAGGCACCGACAGAGTTCTGTTTTTTCGCTCTTGGACAACGTATAGCAGGCCGGGGGGAGGTATGTACGCTTTCCATTCTCTAAAGGTGCAAGCTCAGTCCTTATCCCCATTTCCACCATGTCACGACGAGCTTTCACACCATCCTTTGTCTTTCCCGGAATGTTCAACAACAAACCAATCAAACTATCACAGACATTTTTCTCTACATGCATGACGTCAATGCAATGCCGAACTTGTAAGTGCTCCCAGTACGGTAGATCCCAGAGAATCGATCTCTTCTTCCAAACATTTTTTTCCCTAGGTTTAGAATGCTTACCGAACTCAGCTTTGATGTCCTTCACGCGCGAGTAAATCTCCTTACCGGTCAGAAACACTGGAGCTGATCCCTTCTCAGGCTTCCCGTTAAATGATTTCCTCTTCTTACGGTACGTGTGATGCACCGGAAGAAACCTGCGGTGACCCATGTACACTGTTTTCTGGCAGTTTCGCATCCACATGCTCTCAGTTTCATCTAGGCAAATAGGGCAAGCCTTGCCTCCTTTCGTACTATACCCCGACAAATTGCCGTAGGCCGAAAAATCATTTATGGTGCAAAATATCAGGGTCCGCAAGATGAAATTCTCTTTCTTGTATGCATCCCACACCTGCACCCCCTCGCTCCACAATTTCTGTAAGTCCTCGATTAAAGGCGCTAGAAACACGTCATATCATTTCCGGGTTGTCTAGGTCCTGAGATTAGTAACGCCATCATGATGTACTTGCGCTTCATGCATATCCAAGGAGGAAGATTGTAGATGCATAAAAGAACCGGCCAAGTGCTGTGCCGACTGCTCATATTACCATGTGGGCTCATACCATCTGTACTCAGTCCGAACCTTATATTCCTAAGTTCGCCGCCGAACTCAGCAAATGTTCTGTTGATGTTTCTCCATTGAATAGAATCAGCTGGGTGTCTCAGTTTTCTGTCTTGTTTCCGGACTTCAGCATGCCAACACAAGTGCTTCGCGACTTTCGGATTTGCAAACAGCCGCTTCAATCTAGGTATCACAGGCAAGTACCACACAGTTTTCGCCGGAGGTCCTTTCTTTACCTCATGACGTTCACTGTCAATCCGGTCCCTACACATATACCTCGATGTGCCGCATCTTGGACAAACATGCAAACTGGAGTACTCGTTACGGTACAACACACAATCATTTGGGCATGCGTGTATTCTTTTGATTTCCATTCCCAACGAACACAACAGTTTTTTGGCTTGGTAAGTAGATCTTGGCAACTCATTTCCCTCTAGAAGCATGTCCGCTAGAAGATCTAATAGTGCCGTGAAACTCTTATCACTCCAACCGTTGCCTGCCTTCAAGTTATATAATCTCAGCACAGAAGATAGTTTTGTAAATGCTGCACATCCAGGGAACAGAGGCTTCTCAGAGTCAGCAATCACTTTCTCAAATTCACAGAAGTCGTTTTTGTTGTAATCTTCCTATACATCACGTAACATCTCATCGAGATTGTCATCATCATCATCATCTACGTGCACATCAGAATGAACATTATCACAATTCGGATGATCATCGATATTATTGCAATCTACATCCGAGTCCTGCTGATTGGTAGTAGTGTTGCTTGTTTCCTCAAGATCTTCGCCATGCCATATCCAACGGGTGTATCGCGCGTTAAAACCACGACGAATCAAATGACTCTTAATTTGATCAGAGTTGCTAAACCTCTTCAAGTTCACACAATCTGTACAAGGACAGAGCATATTTTTCTCTCCCTTCCTCTCCTTTTGTTGCTCAGCAAATTTAATAAACTCATTCACACCATCCAAATATTCAAGAGTAGTACATTTTATTCCATACATCCAATATTTCCTGTCCATCTACAATTAACAAAATTTAACGAGTCAGCCATGCATGAAACCTGCCCGATTAAGTTATGTATATGTACATGTACAGCCTCTTATAACAGATGTGTTGAACCCTAGCCTGACGAAATTAACACTAATTAACCTAGATAACTACACAATACAAGCTAGTTAGCTCCTAAAACATGACGCATTTCCAGCTACCTAGCTCCCAAGCTTAGAGCTACAAACTTGGAACTACACAATACAGCTAGCTTGCAAGTAGAGAGGGAGGGAGATCTAGAGGGAGAGAGAGATAACTGTCGACAATTAAGCATACCTTAAAGAGAGGGGTGCAATCAACTTCCCTCCAGCTTGCGCTGATCACCCTAGCAGTGTAGCTGCGAGCGTGGAACTTTCATCACAAACAGAGGGACACAGAGTGCAACAGAACAAATTAAAGAGCAGCTCAGCAATGGTCGAGTGGGGTTTTCCTTATAATGGAGCTTTTTCTAACGGTAAATACATGAAATAACCGTTAGACTAACTAAGGTAATTTGCCTCTCACATATTCTATCGGTAAAAACACACATATACCGTTAGAGAATGTACATTACTGAGCAAGTACAGGCCTTGTTCTATCGGTAAATATGTGTATTTACCGTTAGATGATGCATGATTGAGCAAATATATGTGTTTTCTATCGGTAAATATGTGCATTGACCGTTAGATGATGCATGACACAGCACGTACATGAGTTTTTCTATCAGTAAATATGTGTATTAACCGTTAGATGATGCATGACACACGAACATGAGTTTTTCTATGCATGACACAGCACGTACATGAGTTTTTCTATCAGTAAATATGTGTATTAACCGTTAGATGATGCATGACACACGAACATGAGTTTTTCTATCGGTAGATATGTGTATTTACCATTAGATGATGCATGATTGAGCAAATATATGTGTTTTCTATCGGTAAATATGTGTATTTACCGTTAGAGGAGGTACTTGTACCAAACACACATGACACCAGTTCTCACATCCAAGGAATCATTTTGTCGTGTCTACCACGACTGTGACATCACCTGTGAGGAGCCCAGCTCGGTGCAGCTGGTCCCATAAACCACTTGACTTCCCAGGATGAGTCAAACACAGGAATATATTGAAGCAACAAAATATTACAGTAGTCATAATTGTATGGCCATCAGGCCTTAGTACAACACGGGTACAGTGCCTTACAAGGCACAAAGGTACAACAAAATAAATCATCTAATCGGCGGAAGCTAGGGCCAAAAGCAATCCACAGGAAACAGAAGTTGACAGCAAGACAGCACCACATCAGGGCTCCGGAGGGAACTGCTCATCTTCTCCTGCGTCTGCAACATCTTCAGGATATTCACCAAGGTGGTAGAGCGCTCCATCTATTGATGAGTTGTTGCAAGGGTGAGTACTTACGTACTCAGCAAGTCATAGGGAAGGTAGAGATACATATACTATAAATGACATGAACCTATGCTATTGGGGAAAGAGTGAAAGGTTTTTCAAAATACATTTCTTTCTCATTCTTACTCAACTTCTGATCATACTCATGGCAGTAAATAAATCATACTGATGGCAATACATATATCCCATATCCAAGGCGATATATCCTCATATCACATTATTTCCATTCAAGCCTTTCAATCTTATACTCATGCAACTATTTCATAAACTTAGGGCATAAACCACATGCCTCTTAGTTATCATATGCTTACGGCAAAATCCACATGCCTCTTAGCTAACACATGTTTACTAGATTATGGTATTACCGCGACACGTCAACACATGACAGCCCACGGCAACGCCCCTTATCGTGACAACACATGCCACTTGGGTAATCTTGAACTAACAAATTTTAGTTTATAAAACAATACTTGTGTCACACCCCGTGGATTTAATCCACCGCGGCATACTCCTAAAACTCGGGAGCACGAAGTAGTCAAATACATTTTTAAACTCTGCAGAGGTGTACCTCTTTTTAAATCCACTTTTTCACTCAACTTTCAAGTCGGGCCAACTCCATGCGACTTATACGCATGTGACAAGGCCGAGCTCCCGCAATGTTTTCGCAGTCTAGTATTAACAGCATCCCTGCCCGGTAAATGGACAATCCAGTCCCAAGTACCGTTGTGGGTCCTCCCCACTGCCTTACTTCCTAGCCTGGGCCTATGTTCCCGCAGGACACATAGCCTCTTTTGATTACAGTCGCGCATGACATAATCTGGCGTAGGGTGTCTTCCTTCTTTACACCTTATCCTCTCATAATTTTTCTGATCTCACATCACTCATGGATGAACTGCGTCCCACCAGTTTCCACACGAGAAACCGGATCGACAAGCCATGCAGGGAACTGATAATACTAAGAAAGCTACTAGATTGTGCCTGTCCCATACCAGGTAAGTGGTTGGTATGTTTTTCATGCCACTAGACGCACAACACAAGGTTCTAGTCCTTATATGCCAGTGACCAGATCATACCACAACCCATGCACCTTCAGTGCCTGCACATCCTTTGCAGTTAAGCACCTCCAGTGCTACCACCATTCCATACCAAAATACTGGTCACGGCTAGGGGTTTTATTTCATGAATATAGATGTATATGTATATACTTTTATTAGTTTATGGCTTGCTATCTTAACAAGTTCACATTCCTCAAGTATTCAATCTATCACTGCCATAATATCATTGATCTCAACACATGCAATACTAATGAGATATCTACTCATGGAATAGCATAGCAATTCATAAAATATAGGTTCAATATGATCAAAGTATGACTTGCCTCCCGCGTCGTAAGTATCAGCAGTTGATAACGGTTCAGCGACAAGATCTTCAACCTCGGGCTCCTGCTCTGAACAAGATCAAACAAGCAAACAGGCATTACAATCAATCCTATTCTTACTAATCCACTACATGCAATAATAAAAGATGGAAATACTCTGGTGATACAAGGTTTGGAAACGATTAGGGTTAAACTATGAAAACCAAGGTTAAGATTACTTGTCAAAGGTCTACAGGGTTTCAAATGTCTCAAAATATCAGGATAATATCAAGGTTGTGACTGGTTCGCCCAAAAACAGCGAACGTCTTTAGGTTGGCATTCGGTTCAAGGCATCGACATAAGGTCAATGGGTGATAGAGGGCTCAACTCAAGTTGTGATAGTAGGGAAAAGTGTAGATCACAATGTCAGGAGTCTAAGGGACAAAGTTATTTTCAAGGTTCATGGCTGGAAGTGGGTGAAAAGGCTCAATGCCATTGGCTGACATAGGCTAACAGTGCTCCAGAATGGCATTGGCATGGTTTGAACAGTTTCCAGTGGCCAAAGTAGGTTTTGATTCAAGCATATGGTGCACACAGTAGTGAGGCAGCTATTTGACAAGGTAATTTCTATTTTACATGACCAGAGGTGGGGGAACAGGGCTAATGCCACACTGGCTGACACAGCTGGCATAGGGTCGACATGGCCAGAAACTAGGGTTAGCCATATCTTTTGATTCAAGGCTCTAAATGATGCACCACTTTGTCTGGCGGTTAGGCATTTGCAACAGGAACAATCTATTCAACAAGGTCTTGGGCAGGAGATGGCCGAAAGGCAAGGAAATCCGGCGAAGAACACGGTGGCCGAACTGTTCCAAACAGTCTCTGGACAAAACTTTGGCATGGCGATACCTCTTCACCTGGGCCGATCCAGGTATCGAGCTAGAAGACAAAAATACTCATGGGGTCAAGGCACATCTACTAGACAAGGTGGTTAGGGTTGAAACGGCCGGAAACAAAATCCGACGACCGGAGCTAGGGAAGAAGCCACAGAAATTGGGCATTTCTGTTCCAGGGCAAATGAACTTAATTACTTGCTTGAGGATGGTCTCTGGGGTATAACAAGGCTAGGTGTGAAGTTGGATTAGCTAAACATTCAACAGATAAGCTAAATCAGCAAGCACAGTGAACATGCAAGGTTGAAATTTGGGGTTTTTCATGTTTTAGCAAAATTGGTGATTCTGGTTGCTTAGATGTGTTCAAAACAGTCCACTGATCATGTTTGATCACAGGCTCGAGAGCTAATTCACCCTGGTTAGAGTTTAATTGCTCGTCGGAGCTGCTGGAGAGAAAAGGAAATCACCGGCGACTGGAGAGGTTTCAAGTTAATTCCATGCTCGGGTAGGATGAGGGAGGTAAGAGGAGCTTACTAAAGTAGCTGGAGTGGAGGGGGAAGCAGTGTAGAGGCTTGGCAGTGTAGCTCCTCCTTGCTGCTCACTGGAGAAGAAGAAGACACGATGAAGTGTGGCGATTTCTGGTGTTTTGCTGTGTGGTGGAGTTGGCTATGTCCCGAGGGGTATTTATAGGCGATTTGGGGGGTGCTGCAATGGCTGGAAATGCACGGGGAAGTGAAGCGGGCTGGAGGTGACAACTCGGCTGAATCCCGGCGAAGTGACGGCCTGCAGCTGGATTAGGGGCTTTAACCTGCTGCTCTGGTGGAGGTGAAGGTGAATAGATGTTTGGCTTCGGCATGGACTCCACATGGCCGGGTTTTTCTGTTTGAAACATTGCCGATGGCGTGCACAATCGGGGAGGATCAGCTGGCCGTGAGGTGAGCCCGAGAAGATCCACAGTGCCAATCATCGAGCACACACGTGGCGGCAGGTGAGTGGATTAGGTACTGTAGCTGGAGGTCGAAGCAACGACAACAGCTGGTCAAGTGAACAGTAACAGGTCTATGCTATAGTGTTCAAGCCAGTGGTCCCGTGTGGTAGGTGAGGTCGACTGGTGCAGCCACGGTCGAAGTAATAAGAGTGGTCGAGGTCGAAACCGGCTGCTGAGGTCGCGAACAGGAGGTGTGGTCGATTGAACGGCCTGGTCGAAGTCGAAACTAAGTGATCTGGTCGGTTTCTCTGGTTCTGGTCGCTAAAACCAACCCGTGGTCGAACCAGGGACCTGATTGTGATGATTTTTGATGGGCTTTGGACTAAATTGTAAATCTGGTCTTAAAGAGGATTAATTTGAGATTTGATTCCAAGGCTGAGTATAATATTTCCATTAATACTCATTTAGCTCAAATTTGGAGAAAGTTTGATAAGGTTTGAGAGATTTCACCTATTTTCGAAAATAGGGTAAAATTAGGGTAAAATAGATCTGGATTTTGTCGATCTCGAATTCTGGTGATTGGAGAGAGCTTTTGAAGTCTGATTAAAAGGGAGATCTGTATCAAATAGCATTTGGGAGGTGTTCCCTGAAGAAATTCTGGAGTTGGAGTTGATTTGTAGATTTTACCCTTTTCAGGCTTCCAGGTAAACAGAAAAGGACCTATTCGCAGTAAAATTTGGACTAATCTGCGAAAAGTGTTTAGATGAATTAATCTGGTTCCCAACTTTTTGAAGTAAGTTGAGGATATAACTGGAAACATAATCCAAGAGACACTTGAGTCTGGATAGGGTTAAATCAAGATAACTCAGTTATCTGGAAACTGGGGTACTTAGGGTAAATCTGAATTTTCCTGTTTTCGAAAACAGAGAGAGGCTTAGGTACTAAGAGTTAGGGTCCGAATTTGATCTGGCTCCTGAAGACTTTTATCTTCAGAGTAATTGGTAGGTTAGATCTGGATAGGCAGATCTTAGTCTGAATCCAAAGGGTGGATTTTGGAGATTTTTAGGGTTTGGGAGAGATTAGAGTTCAGCTGATCTGGCTACTACTACAGAGATACATGCATGCAGGGTTTTTATGCAAAAATTTTCACCCCCAAAACTAGGGTGTTACACATATCAATGTAACATCAAACAGATCTTACATCAAACAAATCTTAACTAGAAGATAAAGCAATATTTCAAGAAATGCTAATTTGTGGATTAACTAGGAGACACAAAAATACTTTTCTTAGGTATTTGGGACTTCATCTTGCCAAAGAAATTATACATGCCAGTTCACAAATTCAGGTACAAACATACACATGCCAGTTCACCAATACAAATTCAGGTACATGTCTGAAACAGTAGTACAAATACACACCTACCTACCAATACAATTAAATACACAAATACTCCCTACACATTCAAGTTCATGTCCCAATTAGCAATACATGATACACAAATATACAACAATATACAAATACAACAATTCACACATTCGATGTATATTAGAAAAGCCACGTCTGAAATTAACAACAGATCACGACGAGGACCCAGTGGCCCGTACATTTTACATAAAAGAGAACCTTTGCAGGTTGCGACAATGCAACTACCGACTACAAGTTAGACCTGATACATCACAAATCCATTCATCCAAAACAGCAAATGTCTGAACCACATTGGACTTAACCATAGGAGTTCAGTTCGAAGACGCCCGAGGAGCTGGAACTGCCGTCGACTTACATTTGTATTGGTGATTTCCTCGGACTCAAACTCGATCAACTCAACTCAACTTAACTCAACTCCGTTAACAAAAAGAACCTACCTTCCAAGGTGTTGTTCTGTGTAGTGATGGTGTAGAATGGCTGTGCAAATAACAACAATTCTTCTTCTCCAAGAAGGTAAGCATCTGGCCACAAGCTGGTGCATGCAAAAAAAGTAAGATGCTTTCTATAGGTCCTGATTTGAGAAACACGTCGGGCTTAAGGATCTTCTCGACCGAGCCAACCAAGATCTCGCCCTTCACATCCTTCCAGCTATCGACGGTGATCTTCACCATTTCTTTTGCCAACAAGCCAACGTAGGCAGCGTACTGCGATGAAGAACCATGAAATACGTTGCCCCTCATGAGCATCATCCAAGGACCTGCACAGATCATAATCATATTGAAAAGAAGACACATCAAAATGAAGGATACAAAAAAAGCAGAATAATTGCCATAAGCAGATTAGAATAATCTAACAATATTGCCGAAATTTTACGCACCTTGCTTGGGATGCCGAAGTCTAGAGGGCGTCGATGGAGGTGCGGAGGTGCAGCGGTCGCCTGTAGAGGTGCGCGGGCCATCCATGGAGCTTACGGGTTAGGACTATGAGCCCCAGATGAACTGTGAGAATGAAAGAGACATACCCGTGTATTTATAGTACTAGATAAGTTCTATCGGTACAAAAACCTCATACCGTTAGTCATTTTATATATCTTCTAACGGTATACAAATAAATTACCGATAGAATAAAAACATCTGTAGAAGGCGAATGGTTCTATCGGCACAATACATATTACCGATAGGAATTTTTGTACATACTCTGTCGGTATATACGTACATTGCTGATAGAATAATACTAGTTGTAGAAGGCAAACAGTGCTAAAATATTTTTGCTATATTCTAACGGTATAAACATTCATTACCGATAGAATAAAACTATTTTTAGACGAACAGTTCTAAGTAATTTTTGATATATTCTAACGATACAAGAATCAATTACTGATAGAATAAAAATATTTGTAGAAGGCGAACGATTCTATCGGCACACTACACATTGCCGATAGGAATTTTTGAGATATTCTGTCGGTAGACACATACAGTACCGATAGAATAAGTCTAGTTGTAGAAGTCGACCAGTCCTATCGGCGCACAACATTCTCCCGTCAGTACTTATGCATCTCTTCTAACGGCAAATATGTTCATCACCGCTAGAGTAAATCATACTGCTTCTTCTATCGGTAAGTTTCTTACAAACCGATAGGAAAAATACACCCGTTGGCCTTTTATGACCGCGAGGCACATTTTCTATCGGTTTTCTACTAAATCGCTAATAACCGATAGAATATAGGGGTTAGTAGACTGCATTTCTGTACTAGTGGGAGAAGCCCACGACGAGATCTTTCCAAAGGATCTAGCCCCCCGTCCAAATTCCTTCTGGATCGCTGGCAATTGACAAAACCAGTTTCGACCAAATTCTGATTGGACCGAGTCGGTGCTGCGTCACCTTTTTGGTTGGGTCAAGTCCCGTGTGTTGAGTTCGAGTCCGAGTAGGGAAAGAGTCCATGTCGGTTTCAGGTTTCCTTACCTGGCCACCGATCTCTTTTACCTCCTCTATATAATCATACTGAACCATTAGGGTTCAACGGGTTTTGTTTATCATAGTCTTTCCTTCATGAAGCTATTGAGATATTCTTCTTGGTCGACTAGATCAACATCAATATCTGTATTCGGAACCCCAATTCTTTTTCATGATTCAATCTATATTTGCAATTTCAGATTGCTTGTTTATCTTGTTCTTGCTTGTTCTTCGATTGCTTGCAGGAATAGATCTCCGTGATCAGGTCGATCGTGCTTCTAGTTCGGTCGATAACAATCCGAAGTTGGTTCAGCGATTGCCAGGGCATATCAGTCGTGTACGGTTGGTAGCCAGATCTTGAGAGTCGTCTTCACAAATCGATAGTTCTTGTTCTCATCGAAAGATCGGACCGCCCGCGTCGCATCACAAGGCCCCCGGTGCCTGTCCCGGTCGCCACCATTTGTCCGGGGAAGAGGACCCCGGTGCCTGTCCTAGGCGCCACCTTTAGCCCTGGGACAAGGCCCCCGGTGCCTGTCCCGGGTGCTGCCTTTAGCCCGGGACAAAGCCCCCGGTGCCTGTCCCGGGCGCCGCCATTTGCCCGGGGACAAGGCCCCCGGTACCTGTCCCGGGCACCGCCTTTAGCCCGGGGACAAGGCCCCCGGTGCCTGTCCAGGGCGCCGCCATTTTCCCGGGGACAAGGTCCCCGGTGCCTGTCCCGGGCGCCGCCATTTGTCCGGGGAAGAGGCCCCCGGTGCCTGTCCCGGGAGCCGCCATTTGCCCGGGGACAAGGCCCTTGGTGCCTGTCCCGGGCGCCGCCATTTGCCCGGGGACAAGGCCCCCGGTGCCTGTCCCGAGCGCCGCCTTTAGCCCGGGGAAAAGGCCCCTGGTGCTTGTCCCGGGCTCTACCATCCTTCTGGAGGCAAAAATCTCCGGTCCCGGGTCACGTGCAGGTCACGCGAGGAGCGCCTCGGGAATCGGCGGACACCTGTCAAGCATCCGAGGTGCCTGGCCGGGAGAAGGACATTGCTACCCTCTGATCCAACCGTAGCAGGCGGGGTGGTTTAGTATTTTTGCTTCTTTTGGGACTATAAAAGCCCTTCTACACCTCCTGTAAGAGACGATTGCCCATATTACTTAGAATAGACAATCTCACAGGTGTGCTCCGGAGCCATCTCTCCCCGAGAAAGCTGCCCCAGCCGACTCTAGTCGGGAGCACGCCGACAGGACTAGGGCCCCCACCGGGACCTGAACCTGTATAAACCCTCGTGTCATTTGCTGTGCTTGCCCGACGGGGGAGGACCGGTCTGCCCGCGTCGTATTTTCTTCGCTAGGATCGTCCGCAAAACCTGCCGGGGTATTCGCAATACCACGACAGTTGGCGCCGTCCGTGGGGACTCGTGACGAGACGCCATGGCTCCCCCAAGAACGAGAGCCCGCGCCCTTCCCGGTGACGCCGATCCCGGTGACCCGGTGCCACCCATCCGGGACGCGACCGTCCCGGCACTTTCGCCCGGAAGCGGCCCGACCCAGGTACCACCTCCCACCTTCCCTCTTAATTTCGGTGGTTCGACCTCCGGGTCAGTCCCAGTGACCGCGGTCGCCTCGGCCGAGACCAGTCTCCCCCCGAAGGCTTCCCCGGTTCCCCGGGACGCCTTGCTTGAGGATTTAGTGGAGGGCCAGCTCCGTGCCCAGTGCTCCATGGATGAGCTGCTTCGCGTATTGGCGAGGCCACCGGCCCCCACATACCCGCAGTACCCATAGCCGGGGGCTATGCCCCCGTTTATGGGTCACCCGGTGGCCCTTCCAGTCTCCAGAGGTCCGGCCGCCCCATACGACCCCGCCGGGGGGTACCCTCCCCCGGCGGGTCGTCCGTCTGGGACCTTCCCGGCCCCGGGAGCCTTCCCGATGCCGAGGGGTTACTTCATGCCCGGGCCCTTCGCGACACCGGGAGGATACCCTATTCCGGGCCTATTCCCGGGGCCGGGGGCCCATTACATGCCAAGGGTTTTCCCTGCGCCAGGAGCCAGTCCCGCCCCACAGGTCGCGTTTACCGCACCGGGGGCGGTCGACAGAGCAGCTCCCGTGCCACAACGGACCTCCCCCCGCAACGGTACCCCCGTTCTGGACGTCACTGTGGGGCTCCCCCTTCGCCGGTTTCGGATAATACAGGGGTTCCCCCCTCTTCGGTTCCGGATAACACAGGGGTTCCCCCCTTTCCGGTGCCGAACGTCGCTGCGGGGGCCCCCTCCCCAATTCCGGATAATACAAGGTCTTCCCCCTTTCCGGTTCTGAAGGTCGCCACAGGGGGCTCCCCCCTACCGGCCCCGGTAACTTCCGGGCCGGTAGCTACAGTGCATGAGCTCCCTCCTCCCCCGGGGCCACCCCCGAGGGTGCCTCCGGCAGACAAGGTCCGTTTCTCCTGGGAGGAGGTCGAGCGAATGCGTACGGCTAAGTCTGGGGAAGAACTTCCCCCGGGTCGCGGACGCGGAGAGCTTCGCTTCCGCCCTGGTCGGGGGAAGAGACCCGCAGAAGAACCAACCTCTCCGGGGGAGAGCCCTGACGTCTTGGAACTTAGCCCCGGCCCAGAAAAAAAGCGTCGTTACCGCCACGCCGGCGGACCTCTTGGGCCACTTCCCAACTCCGACAACGAGGGCGCGTCCCCTGTCAAAGGAGACAGCGACCGGGACTCCCCTCGGGAAGTGCAGGGGGCTAATCAGTCACTATGTTGCAGACTGCGGTGCATTCGATGGCCGCGGCCTTGCCGCCTGCTGCACATCGAGTACTACAATGGTGAGGCTGACCCCTATGAATTTGTGCAGGTATATTCCACGGCCATCTCGGCGGCTGGGGGGGACGAGACGGTGCAATGCAACGTCTTCCCCCTCTACCTCACTGGGATCGCCCGCTCCTGGTTCTACAATTTGAAGGCCGGCTCCATCAAGTCCTTCGCACAGCTCAAGCGCGAGTTCTGTGCGAACTTCCAGGGGAACTACGTGCGTCCCCTGGATTCTTCGCAGCTATACACCGTCCGGCAGAGGATGGGGGAGACCATCCGCAGTTTCTTCAAGCGCTTCGCTCAAGTCAAGAGCAAAGTGGCTCATGTCCCCGACTCCACGATCATCGAGGCGTGCAAGAGCGGGATCCTCCCGGGAGAGCTCCACCGGAGGCTCTCTCGAAGCTGCCCCTCCTCCGCCGATGAGCTCTTTAACGTACTTGAGAAGAAAAACCAGGGGGCTCCCGCCCCCACTGACCGGGGGGCTAGGGACCCCCTCAAACGCCCCAAGCAGGGGGGCCATAACGAGCCATGGCCTCGGGACACTTTTTTCCTAGAGGGCGGAGGCGGCTCGCGCGACGCCTCGAGGGGCAATCGCCCCTTCCCAAGCCGAAAGGCCGCGGGGGAGGACAGTCATCCCGCGGTCGGGAAGGCCCCGCGACAAGAAGCAGGGAAGGCCCGTGGTGCACCTTCCACAGGTCCAGTACCCATGCCACCCGGGAATGCCATCAGCTGCTACAGTAGTTCGCCGCGTTCCTCGACTAGCATGGGCAGGGGGGACTCCGGCCTCCTTGCCCCCTCAACCGGCTTTACTGGCCCTTCCTACTCCCGCAGGAGGAAAGCAGGGACGAACGCAGGTGGGGGAGCCATCAGAAACTCTCCCCTTCCAAACTTCCCAGAGGCGTGTCAACGTCATCATGGGAGGGTCCGCTTTCGAACGGGACTCCAAGCGTCAGCGCAAGGAGTACGCGCACGAAGTAAAGGTAGTGGGGGTGCTACATACGTCTTCGCCACCCAAGTGGTCGGACGTCCCCCTCACTTTCACGGCGGAAGACGCGCGCGGGGTTCACTTCCCCCATGATGACGCGCTAATCGTCTCCGCCACCATCTACAACTGTCACTTGGCCCGCATCCTCGTGGATGGCGGGAGCTCCGCCGATGTCCTCTACCTAAAAGCCTTCAGGGAGATGCAGGTGGATGAGAAGCTCTTGCAGCCCGCAGCAGGGCCCTTGCAAGGGTTCGTCCTGGGGAAGGCGATCCACCCCATTGGGAAGGTGGATCTCCCCATGACATTCGGCACCCCGGAAAACTACCGGACTGAGATGGTCTGGTTTGATGTGGTAGACCTCCCATCCTCCTACAACGCGATCATGGGGAGGACCACGATCAACCGTCTGGGAGTGGCCATCCACAAAAACTACCTCGGCGTGAAGATCCCCGGGCCTCACGGCGTGATCACCGCCCAAGGAGACCAAGACGTGGCCCGCGCTCTATATGAGCGCGCCGCCGCAACGATTGGGAGCGTCAACATCATTAAGGCCCCGGGGGGAAGGCCTCTTCCCCGGAGTCAGACGTCGCAGTGATACCTCCCCGGGAGGCCCCTCCCCAAGCCGCATCCGGAAGGGGGCCTCTGAAAGATCCCGCTGTCCCCAGACGACGGGGACAAGATTGTCAGAATCGGGGCGGAGCTCCCTGACGAGCATGCGGACTGACTCGCGGCCTTCCTGCGCAAAAACTCCGACGTTTTCGCGTGAAAGCCCTCCGACATGCGGGGCGTCGCCCAGGATGTCATCGAGCACAAGCTCGCAGTGACCCCCGGACACCCCCCAATCAAGCAGAAGCTAAGAAAACTATCCCTTGAACGCCAGGAGGTGACCAAGGTAGAGATTACCCGACTCCAAGAGGCGGGGTTCATTCGGGAGATCTTGCACCCCGAGTGGCTCGCGAACCCCATCCTCGCGAAGAAATCGAATGGCAAGTGGCGGATGTGCGTGGACTTCACCGACCTCAACCGCGCCTGCCCCAAGGACAACTTCCCGCTCCCGCGGATTGACCAACTGGTCGACTCTACCGTGGGGTGCAAGTTGATGAGCTTCCTGGACGCATACTCGGGCTATCACCAAGTCCGGATGGCGGAAGGGGATGAGGAAAAGACGAGTTTCATAACTCCCCTCGGAACTTTCTGCTACGTCCACATGCCCTCCGGGCTGAAGAACGCAGGAGCGACCTTCCAGCGGCTCATGACGCTGGTCTTCAAGGACCAAATCGGTTGCAACGTCGAAGTCTACGTCGACGACGCGGTCGTTAAAAGTCCCCGCGCGACCGCCCATGTCAACGACCTAGCGGAGACCTTCCGCAACCTCCGTGCGTATGGGTTGAAGCTCAACCCGAAAATGTGCGCCTTCGGTGTGCGCGGGGGGAAGCTCCTGGGCTTCCTCGTGTCCCAACGGGGCATAGAGGCTGATGAGGACATCACCCCTAATGATGCATCCATTCTTCCAATACCCGTTGTGCAAGGACCAATAACAAGGGCACGTGCACGTCAACTAAATCACCAGGTGAGCTCGTTTCTTAGTACACGAGAGAATATTGACAAGAGCGAGTTACTACCTAATAATATTGTGCTTGTGCTCAGGAATCATGGTGTTGATCAGCGAGGGTAACACTTTGCGCCAAGACGGGTCGGGAATCAAGTCTACCGCGAGCTGGAGTCCTGGTCGGCACGGTGGAGCAGCCTATCTTCAAACGGGCGTAGCAGATGCATACGAACTCCCTTTGGGGCGTTCAAGTACATTACGGAGAAGCCCTCGACGAGACCTTTCCAACGGATCTGGTCCCACGTCCAAAATCCTTCTGAGTAAATAACAATCGTTGAAACAAGTGGAGACCAGATTCTGTTGGGCCGTGCGGTGCTACGTCACCTGTCTATTGGGCCTCGGCCCGTGTATCCCGCGTGGGGGGGGTGCGCCCCAAACCCTAGACGCCACCCCTCTCGCATATTAAAACCTCGTAGCCGTCATTGTTAGACTCGGGTTTTGCTTAGAATTTTCTACTGTCGCAGTTCACCGTCTTTCGGTTTGTGGAACCCCAACACTTCATGATCTTAATACATACTTGCAATTCGAGATTGCTTCTTCTGTGTTCTTGCACGTGTTCTTCGATTCGCTTGCAGGAACAAGCCTTCGTGGCTAGGTCAACCGCTCCTCGGTACGGTTGATAACGAACGGAGCAGTGGTGTAGCGATTGCAGGCCTAGATCGGTTCTGGTCGAAAGTCGGATCGTCAACGTCGAGTCTCCACCAATCGAACTATCCTCTACCTGTCGGAAGAACGGGACCCCGTTCCTCATCAAGTGGTATCAGAGCTCCGGTTGCCCGTCAGGTATCTCGTATCCCATTTGTTCATTGTTCATCGTTTTACCCATCGTCCAGAAAAAAAAGCCAAAAAAAAATTAGGTCATAGTCTTCCGCTGTCCAAACCAATTCAAGCCTTCGCAATCTTTGCTTTCAGTTAGCGTTGTTGAGTTTGTGTCCTTAGTTCGTCGTCTGGTTGCTGGTTTAGATTGTGTTCCTAGTTCTGTCCATCACCTCCCCGTTGCATCATCCGTCCTACCACCGCCAGGCATCCAGAGAACCAAATCGAGTCCTACTCGGTTTGCCCCCGCTAGCCGCCTTGTGTTACTGTCCCTCTTCGCAAACCCTAGATAGGTCGCAAACCACCTTGTGTCAAACGCCCTGCATCGCTAGCCTCCCCTTTGTTCATCCCGCCAACCCACCGTCACGTTCCCTACTTGCGAAACCGAAAGTTCGCATTGCCCAGAAACCCTGATCCGAAGCACCTTCACTAAAACGGCCATAACTTTTGCATCCGAACTCCGTTTGAGCTCCACGACCACTCGTTTCGAAGCTAACGAAAAGTTACACTTGAATTTCACCACTTTGTTGGTTTCAGCAAAATTTCGGAGGCCAAAATCCCTCTGGAAGATCGAGTATCCGGCCCTGGAAGTTTTAGCACAGTTTTCGAAGCAAGCACCAAAATTTATATCGGCCACCCCTTACCTCCAAATTGAGGGGAACCTGCTTTGTTTCCATATTTCTGTGTTGCGGAACTTGAAAAAAATATCAGAAAAATCAAACAAAAATAAAAAAATTCAAAAAAAGAGGCAGCGCACAGAAAAGAGCCGCGCAGTGAAAAAAAATCCGGGGGTTCGTACTTGCCATACTTGCTATCTTTGGGATCAGAATTGCTTCAATATTGATTGCCCTTGCTATCATCTTGCTGTTTCCATTTGTTACCTTGTTGTCTTTGCTTGCTTGAACAGTTCTAGGGGCGCATTTAGGCCAGCAACACTAGTGGGTTCTTTGGACACTTATTCAACTTAGCATTCTGATTTCAATTATTGCTAACCTTTGCTACCATAACTGCCTTCCAAGCTCCACATACTTTCTATCAGAACAGGATTCAACCTTGCAATCGTTACACTTAAGCTCATCACGATATCACGAACCAACCACCGGTTGTACCTTCTGTAGCGTTGGTAAGAACCTTGTAAGAGCGTGGTAAGACGCTTGAGAGGGTGTGAATCCACTTGTCTGAACCTAATAGTTTGTAGGGATAATACTTCTTGTGTTTCTTCTACTTTCTACTAATCATGGCAGAATCTGATAAAGAGGACAACGAGTGTGTCCTTCATGCTGAGCTGAAAACCATGATGGAAGAGATAACCAAAGGTATTGAAAGATTGGAACGACGTGTTGCCCAGCTTGATGACAGGGTTCAGGTGATCGAGAACCGCCCACCTGCTGTCCAACAACAGCAAAATGATGCAGCCCAGGAGCACGATGATGATGTAGAGGGACATGTGGCACCTCGCAATGAACCTGCTATGCGACGTGCGGCACATGACTTAGAGCGCTTCAACCGAAATCGTCAAGGTATGAGAGGTAACAATGGTAATAATAACTATCGCAATGATGATCCATTTGCTAAAGTTAAGTTTACCGTACCTTCTTTTTCTGGTACATATGATGCTGAGATGTATTTAGATT
Source organism: Pharus latifolius (assembly GCA_019359835.1). Taxonomy (NCBI): domain Eukaryota; kingdom Viridiplantae; phylum Streptophyta; class Magnoliopsida; order Poales; family Poaceae; genus Pharus; species Pharus latifolius. The sequence continues at coordinate 37,025,914 of CM033328.1, read as the reverse complement.
GGGAAATGGAGATTGAACAAAAATTTAACTCCCATCTTGTTCCTGAAATTCATAGAGTTAGACAAGCCACTAGTGAGTTCAAGGATTTTGCTATAATTTGGTGGAATGAACTAGTAAAGTGTAACGTACATCCTGGTACTTGGCATGATCTGAAGAGACAAATGCGCGCTAGATTTGTGCCTCCTTCCTTTAAACGTGATTTGCGTAAAAAATTGCAACGCTTAGATCAAGGTAACAAATCGGTAGAGGAGTACTACCAAGAGCTTCAAATAGGCATGTTGCGTTGTGAGGTAGAGGAAACCGAGGAGGATAAAATGGCTCGTTTCTATGGAGGGTTAAGGCATGATATACAAAATATTATTGATTACAAGGACTATCATGATGTCAATAGATTGTTCCAGCTTGCTGTTTTGGCAGAAAAAGAATTGCAGGGACGACAACAGTGGCCATGGAGCAACTTTGGTAGTACCTTCACCCCAAGATAGGCGTCAACCAAATCAGAGCCACCTCCTGCTGTTCGGTCTACTGCCCCCTCGACCAGTAGGGCGCGTTCAGTAGCACCGTTACCACCGCCACGTACACCCGAGGTAAGCAAAACTTCTAATGTGCAGGCACCAGCGAAGTCGTCTTCATCTGTTGCCTCCATGGGACGTACAATAGGTATCATATGCCACCGTTGCAAGGGGATGGGCCATGTAATGAAGGACTGCCCAAGTCAGCAAGCTTACATTGCGACAGACGATGGTGGGTACGTTAGTGCTTCTGATGTTGAAGATGAATATGCCCTTGCAGCTAACCTTGCAGGTAATGTTGATGACGAATCCAAACATGATGATGATGGGGAAGCTTTGGGTACGGTAGCCACACAAGAATACTGGACCATCATTGTCCAGCGGGTCCTTAGTACTCAAATGAAGCAAGCCGAGTGAGCCCAATGCCACAACTTGTTTCAAATGTTCCTCGTCGTCAACGACTGGCGCGTCCGAACAATCATTGATGGTGGGAGCTACAACAACTTGGTGAGTTCTGATCTGGTCAAGAAGGTTGGCTTGACCACACAACCACATCCCCAACCATATCATGTTCAATGGTTCAACAACAGCGGTAAGGTTAAGGTAACGCAAACCGCAAGAGTACCATTTTTCATTGGTTCATACCATGATGTTGCTGATTTTGATGTAGTGCCTATGCAAGCATGTTCACTTTTATTAGGCCGACCTTGGGAATATGACACTAATGCAACTCATCATGGTAGAAATAATTGGTACACTTTCATGCACAAAGGAAAGAAAATAACCTTGCTTCCCATGACTCCATCTGAAATTGTGCATTTTGATAGGGAAAGACTTGAAAATGAGAAGAAAGAGAACACCACAGAATCTGAAAATCAGCAAGTAGCTAAAACTATTTTTTCCACATAAGAAAGATAAGAATGTACCTGCTTCTAAGACTGAGGGAATTAAATTAAAGGGTGGTGTTTTGCTTGCTACAAAATATGATCTTGCTGAACTGTCATGCTTTGCTTTGATATGTAAAGAGACCTTGTTTTCATTTGATGATATGCCTGTCTCTTTTCCACCTGCTGTTACTAACCTTTTGCAGGAGTATGATGATGTGTTCCCCGCTGAGGTGCCCCTGGGACTACCACCTATTCGAGGTATTGAGCATCAAATTGACTTGATCTCGGGAGCAACGTTGCCAAACCGTAATGCATATAGGACCAATCCAGAGGAGACTAAGGAAATTCAACGACAAGTCCAAGAGCTTTTGGACCGTGGGTATGTGCGACAAAGCCTTAGTTCTTGTGCTGTTCCTGTTCTTTTGGTTCCTAAGAAAGACGGTAGTTGGCGCATGTATGTGGATTGTAGAGCCATTAACAATATCACAATAAGGTATCGTCATCCTATTCCTAGGTTAGACGACATGCTTGATGAGTTAAGTGGTTCTATTATCTTCTCAAAAGTTGACTTGCGTAGTGGCTACCACCAAATTGGAATGAAATTGGGAGACGAATGGAAAATTGCTTTTAAGACCAAGTTCGGTTTATATGAGTGGTTAGTTATGCCTTTTGGATTGACTAATGCACCTAGTACTTTCATGCGCTTGATGAATGAGGTCTTACGTCTTTTCATTAGTAAATTTGTGGTGGTCTATTTTGATGATATCTTGATCTATAGCAAGTCACTTTCTGAACATCTCAAACATTTACGTGCTGTTTTTAATGCTTTGAGAGAGGCACGTTTGTTTGGTAACCTCGAGAAGTGCACTTTTTGCACCGATCGAGTCTCGTTTCTTGGCTATGTTGTGACTCCGCAGGGAATTGAGGTTGATGAAGCCAAGATCGAAGCTATCAAGAGTTGGCCGACTCCTAAAATGGTCACACAGGTGAGAAGCTTTCATGGACTTGCTGGTTTCTACCGCCGTTTCGTGAAGGACTTCAGCACCATTGCCGCACCATTGAATGAATTGACAAAGAAGGGCGTTGCATTCCATTGGGGACAACCACAAGAGGACGCCTTCAACCTTTTGAAAGAAAAGCTAACAAATGCACCATTACTCCAACTTTCAGATTTTGGTAAGACTTTCGAACTTGAATGTGATGCTAGCGGAGTTGGAATTGGTGGTGTGCTCATGCAAGAAGGTAAGCCTGTTGCATATTTCAGCGAGAAATTAAGTGGGCCTGCTTTAAATTACTCCACGTATGATAAAGAGTTGTATGCTCTTGTGCGAACTTTAGAGACGTGGCAACATTATTTATGGCCTAAGGAATTTGTTATTCACTCTAATCATGAGTCGCTGAAACATATTCGCAGTCAAAACAAATTGAAACGTAGACATGCCAAGCGGGTAGAATTTATTGAATCTTTTCCTTACATCATTAAACACAAGAAAGGGAAAGATAATGTAATTGCTGATGCTTTGTCTCGGAGATATGCTATGTTGTCTCAACTTGACTGTCGAATTTTTGGACTTGAAACTATTAAAGAACAATATGCTCAAGATGCTGATTTCAAAGATGCTTTGATTAATTGCAAGGATGGGAGGGCTTGGAATAAATTTATACTCAATGATGGGTTCTTGTTTAGAGCTAACCGCCTATGCATTCCAGTTGGATCCGTTCGTCTTTTGTTGTTGCAGGAAGCTCATGGAGGAGGCCTGATGGGACATTTTGGTGTCAAAAAGACGGAGGATGTTTTGGCCACGCACTTCTATTGGCCAAAGATGAGGCGTGATGCTGAGCGCTTCGTGGCACACTGCACCACGTGTCAAAGGGCAAAGTCACGGTTAAATCCACCCGGTTTGTATATGCCTCTTCCTACTCCTAGTGTCCAGTGGGAGGATATCTCGATGGATTTTGTTCTAGGTTTGCCTAGGACAAAGAGGGGGAGGGATAGTATATTTGTTGTTGTGGATCGATTCTCCAAGATGGCACATTTTATTCCTTGCCACAAAAGTGATGATGTAACACCCTGAGTTAGGGGTGAAAATTTCCTTTTTCATCAATAGCATGCATGCATGTATCTGTAGTAATAGCCAGATCAGTATCTTTCTCAAGCCCTAAAATCTCCAAAATCTATCCTGTGACCTCAAATCAAGATCAGATTGTTCAGATGTGATCTATTAGTTATCCTGAATCTAAAAGCCTTCAGAACCCAAATCCAATTTTACCTCTAAATTCCAGATTTATTAACTTCTTCTGTTTTCGAAAACAGAAATACCTTATATTACCCAAATACCCTAAGTTTCAGAAATACAGATTTAATCAAAATCTTGACCAAGTTCAGACTAGATTATTCCTGGAATATGATCATGGGTATGTCAATACCTTAATATAAAAAGTTGACAGCCAGATTCTGCCATCTAGACTCTTTTTACAAATTAGTCCAACAATTATCGCAAAATAGTCCTTATCTGTTATCTGAAAATCCAAAAAGGCTAAAATCTCCAGATTAACTCCAAATTCAGAATTTCTTCAGCAAATCTTCTCAAAATGCTATTTGCCACAAGTTTCTCTTCTGTGCAGATATCAAAATCGAACCCTAAATGCCAGAATTCGAAATCGACAAAACTTAAACCTTATTTTACCCAAAATTACCCTATTTTCAGTTTGTATCGAAAACTATTCTAATGTATCAAATTTTATCATTTACCTTTGCCAAATATCCTGTTGAATATAATCTACCAGATTAGTGAAATCAATTTCAGTTTAAACCTCCCAGAATTCCAGATTTGCATTTCAGTCCAAAACAAGAAATCGAATATTGCAGTTCAGTCCATTTTCGACCAGGACAACAGTAGCATTCGACCAGGCCGTTTGCTGTACACGACCAGGGCTCGCCGTGTTTCCTTGCGCCGTGCACGCTCGCCGCCGGCCAAGCTTCGCCGCACTTGTGACCGTGCATGCCAGTACGCACGTGTCCTCGCCTCAGCCGTCACCGTGGCAGCGTCGTTGCTACGTCATGACCAGCGTTTGCTCCCGCGCGCGATCAGCAGCAACTTTGTCAGCAATCCATCGCCACGTAGCCTCGCCGCGCCAGTACTAGTCGCCACCGCTTGCTACAAGCCTTGCCAGGTCCCGATGAGGCGACATTATGATCAGTTGAAAGCTTGTCGCCGTCGCATCACCGCTCTTGCTGTTTCTTCGCCGCTACTGCTCCAGCACGCAACCGATCTCATCACAGCAGCCAATCACTTCGTTGTTCCCCTTCGTCATCTTCGCCTGGCCTATTTAAACCCTACTGTGTGCAGCAGCTCCTCCATACTTCACCAGAAACCAGCCAAGTTCCAGAATTTGCTGTTTTCGTTTTCTTCTCCGGCGAGCCGTCGAGGAGGCTCACGGTGCCAGCTCACTTCACTGCATCTCCTGCCAAATTGAAGCTAACAGTGAGTACCTCTCATCCTCCTGATTGTACTGTACTATCTAATTGCTCCCCGGTGACCCCTAACGCCGGCGATCACCGGAAATGGCTGAAAATCGAAGATTGCCCTGTTCCGGCAATGCAGGCCAAATCAATTCGAATTAGCCCTCGAACCTGTGAAGCAAATTGATCAGTGAGCCAAATCAAGCAAGCCTGTGAAGTTGGATTTCAAAATTTAGCAAGAATCGAACCTTTTCCCTAAACCGAGCTTCACCAGAAAACCGGCGATCGTTGCCAGGCTTCTCCGGCCAACCTCCGGCCAAAGTGATCGTGCAGGTAGCTTCCTCTTACCCATATATCGCTCCTAGAGCAAGGAATCGAGTTCAAACGGCCTATGTTGGAAGTGCCCAAATCCAGTGATTCTTCTCCGGCGCCGATGACCGGAAAAGCTTGTTCCAGTCATTTCAGCCCTCGAAACCTTGTCATTTAGATGTGCCTTAGCCTCCTGAGTATTTTTGTCTTCTAGCCCGACACCTAGATCGGCCTAGATTGGAAGTTATAGCCATGCCAAGTTTGTGTCCAGAACTGCTCCAGTGCAGCCAGTTCATCTCTGTTCATCATCAAATTTCTTGCTTTCCAGCCATTTCTTGCCCTAGATCCTGTTGACTTAATTGTTCCTGTTACTCAAGCCTACCTCCCAGACAAAGTGGTGCATCATTTGGAGCTCCAGATCAAAAGTTATGCCAAGCCCTAGTTTTTGGCATTGTCAGCTCTATGCCAGAGCTTGCCAGCCAGTGGCATTGGCCTTGTTTACCCACTTCTGGTTGTGTAAGTTGAAAACCACTTTGTCCACTAAATTTGTAGAGTTGTGATCTACATTTTATTCTACTACCACAAGTTGAGATAACCCCTCTATCATTCATCGACCCTATGTCGATGCTTTGAACCGAATATCGACCTAAAGACGTTCGCTGTTTTTGAGCGAACCAGTCGCGACCTTGATATCATTCTGATATTTTGAGACATTTGGAACCTTGTAAACCTTTGACAGCTAATCTTAACATTGGTTTCCTTAACTTAACCCTAATCAGCCTCTAAACCCAATCATTTCAGAATCATCAAGACTTCATCTTTGCATCTTTGCATATAGTATAATAATGTATGGAAAAGATTATGATTATTGGTTGTTTGTTTGATTGGAGAGCAGATCAAGAGCCCGAGTTCGAGGACTTCACTGCAGATCCGACGTCAACTGCTGTATCTTACGACGCGGAAGGCAAGTCATATCCTTCGTCATCTTGAACCTATATTTTAAATGTTGCTATAATATAACCTTGAATATAGGCAATATTGCATGTGAAAGATTGAGAATGGTTGATTTATGAATTGGCAGTACTAGACTGGTTATCTGTGAAATGTGAAATAATCAAGTTTTGAGCCATGAACTATTATATGTATCTATATACTTATATTCATGAAATAAAACCCCTAGCCATGACTAGAAAAATGGTATGGATGGCTGTAGCACTGGAGGTGCTAGACTGCAAAGGAATGCAGGCACTGAAGGTGCAGGGTTGTGGATGGTCTGGTCATTGGCATATAAGGACTAGAACCTTGTGTTGTGCGTCTAGTGGCATGAACAACGTGCTAACCGCAAGCCTGGTATGGGACAGGCCTGAACAAGTAATTATGTGGATCGCACATGAAACCCCTGCATGAGATGTGTTGTGATGCACGATAAACACGGAGCGCGGCTCCCACACATATCACTGAAGGTGATCAAGCACGCTGACCCAGTAATGGGAATAAGCAAAGGGGTGGAGGTTTGGATACAACCTGCCACAACTGTGCCTCGCTGAGAGCCACAGGGTCGGGGGTGAATTGTAAGTGATGCATAACAAAAGTTCTTGTTATCTCCACCTTGCCACTCACACATGGTTGTGAGGAGGGGTCTAATCATTTTGATAGGATGGGCTTGAAAGTGGAATATCTTGCGGGTAAATTGGTACCTCTCTGCAGAGTTAAAAACGTATTCGAATACTCCGAGCTCCTGGGTTTATAGGAGTCTGCTGCGGTGGATTAAATCCACGGGGTGTGACACAAGTACTATTTTCTAAATAAAATATGTTTAAATCAAGATTACCCAAATGACATGTGTTGTCATGATAAGGAGTGCTGCCGTGGGCTGTCGTGTGTCGACGTGTCGTGGTAGTGCTATAATCTAGTGAACATGAATGATGATGTTATATTATAAAAAGTGCTGCCATATCATAAGATGAGATAAGAAAGGAAAAGATTATTTTACAAATATCCATAATTCTTGACTAGTCTAGGTTCATATCATCACTACTATATGTACTTACTCTTACCTATGACTTGCTGAGTACGTAAGTGCTCACCCTTGCAACATTCAACTCAATAGATGGAGCCTATTTCGATCAAGATGATGGCACGGAGTATTACGTGGATCCAGAAGGAGGAGAATCAGTTCCGCCAGAGCCCTGAAGTGTGTTGTTCTGCCGTCAACTTCTTTTGTGGGAGGGTCACCTATCTTCTGCTGCGTAGTTAAATATTTTGTTAAACCCTGAATGCCTTGTAGGCATTGTAATCCTCTTTATGTAATATTAAGGCCAGCAGGCCACACTGCTTAATATTTTGTGAGTACTCTGTTGCAATGTAATATACTCCTGTGTTTGACTCATCCTGGGAAGTCAAAGGTTTGTGAGAATGGGTCTAGCTGCAGCGAGCTAGGTCTCTACAGGAGTAGTCGTTGTCCCAGTCTCGGGGCGCGACAGATGATGCCACTCACATTGCCGACTTATTTTTCAAAGTAATTGTTCGTCTGCATGGTATGCCTTCCACTATTGTTTCAGATCGCGACACAAAATTTTTGGGTCATTTCTGGAGGACATTACGAAATAAATTGGGGACAAAGTTACTGTTTTCTACTACTTGTCATCCCCAAACTGATGGCCAAACGGAGGTGGTAAATCGCACCTTGTCCACAATGTTGTGAGCTGTTTTGAAGAAGAACTTAAAGCTGTGGGAGGAGAGCCTTCCTCATGTGGAGTTTGCCTACAACCGTGCGCTACACTCGACTACCAAGGTAAGTCCTTTCCAGGTAGTGTATGGTTTCAACCCTCGTGCTCCTATTGACCTATTGCCTCTTCCATCATGTGAAAAGGTCAATCTTGATGCTAAGAAACGTGCTGAGTTTATTTTAAAACTACATGAAACAACAAAAGAAAATATTGAGCGAATGAATGAAAAATATCGCATTGTTGGTAGTCATGGTAGAAAGGAATTGACATTTACTCCTGGAGATCTTGTATGGCTACACTTACGTAAAGAGCATTTTCCTGAGTTAAGAAAGTCAAAATTAATGCCTCGTGCGGATGGTCCATTTAAGGTGTTAGAGCGAATAAACGATAATGCCTACAAACTTGAGTTGCCTGCAGATTTCGGGGTTAGCCCCACTTTTAACATTTCAGATTTGCGGCCATATTTGGGAGAAGAAGATGAGCTTGAGTCGAGGACGACTCCAATTCAAGAGGGGGAGGATGATGAGGACATCACCCCTAACGATGCGTCCATTCTTCCAACATCCATTTTGCAAGGACCAATAACAAGGGCACGTGCACGTCAACTAAATCACCAGGTGAGCTCATTTCTTAGTACACGAGAGAATATTGACAAGAGCGAGTTACTACCTCATAATATTGTGCTTGTGCTCAGGAATCATGGTGTTGATCAGCGAGAGTGTCACTTTGCGCCAAGACGGGTCGGGAATCAAGTCTACCGCGAGCTGGAGTCCGGGTCGGCCACGGCGGAGCAGCCTGTTTTCAAACAGGCGTAGAAGATGCATACAAACTCTGTTTGGGGTGTTCCAGTACATTACGGAGAAGCCCTTGATGAGACCTTTCCAACGGATTTGGTCCCACGTCCAAAATCCTCTGAGTCAATAACAATCTTCGAAACAAGTGGAGACCAGATTCTGTTGGGCCGTGCGGTGCTGCGTCACCTGTCTATTGGGCCTCGGCCCGTGTATCCCGCACGGGGGGGTGCGCCCCAAATCCTAGATGCCACCCCTCTCGCATATTAAAACCTCGTAGCCGTCATTATTAGACTCGGGTTTTTCTTAGAATTTTCTGCTGTCACAGTTCATCGTCTTTCAGTTTGTGGAACCCCAACACTTCGTGATCTTAATACATACTTGCAATTCGAGATTACTTCTTCTATGTTCTTGCACGTGTTCTTCGATTCGCTTGCAAGAACAGGCCTTCGTGGCTAGGTCAACCACGCCTCGGTACGGTTGATAACGAACGGAGCAGTGGTGTAGCGATTGCAGGCCTAGATCAGTTTTGGTCGAAAGTCAGATCGTCAACATCGAGTCTCCACCAATCGAACTATCCCCTACTTGTCAGAAGATCGGGACCCCGTTCCTCATCAGAGGCGAACCCCGAGAAGATCCAGGCATTCCTAGACATGCCCCCGCTGCGCTCGGTCAAGGACGTTTAGCGACTCACCGGCCGCTTAGCCGCGCTGAGCCGCTTCGTCTCACGGTCGGGGGAACGCAGCCTTCAATTCTTCAAGATCCTCTGGGGGCTCGAGGGGTTCCGGTGGACCCCCGAGGCCCAGGAAGCTTTCGACGACCTGAAGAAGTACCTCACGAGCCCCCCAATGCTCGTGAGCCCATCTCCGGAAGAGCCCTTGCTCCTCTACCTTGTCGTGACCCCGGTCACCGTAAGCGCGGTACTGGTAAAGGAGTAAGATGGGCAGCAGCGTCCCGTGTACTACGTGAGTGAAGCCCTCCAAGGGGCCAAAACTCGGTACACGGAGATGGAAAAGATCTGCTACGCTCTCCTGATGGCGTCCCGGAAGCTTCGTCACTACTTCCTGGGGCACCCCATCACCGTCCCGTCATCCCTCCCCTTGGGGGAGGTACTCCGAAACAAAGAGGCCACCGGCCAGATCGGGAAGTGGGGGGCCGAGCTCGCCCCCTTTTCCCTTTCCCTCACGGGGCGCTCCGCCATCAAGTCACAGGTCCTCGTCGACTTCGTGGCGGAGTGGAGGCCTGCCTCCGGGCCCGGGGACGAAAAACTCCCCGTGCCACCTCGACGCAGCGACCACTGGACATTCATGTTCGATGGGTCCCTGTGTCTCACCGGGGCTGGTGCGGGAGTAGTCCTCCGAAGCCCTGAGGGGGGAACTCGAGTTCCCCGCAACCAACAACGTCGCCGAATACGAGGCTTTGCTCCTCGGGTTGCGTCTTGCGCGCTCCCTAGGGATTCGACGCCTCCTAATGAAGGGAGACTCTCAGCTCGTAGTTTGCCAAATGGACAAGTCTTACTTGTGCCATGACGCAAACTTGAGCCTTTACTTGCAGGAGGTGCGCTGTAACATCCCAGTTTTTTGCTATCTTTTCTGCTCACGAGTCAGCATATCTTCTTTGGAATCCCTGATGTCTCAATCCTATTTTGATCTTAGGTATGCCACTACCTTAACCTAAAAAGTTGGCAGCTAAACTTCATCTCCCAGATCATTTTCACATTTCAGTCCAAAAGTATTTCAGTTTAGTCCTTTTCAAAATTTTCAAGAAGCCCAAAAAGGCTAAAAGTCCCAGATCATCTTCAAATTCAAATCTGACCAAGTGATTATCTTTCTTTCATTTTTCTGAACGTTTTTCCCTTCTGGAAGAACTCAAGAATCTCAACCGAAACCCGAGTTTCAGCCCTGGCAAAAAAATGTCAAACCCTAATTACCCTATTTTACCCTGTTTTCGATTTTTGTCGAAACCCTCAGATCTTATCAGATTTTGCCATTTTCCCTGCTGGATGAGTCCAAGCACTTTGGTAATACTCATCTGCAAAATCAGATTGCAAATCAGCCCTTCAGAATCCCAAATTCGCAATCAGGTCCTAAATCCCGAGAAGAATCTTCGCAGTTCAGTCCAAACCCTCACAAATCAGTCCAAAGCCTTGCGGTTTAGTCCCTGGCTTCTTTTCTTCGACCACAACCAAAGCCCGTGCGCTCGACCACGACCTGAGGACATTCGACCGTGGTTGCTGCCACCGTTCGACGTGAGCCACCGTAGCCTTCACCGCCGGCCAGTTGTGCCTCCGCCAACGGCCAAATCCCACGTGACCGCACGTGCTCGTGTCGCGCCAAGAAGCTCCACCGTGGCGATGACCGGAGACCGTAGCTTCACCATTCGCGCGCGCGTGCCTGCCATTATCAAAACTTTACTGCCACATGGCTGCCATGCCGAGACTCGCTATCCCGTCGTCCTGACGCATCCAGGTTTCGCGCGATACTCCGTCTCTAGCAGAGCTCCCGCCATGTCCCAATGCGCCTCGCTGACCGCTCCGGCGCCAGATAGCATCCCCCCGTCGATTTGCTGCCGCTCCCGAGGACTCAACCCCACGGCTATATAAAGCCCCTTCTCGCCAGTACTTCACTTTACACCAAAGCTCACCAGAAACCCCGTAGCATTAGCACCAGAGCTCGCCTTCGTCTTCTTCCCCGATGAGCTGCTTCTGGAGCTCACGGTGCCAGCCTCAACCACAACACCTCTCTTCAATCCAGAGCTACCGGTGAGTTCCCCTCACCTTCCTCTCTGTGCCATGGCCTTTAATCGAACCCCGGCGAGACCTAGCGCCGGCGATCGCCGAGATTGCCTGTTGCCCTGTTCCCCTAATGCCGAGTGATTCAAGCCAAATTGATCCTCGTGCTAGTAGAGAAAAGTGATCAGTGAGCTAGGAGGAGTAAGCCTGCAAGATTAGAACCCCCAATTTTGCCCCGAGCGTCGAATCCCCAAACTCGAGCATCAGCAGTTCACCAAAGAACGCCGCCGTGCTTCTCCAGCCATTCCCTGGCAAAAATTGAGTACACCCGTAGCTTCCTGATGACCCCTAGATGCTTCCCGAGCGTAGATTTGAGTTCAAACGCCGTGGATCAAAAATACCCAAATCGGTGCCTTCGTCTTCGGCTCCGATCCCGGAGTTTGTTTTTCGGCCGAACCAGCTGATGCAACCTTATCATTTAGCTAGGCCTCAACCCCCTGAGTATTTTACTCCACTGGCTCGAACCCTGAATCGGCCTGGATCAAAAGTTATGATCATGCCAAGTTTTGTCCAGAACCATGTCTGTGTTGTGTCGCCACCGTGGTTCATCGACGCCGCTCATCGCCGTCCGGCCACTTTCAGCCCTTGAGCCTATTGAGTGATTAGTTCCTGTTATCAAGGCCTAAACCCTAGACAAAGTTGTGCATCGATTGGTGCCCTAGGTCAAAAGTTGTGCCATGCCCTAGTTTCTGGCCATGTCCAGCACTATGTCAGTGCATGTCCACTAGTGGCATTGGATGATTTAGACCTGTTACATTTGAGCTATTGAAATGCCACTTTGTCCACTAAGCCTTTGGAGCCATGTTCTACAATATTTTCTACTGTCACATCTCCAGAAAACAGACCTAGAACCAATTTAGGGCTATGTCAAGCCATGAGCCAAATGTCAGCCCTTCGACATTCAAGTCCTTTTGAGCCTATCTCTTCGATCAACATCAAGTGACCTTGTCCAAATCCTTTCCCCTGCATGCATGATATATTTTCGTATTATTTTCTAGTACTTGTATGCTTATGTAGTGTGTATGTGTTGTTTGTATCCGCCGTGGAACCAGACGTTGAAGGAACAGAAGAGATCTTCGAGGATTCATCTAAGCAGCTAGACCCATCACTGCAAGGCAAGTCTCAAACCCTTGATCATGTCTAGCCTAATATTTTGAAAGGAAGTATGTTAACTGTTTTTAAGTATATGCATGCCTTAGATTCAAATAAGAGTTATGTTTTAATGAAATGATTAGATATGACCTAAATAACTGTAAAGCCCCTTTTGACATTGAATATCCATGCACCCTTGTCACCCTAGAATATCATGCTTTGGCTATGCTATACTCAAGATTATATGTTAAATATTGAATGGTCACATATGAGAAAAGCATGTTCAAAACCCTTTTGTGAAAGAAAATGTGATTGGAATCAATAGTGAGGATGGTTTGATTGGATGGTGCTGTGTGCGCACTGGGAATGTGAAAGACTCCTCACAAGAGATTCATAAGGACTAGAACCTTGTGTTGTGCTTCTATGCGGCATGAAAAACGTACCAACCACTTGCCCGGAATGGGACGGGCGCAACTAAGTAGCTTTCTTTAGTATTAGCTTTTCCCTGCAATGGTTGTCGATCCAGTTTCTTGTGAGAGCTGGTGGGCCGCAGAAGGCCATGAGTGATGTGAGTTCAGAAAAATCATGAGAGGAAAAGGTGGAAAGAAGGCTCTTCGTCAGGGCTTTTACTGGCCCACGGTGATGCGCGACGCGTGAGACCTTGTCTCCGCATGCGAGGCTTGCCAGAAGATGGCCAAGGGTTCGAACCTCTCCCCTATAACGCTGCGGACTATCCCCATCACTTGGCCCTTCGTGCACTGGGGGATGGACCTCCTAGGGCCCTTCCCCCCAGCGCCCGGGGGCTACAAGTATGCGGTGGTCGTGGTTGACTACTTTACTAAGTGGGTAGAGGCTGAACCCTTGGCCAGCATCACGTCCCGGGCTGTATAGCGGTTTTTCTGGAAAAACATCATTTGTTGTTTTGGTGTCCCCCGGGAAATCACTGTCGATAACGGGACCCAATTCGACTCGGTATAGTTTCGGGAATTCTGTGAAGGCCCGGGGCTCACCATCCACTTTGCTTCAGTGGCCCATCCCCAGAGCAACGGGGCCGTTCAAAGGTTCAACGGCGTGATCCTATAAGGGTTACGCCGACGACTCGAGCAAGCCGCTTCTAAGCGGGGTGCATGGGCAGAGGAGCTCCCTAGCATCCTCTGCTCTATGCGCACGACTCCGAGCCGGGAGACGGGACGTACCCCCTTCTCCCTGGTCTACGGTGCTGAGGCGGTCCTCCCCCCCGGAGATTGGCTTTCAGTCGTTGCGAGTCGAGCTCCTAGACGGAGCTACGACCGCGGAGTACCAAGCCAATGAGGCTAATCAACGACTGGAGGTCGATCTCGTGGAGGAGGAACGCGACCGAGCGCTCCTCCGCCACGCCATCTACGAGCGCGAGATGGTGCGCGCATACAACCAGCGCGTGCGCGAGAGGCTTTCCGCCTTGGGGACCTTGTCCTCAAGTGCGTCACTGACCCCCAAGCCCAGGGCAAGCTCTCCCCCAAATGGGAGGGCCCCTACAGGATCTCGGCAGTCCTGGGCTCGGGGGCTTACAAGCTCTCCAACCTTCAAGAGCAGGAGCTGAAGCACACGTGGAACTTGCCTTTACTTAGCAAGTTTTACGTCTAGCCTGCACGGGCCCGTCCCCTCCCCTCCCCCGGAGCGATTACGCCGGAGGGGGAAGGGGGACCTTGTACTCACTGTCCCCTCCCCCTGAGCGATTGTGCCGGAGGGGAGGGGGGACATTGTAATCACCGTTTCCTCCCCTTTCGCTATTTCACGGGGGGAGGCGTTGTATTTTGGTTCGTTATTAATGCAAATGGATTTTTCTTCAGCTCTGTCTCGATGCAGGTTTTTTACATTACCGTCTCTCACGGCGATGCCCTCCCCGCGAGGATGCCCTCCCCGTGAGGAAGTGAGCTATCACGACCCAACAAGTCCCTAAAACGGGAGTCCCACTCCCGTAGGGCGGCTTACGATCACCCCTCGTGGACTGAGGGTGTAAGCGGCAACCCGGTCCTCAAGGACCGCGGTAACGAGTCAATTTGGGAGACTAGTCCCCTACCCAAACACTCAAACCCGTCATTGGGCACATCCTCCTCCGGGAGTCGATTGTCTCCTCAGAGACGGAGTTCTTGGATATTTTCACGGCGACCGGACGGTTCTCCCAGAAAAATTACCTCCGGAAATTTTGTCTCGGATTTTCTCGGATGTTCTTCCCCGGAGACCTTATTCTCGGCTCTCTGTTTTCACAGTGACAGGGGGGTCTCTCCCGGAAAATTTCCCTGAAACCCGGCTCCCCGTTTTCACGGCGACCGGACGGGTGTCTCCCGAAAAAACTACCCCCGGAAATTTCACGGACGTTTTTTCCCGGAGACCTCATTCCTGGCTCCCCGTTTTCACGGCGACCGGAGAGCTCCCGAAAAAATCTTGGATTTTGGATTTTCTCGGATGTCTTTTTCCGGCCCCTCTGGAAATTTCGTCTTGGATTTTCCCGGACGTTTCTTCCCGGAGACCTCATTCCCAGCTCCCCATTTTCACGGCGACTAGAGAGTTCTCCTGGAAAAATTGAAATTTTTACCTTGGAAAAACTTGAAAAATTTTCAAGTAACGGGTCTTCATCCCAGGAGCTTTGTCACCCCCACAGCGCGCAGAGCTACCCTCCGGCCCGCTGTGGAGGGGGGGATAAGGAGCACCCGGGAATCACACCGTTCCGGACCTTCAAAGATAAACAGGCAAACTTAGCTCTATCCTATCAATGAAACCTTAAAGCAAACACTCAACTTTATTGATCATCATTCAACTGGAGGAAATCTCCCCCCTCCGGTGGGCATCACGACATCGGAGACAATACAACCCGGATTATAACCGAGAAAGTCTACGTCCTAAAGCACCTACGTCTAATAATCCCCGAGACCTTCCGATAGCTCCCGGGTCAGGTCCCGGTACAAGCCGCGTATGCGGCGCTGAGCTTCCCGGAGCAAGTCCTCGGGCCAATACTCGTAGCCCGCCGGTGGAAGTATCCAAAGAGGGGGAATCATTCGGGACCCCGGACGCGGAGGGGATAGTTCAGCGCGATGATTATCGAAGTTATCCAGGTGCCACTCCGGATGCCATCGCAACCGAATTGGCTCCCAGACAACGCCCCCACTGCGTTCCATGGAGAAGAGACTCAACAAGATTAAAGCGGATTGGGCGTCCCCCGGGCAGCACCCGCCGGGGCTCAAAGGCCTCGCCCCCGGGGAATCTCTCCGAGACCTTCACCCGGGAGCAACCTCCCGAAAAACCTGGTACATTGCACTCATAGACTTAGAAAAATTTCAATTTCTATTGCATTCAAAATATTTTCGTACAAGTGTCCGGGGCTTCCTCTAAGAAGCTACCGCGAACAAAAAACCTAAAAAACAAAAAGGGGTCCTATCTAGACCCGGGGGGAGGCTCATACTTGGTCATCGGCGTCCTCCCCCCAGGGGGCTCCCGCTGGAGCCGGTGTATCCGCTACCGGAGGTGCCGGTGCCGGGAACCTCGCCCAGATGATCCAGTCGTAGAAGCCCCCGGCAAGCTGCTCCACCTCCCAGCGCGAGGGCTCAAAAAACTCTGGAAAGCTCCGGGGGATGCGGCCCCCGATTGCCCGGGCGCCCACCCCCCGGTGCTCTACGAGCCCGGTCGTGGCCGCCACCACGGGGATTGCCTGGCCTCGCGCCCGGGCATCAACGGCCTCGGGGATCACGGAGACTTGTGCATTGAGAAAACGCACAGCCTCCGTGAGAGTCGC
Source organism: Pharus latifolius (assembly GCA_019359835.1). Classification (NCBI taxonomy): domain Eukaryota; kingdom Viridiplantae; phylum Streptophyta; class Magnoliopsida; order Poales; family Poaceae; genus Pharus; species Pharus latifolius. The sequence continues at coordinate 37,009,571 of CM033328.1, read as the reverse complement.
CGGGGCCGCCTCGGAGCAGCTCCCGGAGCCTAGGCTCACGCCAAGCCCCTCGAGGGCTGAGTGGACGGAGCGGCCCGCATCCGTCACCCCCCGGACGCTCGAGCCCTCGAGCTCCCGGAGGGCGTCCTCCTTCGCCTTGGCCTCCCTCCGGAGCCGGTCGTTGGCGGTCTCGGAGGCGTGGATTTGGGCCCGAACCCGGGCCAGCTCCCGGAGGGCATCGTCCCGCTGCTCCTGGTAGGCAGCGGCCCTCTCCTCCGCTTCCTTGAGTGCCCGGCCGAAGCACCTCTCGAGCCCCCAGGTAATGGCCGCCCCCTACAAGCTCAAGAGTTAGAAAAAATTCGAGTTGGGGGGGCCGAAGGAAAACACCCACCGGCTCAGGGAGGTACTTGGATTTGGAGAGATTGAAGCTCCCCAAAACGCTCGCGGAGCATCCCTTCAGAGACGTAGTCCTGGACCTTCCGGGTCTGCAGGCTCTCCGCGTAACGATCGACCTCCCCCGCGGAAAGTAGGGGGGTCTCCCTCCCGGTGCCGGACCCGTCTCGGCCGACGACGGGCCCCCGGACATGAGTCACCGGGGTGATGTGAACCAGGGTGGCAGTGGCTGGCTTCCTCGCCGCCGAGGATGTTGCCTCTGAAGAGGTGGCCGAGGACCTCTCGGAGGGGGTCCCTCCCCGGGAGGATCAGGAGCCCCTTCCCCTTCCCTGGCCGCAGGGCCCCCGGGACCTCTGTCTCCAGAGGGACCTCATAGACCGAGGGGCTCCCCCCTCGTCTACCGGCCACTCTACACGCGAGGACGAGGCCTCCGCGAACCAGACCTTCGGCCTCTCCGGCTCCAGAAGCGCCGGGATCGCCAGGAGGGCTATCGCTGAAGGTGGAGAGGGGGCGTAGTCCGCCGAATCGGACACCCCCCCCCCCCCGTCTACGGCCGGTCCCTTCCCCCGAGCCTCTGCGAGGTCCCCCGGGGAAGGGGCGTTGTTTCTTTCCGGGCCGGCGCCCGTGCGCGCCCGGTCCCGGGGGTCTCGTCCCGGGCCTTCACCGGCGTGGAGCCCGGCGTCGTCGACGGACCGGGGGCTTTCTGAGCCTTGGCCTTCTTTGGCTCAGAGCCCTCGGCGGTCTCCCTCCCCCTCTTGTGGGAACCGGGGGTGGGGAGGGGCTTTCTTGCCTGTAGCCTTAGCCCGAAGGCCTCGGCTACCAGGTTCCGGGGAGGGCCCTCCCCCACGACGCGCACGATGCGCTCGTGCTCATCGGCGTAGTACCTCCCAAGGAGGTTCTCTGCCTTCTCCCGGGCCGCCGGGTACTGCCGAACTGCGAAAGGTAAGAGTTAGAAAAATTTAAGCGAAATGGACTAAGTCATCGGGAACTTACGTCGGGTCACCGGCTTCTGCGGGGGCCGTTGGGCCAAGCACATCCTGATCCCCCTCCTCCCGTGCGAGAAGGGGGAGATCTTCAGGAGCGTCAGCTCCTCGGCGGTGTCCCACATAGAGCGGACGGCCCGGGAAGCGATGACCTTGCCGAGGAGCTTTAGCTCCTCCTCCGTCCACACCGGGGGCTTCAGGGTGGACGACCGGCTGTAGGTGGGGGCCTCTGGAGAGTACACCACCTCATGTCCCAGACCCGGAGGTAGAACCACTTCTGGATCCAGTCCCCCCAGTGGTCCCGAGAGGCTGCAACCGTATAGAGCTTCAAGTGAGAACATCTGCAAACTAGTATGGTAACTATTGCTGTGGGTGAATTCTGTGTATGGCAAGCATAACTCCCATGAAATTCCATATTTGAGCACACATGCTTGCAACTTATCCTCCGTTATTCAATTCACCAGTTCTATCCATTCTCTAGTCTGGGGGTGGTAAGCTGTGCTGAAGTTCAACCTTGTTTCTGGGGCTTCATGCAGACTTTTCCAAAATCTTGAAGTGGGTCGTGCTCCACGATCTGATACAATCCTTTTGGGTGTACCATGTAGTGTCACAGTCCTAGTCATGTAAATTTCTGCCGACTTAGCACCATCGTAAGTCATCTACACTAGTATGAGGTACGCTACTTCTGCCAGTCTGTCCACGATCATCCACACGGAGTCATATCCATTCTTAGTCTTTGGAAGTCCTATGATAAAGTTTTATTCCAACTTCTTCTCATTTCCACTCTAGTATGGTTAGTGGCTGTAACTATCCTGCTAGTCTTTGATGCTTGGTCTTCATCCTCGGACATGTGTCACACTTTACCACATACTCGGCAATCTCTATTCATGCAACTTCACCAAAATTGATTCTTCAAGTCCTAACACATCCAAATACTTCCAGGGTGAATAGAGTATGGAGTGTTATGAGCTTCTTTGAAAATTAGTGTCTTAATCTCCTTAACCTCTGGAACACACATCCTTTTATCATGCCAAATTTCACCTTGCTCATCTTCCCGAAATTCTACTGGTTTTCTGATCCTCATATTCTCTTTGATCTCCTTCATCGCTTCCTCATGATTTTCGAATCTCTTCTTCCAAGGTAGGTGCAACTGACAATGTACATGGCCACAGAACCTTGATCTACTAATTCAATCATTTGCTGATGCAATCCTCCATTAACTCTGGTGCAACAATGGTGCTGCAGTAAACCTTTCTGCTCAAGGTGTCCGCAATGACATTAATTTTACCAGGATGGTAATGCATGCCTAGGCCACAGTTCTGTATTAACTCTAGCCATCGACGTTGCCTCATGTTCAAATTCTACTGGGCAAAACATACTTCAAGTTCTTGTGGTCTGAGTAGATTTCACATCGATTCCTTAGTAAGTAATGTCTCCAATTCTTGAGTGTATGAATCGCTGTTGCTAACTCCATGTCATGGGTCGGATAATTCTCCTCATGTGACCGCAGTTGCTTGGATGCAAACGCACCTGTTCTTCCTCCTTGCATTAAGATACAACTCAGTTCGCGCCTAGATGCGTCTCAACATATCTCAAAGTTCTTATTATCGGGGAGCACTAGAATTGGTGTGGTTGTTAGCCTTCGTTTCAATTCTTCGAAGCACTTCTGACAATCTTCTGTCCACTCAAATTGGACATCTTTTTTCAACAAACTAGTGGGCGGCTTGGCTAGTTTGGAAAAATCCTTCAATGAATTGGTGATAGTGCTCAGCTAATCTAAGAAAACTTCTGACTTCTGTCACCGATTCTGGTTGTTTTCACTCTTTCACGGCCTTGACTTTTAACTCGATCTACTTGTATCCCTTCGGCTGTCATCAGGTGACCTAAAAATGAAATTTCCTGTGTCCAAATTTACACTTATCCGGCTTAGCATAAAATTGTTGCTCCCTTAGTTTATCCAAGACTTTTTGTAGGTGGTCGGCATGTTCCTCTTGGTTCTTGATTGACGTTCGATATGGTGTTTTTGATACGGGTGCCATCCCAGGTTTCAATTAAACATTGAGTTCAAAACCTTGATCAGAGGCACTTCTGGTAACTCTTTTGGAAACACACCCGGGTATCCTCCAACTTCAGGGATCTGGTTCACCTCTTTCTTCGAACTGTGCCGATTTTGGGCTGGGTGTTCTACTAACATTCTCTCAGGATTGGAACAAAACTTCTTTGCCATTAGGACTGGTAAGGGCAATGGCCTTACGCTCACAATCCACTTGTCCTTTATGTTCCGACAACTAGTCCATTCCAGATCTAACATCTCAACTTTGTAGTTTTAGTGCCAGTAGCTTAATGGAGAATTCCTTTCTGCTTATATTAAATTTTACTCCTTCGCACACTGACTTTACTGGCATCCTAGAGTCGGGAAACTAAATAGTGATAGGATACTCTAGACAGGTCATATTTAGTCCACTTTAAATAGCAAAAATTTATGTCTGATGAGCCTCCTTCTTCTTCTAATGTGACGTAGTTGAGTCTGTCTTGAGTTGGTGCTGGGTTTCCTCTACCTCTTCTATGGTTAGCTAGAAATCTTTCTCTTGCAGCTGGAGCTTCTTGTCCATACTGTTGTATTGGGGCAGGCATTAGGATTCGCATCTGAACTGCAGGCTGTTGTTGACCTTCACTTCTCTTGGCTAGTGGATCTGGCAAATTCCTCTAGGGAATTTCTCTCGACGGTGATCGAATCGTCCACAATGATAGCAGTGTGGGGACAATCACACTGATAGTGGCTTCTGTGACAAGCCGGGTACTTGGCTGTCATGGGTCTTGGGTATTGTAGATTTGGCTGATATTGCGATGTAGCTTGGGTCTTTGACGGATGCATGAATATTCCATCACCTGAAATGATGTGGCCCAAGAAAGGAATATCCTTCAACCAGAAGGCACACTTATCAAACTTGGCGTACAACTGATGGTCCGCTAGCTTCCTTAACACTAGTCCGAGGTGCTGAACATGCTCTTTTTCCATCTCGGAGAAATTGAGAATATCATCCACAACCACAATAATGAACCTGCCTAGGTACTCCATGAGGACTTTATTTGTCAGATTCATGAATTCTACTAGTGCATTCGTTAGTCCGAAAGGCATCACTGTGAACTCATACAATCCATATCTCGTTATGAATGCAGTCTTTGGGATATCCTCTTCTCGAATTTTTAGTAGATGATAACCGAATTTCAAGTTGATCCTTGAAAATATCTTTGCTTCTCTGAGTTGATTAAAGAGATCGTCGATCCTTGGCAGAGGGTGTCGACCATTCGGACTCGGAGTCCTCAGCCGAAGTTATGCAAAATTTGTAACAGCGAGACCTTTCAAGATGACCCTCCGGGAAGATATGTAGAAAAATGGAGAACAGGAGCACAGAGAGGTTTATACAGGTTCGGGCCCTCGATGGTGGGAGTAATAGCCCTACGTCCTATTGGGATTTCACTATATGTGATAAAGGTTTACAAGATGGCGGAAAAACACCTTCACAGGCGAAGGGTTTTTCTTATGTCAATGTACAGAATAAAGCCAAAGAGGCTTGTAAAAAACTATCTAATCTAGGCCGTAGACTTGACTGTTTGAGTGGTTGAGATGTGTTGTATCTCGCTTGTATCAGAGACATTGATCTCCTTCAACTCTTTTTTTTGCTTGATGCATCTTGCCACCCTTTTATACTGGTCGAAAGGGTGCCATGTTGTAACTGCATCAGACAGTTGCTTGGATGGTTGGGATGCAGTTTTTAGAGAACCGCTCTTAACCTCCACGCAAGTTAAACACATGTTATTCATGGATAACTGAACATATTAACCTCCTGACAGTTGGTCTTCCTCGTGGAGGAATATTCGGGATACTTGGAATATTCCCGCTATCGGGACAGCCGGATAGATGAACTCCAAGTACCCTGGTCGAGAATGTTCTGACCGCGGGATGTTAGCTGACCGCGCAACATCTCCGACATTCTGTTCGCGTATAGCATACGAACTTCTGACCGCGCGAAGCCTGCGGTCTGATCGCGCAAAACCTGCAACCTGATCGCGCAAAGCCTGCGACCTGATCGTGAAAAGCCTGCGACCTCGGGCTGATGCTTCTCAGAATGACTTGAGTTCGCACCACTGGGCACGTGTCTGGCTCGAATCTGTCTTGAACCAACAGTACATTTATTTGAACTGACCCGGGTGTCAATCCTCGTCAGCTAGCCCCCAAATTCGAAGGAAATGAAGGGACGTGTTTATTTCGAATTTAAAGTCATGCATTGGATTTTTAACCCGACTCTTCAAATCCCCCGCTTAGTGGCACATTAAGTGGGTCGATTGGTTCCCCGAGACAGGCTCTGGGCATTACGTGACGGGTAATGATGGCGCTGTTGAAATGTTTTTTTTTTAACCCGAAGTGAAATTGTAAATGCTTTTTTTAAAAACCCGAGGCGATTTAGAATGTGAACCGTCACCTTGGCGGCTATAAATACTGGGTCTTTAGTTTTGCAAAGCTCCACAATTTCTTCTTACAGCTAAGTCCTTTCTAAAGTTACCTTCATTCTTCTCTTCATACACCTCCTGATGGCAGATCACAACATCATTGAGATTGAAAGTGATGAAGAGGAAGTTCGCAAGCAGGAGCCCCAAATGCCTGAAGATCCATCTCTCTCAAAGAAGAAATCCAAGGTTGACGAAGGATCTTCCAGCAGAGTAAAGGTAGAAAATGAGCCATCATCTTTTCTTCCTTCAGCTTTCTACTCCAACACCCCATGCTTTTGTTTGGGTGATCGATTTTCTGGTCGGCAAGCGGTGACTATACGACCAGAAGATCCTCAACTTGTATTGGGGAAGCAATCTTCTGGTGGGAAGGTTGCACTTCCACCATCTGATGATCATCCAATTTTATCGGATGATCTACTTCCCAGGATGGCTATATCAACGTGTCATGAGCAGGGACAGGTAATAATCCTCCTCTCCTTTTGCTAATTGTTATAGTTAGCACAACTAACTTTTGCAAATGTAGGAGATTGGAGGCCCCAGTGATCAGCCTTCTGCTACTCCGTCTCTTCCTCCCGGACAGATTATTCTAGAGGAGAAGAATGCCCTGGAGAAAAAGACCGAAGAGATGTCTTCGGTGATTCTGCATCTGGTAGAATGTTTTGAACGATCCCGTGAAGAGGCGCACCAGTTCCGTCGAGAGAGGGACCACACTCAGCAACAGCGAGAACTCTCCGATTTAATTAGGAACAGTAGCGTATCTCTTGTTAGGGATGATGTAGATAGGCTTAGATTAGTTGCTAGTTCTCTGGGGGTTGTCAGTGTAGATCCTACTAACAACAACATGTCCCTAGGAGAACTTTAAAAACTTCTTTCAGATCAGGTCGACGCTCTGGTCACCGGTATTCCTTTTGTATGTAAAGAATGCAAGAAATACAACTTTCTTCTTTATATGAATATTCTTCACATCCTCTGTGCGAAAATATGGCCGTAAATATTATGTTCGCGACCACTCATACAAAGGGAAATTTCAGTTCTACGATCTGTCGTGGTATTGCGAATACCCCGGCAGGTTTTGAGAATGATCCTAGCGAAGATTACGCGGCGCGGGTTGACCGGATGACCGGTCCTCCCCCGCCGGACAAACACAAAAAATGACACTCGGGTTTATACAGGTTCGGGTCCCGGTGGGGGCCCTAGTCCTGTCGACACGCTCCCGACCGGAGTCGGCTGGGGAGGCTCTCTCCGGGGGAGAGGCTTCCGGAGCACGTCTGTGAGTTTAGCTATTCCAATAAAAGAACCGATCCCTTACAACAGAGGGGTACAAGGGCTATTTATAGCCCCAAAAATAAGCAAAAAACCTAAACTACCCCGGAAGCCACCGTCGGATTGAAGGGCAGGACCGTCCTTCTCCCGGTCAAATGCCTTGGATGCTTGACAGGTGGTCGCTAGTTCCCGAGGCGCCCCTCGCGTGACCTGCACGTGATAAACAGTTCAAGACTTTACCTTTAGGAGGGCGATGAGGCCCGGGACGGCGCCGGAGGCCAGGTCCCGGGGGCCAAAAGGCGGCGCCCGGGGAGGCCCCGGAGGCCACGTCCCCGGGCCAATGGCAGTGCCCGAGGAGGCCCCGGAGGTTACGTCCCCGGGCCAATGGGGGCGCCCGGGGAGGGGCCGGAGGCCACGTCCCCGGGCAAATGGCGGCGCCCGGGCCGGCACCGGAGGCCTCGTCCCGGGAGCCAAACGGCGGCGCCCGGGGAGAGGCCAGAGGCCGCGTCCCCGGGCAAATGGCGGCGCCCGGGAGGGCACCGGAGGCGGCGCCCGGGGAGGGGCCGGAGGCCAGGTCCCCGGGCAAATGGTGGCGCCCGGGACGGCACCGGAGGCCGCGTCCCGGGAGCCAAATGGCGGCACCCGGGAGGGCACCGGAGGCCAGGTCCCCGGGCAAATGGCGGCGCCCGGGAGGGCACCGGAGGCCGCGTCCCGGGAGCCAAATGGCGGCGCCGGGGGAGGGGTCGGAGGCCGCGTCCCCGGGCCAATGGCGGCTGCCGGGAGGGCACCGGAGGCCACGTCCCGGGGGCCAAAAGGCGGCGCCCGGGGAGGGGCCGGAGGCCAGGTCCCCGGGCAAATGGCGGCGCCCGGGAGGGCACCGGAGGCCGCGTCCCGGGAGCCAAATGGCGGCGCGCGGGGAGGGGTCGGAGGCCGCGTCCCCGGTCAAATGGCGGCACCCGAGAGGGCACCGGAGGCCACGTCCCGGGGCCAAAAGGCGGCGCCCGGGAGGGCACCGGAGACCACGTCACGGGGGCCAAAAGGCGGCGCCCGGGAGGGCACCGGAGGCCACGTCTCGGGGGCCAAAAAGCGGCACCCGGGTTCAGGAGGCGGCCGGGGGCTCGGAGCCCAAGCAGGCCCGGGTTCAAAAGACCCCCGGCCCATCGACGACGCCGGCGGCGACACCGGCGAAGCCCCGGGACGAGACCCCCGGGAGCGATCGTGCCCGGGCACCGGCCCGGAAAGAAGCAACACCTCCTCCCCCGAAGGGCCCCGTCGAGGCGCGAGGGAAGGAGGCGACCGACTCGGGGCGGCGTCCGACTCGGCGAACTACGCCCCGTCGCCGCTCATGGTGGAGCCCCTTCCGGCTTCTTTGGAGCCGGAGAGGCTGGAGGTGAGATTCGGGGAGGCCTCGCCTCCGCGGGTTTGGCCGGTGGACGAGGGGGGCAGCCCCTCGGTCTACGAGGTTCCTCCGGAGGAGGAGGCCCTGAGGACCTTCCGGCCCGGGGCAGGGAAAGGCCTGATGGTTCCCCCCCGGGCGGGGGCTCCCGCCGAGAGCTCCTCATCCACGTCTTCGGGGGGCACTACCTCATCGACGAAGACGCCGGTGACGCCGGCCGCGTTACCGGACCTTCAGGTCCGGGGACCCCCCGCCGGCCGCGCTGGCGGCGCCGGGCGGGAGACCCCTTTGCTTCCCGCGAGGGAGGTCGCCCGCTACTCAGAGGGCCTGCATACCCGGAAGGTGCAGGCCTTCGTCGCAGGAGGGACGCTCCATGAGCGTTTCGAGGGGCTTCAGTCCCTCGGGGCCCAGGTAACCCGAGTCGATAACGCCTTCGTTCATCCCCTGCACTTTGAAATTTTTCTTATGTAGTTTGTAGGTGGCAGCTGTTACCTGGGGCCTTGAGCAGCGGGTCGCCCGGCTGCTTAAGGAGGCGGAGGGCCGGGCCGCGGCCTCCGTAGGGCAGCGCGAGGAGGCCCTCCGGGAACGCGACGAAGCCCTCGCGGAATTGACCCGGGTCCGGGCCCAGGTCCATATTTCCGAGGTCGTCAACGGCCGTCTCCGGGAGGAGGCCAAGGCGAGGGAGGGGGCGCCCCGAGAGCTCGAGAGCTCGAGCGTCCGGGCTGTGGCGGACGCGGGCTGTTCCGTCTGGTCGGCCCTCGAGGGCCTTGGCATAAGCCTCGGCTCCGGGAGCAGGGAGGTGCCGCCGGCGACCCTCACGGAGGCTGTGCGTTTTCTCAACGCACAGGTCTCCGCCATCCCGGAGGCTGCCGACGTTCGGGGGTGGGGCCGCGCGATCCCCGTCGTCGCGGCTGCTGCGGGGCTCGTCGAATTCCGGGGGGTCGGGGCCCGGGCCATCGGGGGCCGCATCCCCCGAAGCTTCCCGGACTCCTTCGAGCCTTCGCGCCGGGAAGTCGAGCAGCTTGCCGGCGGGAGATGTCCCAGCCCCGGCCTTGGAAGAAGCCCCCCGGGGGGAGGACGCCAATGAACATGTATGAGCCTCCCCCCGGGTCTTAGCTAGGGCCCTTTTTTGTTTTAGGACTTTTTGATTCCGGTAGCTTCTTAGAAGAAGCCCCGGGCACTTGTATAAAAACATTTTGAATGCAATGAAGTTAGAATTTTTTCTAAGTCTTTGAATTGAATTTTACTGTTACCAGGGTTCCCGGGAGGTTGCTCCCGGGCGAAGGTCCGAGAGGGGCTCCCCGGGGGACGCCCAAGCGGCTCTGATTTTGCTAAGCCTTATCTCCGGGAATCGCGGCGAGGATAGTGCCCGGGAGCCATCCGGTTGAGGTGGCATCCGGAGTGGCACTTAGACAACTTTGATAATCATCGTGCCGAATTGTCCCCTCCGCGACCGGGGCTCCGGATGATCCCTCCCCTCCGGATACTTCCACCGGCGGGATACGAGTTCTGGCCTGAAGATGTGCTCCGAGACGCTCGGCGCCGCGTACGGGCGTTGTACCGGGACTTGACCCGGGAGCTAGCAGAGAGCCTCCGGGAGTATTAGGCGTAGGAACCTTAGGGCTTAGAGAATCCCCCGGGTTGTATCGTTTCCGAAGCCCACCGGAGGGGGAAGATGTCCTCCGGGTTTGAGAATCAATAAAGCTGTTGTCGTTTCCTTTCATTGCCTCTTTTATTTTCCTCTTCTTGGATGGTCTGGACGACTCATCTTAACAAGGATGAGCTAAGTTTCCTCGTGGGCGGTGCGGTCGACACCCGGGGGTTCCTCATCCCCCCCGCCCACAGCGGGCCGGAGAATAGCTCTGTGCACTGTGGGGGTAACAAAGCCCCCGGGATAGAAGTCACCTGTAGGATAGGAAATTTTCTAAGTTAGAAAACTTTAAAACGAGGTTTTCAAGGAGAAGACTTTCCGGGAGACAATCGTCCGGTCGCCGTGAGAACGGGGAGCCGAGAATGAGGCCTCATGTGGAAGAAACATCCAAGAAAACCCGACGAGATTTCCGGAGGCGAGCTTCCTAGGAGACATTCGTCTGGTTGCCGTGAGGACGGGGAACCGGGAATAGGGTCTTCGGGGAAGAAAATGCCCGAGAAATCCGTGACTTCTCCGAGAGACAATCGTCCGGTCGCCGTGAGAACGGGGAGCCAGGAATTGGGTCTCCGAGAGGCATTCATCCGGTCGCCGTGAGAACGGGGAGCCGGGAATAAGGTCGCTGGGTGTAACACCCTGGTTTTGGGGGTGAAAAGTTTTTGCATAAAATCCTGCATGCATGTATCCCTGTAGCAGTAGCCAGATCAGCTGAACCCTAATCTCTCCCAAACCCTAAAAATCTCCAAATCTATTCTCTAGATCCAGATCAAGATCAGACCATCCAGATTTAACCTACCAGTTATTCTGAAGATAAAAGTCTTCAAGAACCAAATGGAATTCTAACCCTAACTCCCAGTATCTAAGTCTATTTCTGTTTTCGAAAACAGGAAATTCAGATTTACCCTAAGTACCCCAGATTCCAGATAACTGAGTTATCATGGTTTAACCCTATCCAGACTCATGTATCTTTTGGAATATGTTCCTAGGTTTACCCTCAACTTACTCCAAAAAGTTGGGAACCAGATTGTTTCATCTAAACACTTTTCGCAGTTTAGTCCAAATTTTACTGCGAATAAGTCCTTTTCTGTTTACCTGGAAGCCTAAAAAGGCTAAAATCCACGAATCAACTCCAACCTGAGAATTTCTTCAGGGAACACCTCCCAAATACTATTTGATACAGATTTCCCTTCTGATCAGACTTCCAAATCTCACCCTAATTACCAGAATTCGAGATCGACAAAATCCAGATCTATTTTACCCTAATTTTACCCTATTTTCGAAAATAGGTGAAATCCCTCAAACCTTATCAAATTTTCTCCAGATTTGAGCTAAATGAGTATTAATAGAAATATTATACTCATCCATGAAATCAAATTCCAAATTAAACCTCTTTAAAACCAGAATTACAAATTAGTCCAGATTTCAACTAAAACTCTCACACTTATACCCCTGGATCGACCAGCCCCTCTGTTCACGACCAGAAGCCGTCTTCGACCAGCGCCTGGGACTTCGACCACGACCAGGATCCAGCGCACAAGACTGTTGCTTCGACCTCGAGCACGCGCCGTTGTTTCAAGCTTCGATCACCTCACCTCGCCAGCTGCTACAGTAGCCACGGGGTCGCCATCTTCGCCAACTGAACAGCGCCGCGTGTGTGCTCGCCATTTGCCACTGTGGATCTTCCCCGGCGCAACCCACAGCCAGCTGATTTCCTCCCGTTTGCACGCCACCAGCAACGATCGACGCAGGAGCTTTGCGCCACGTGGAGAACTCGCCGTGGCCAGCCATCAACTTGCCCTCACATCACCTGCAAAAGCTCTCATGGCCGCTCAACCAGTCCCCTCGACGCCAGCTCGCCGTGAAGTCGCCATCCAGTCACATCTTGCCGGCTACAACTTCCCGAGCATTTTCCAACCGTTGAGAGCCTCCAGCCACGCCTATATAAACCCACCAGAGCTTAGCTTTACTCCTTACACTCCAAAACACCAGAAAACCAGCAGTTCACTGTGTCTTCTTCTTCTCCGGTGAGCAGCAAAGAGGGAGCTTCGGTGCTAGCTTCAACCACTGCTTCCTTCTTCAATCCAACACCCCCAGTGAGTTTCCCTCGTCCCCCTCATGCTTCTCGAGCTTGGAATTTAGTTTAAACACCTTCAGTCGCCGGCGATTTCCTTTTCTCTCCAGTAGCTCCGGCGAGCAATTAATCCTCAACCAGATCGATTCGACCTTCGAGCCAGTAATCAAATATGCTCAGTAGACCTTGCTTAACATCCCTAAGCAACCAAAACTGACAGATTTGCTGATATGTGAACATCCCCAAATTGGAACCTTGCATGTTCACTGAACTTACTGTTTAAGCTTTCCTGGTGCATCTCTAGCCAATCTAACTTCACCAGTATGTTTCTAATGCCCTAGAGATCATGCACAAGCAAGGAATTGAGTTCAATCACTTTAAATCAGAAATGCCCAAAACAGATTTGAGTTCATCTTTTCTCCAGCCAGTATCTTCCAAATCCAGCCACTCCAGCTCAAACTACTTTGCCATCTAGATGTTTTGGACCATTCTGAGCAACTTTGTCTTCTATCACGACTTCCAATTCGGCCTAGATTGTGAGATATAGCTATGCCCTAGTTACTGCACTGTTTATGTTGCATGTGCTCCAGGCCAGTCAACTTCTTTGCCGGTTTTCATCACTTTCCGGCCATCTCCTGCCCTAGATCCTGTGGAGACATTTGTTCTTGTTACAAATGCCTAACTACCAGACAAAGTGGTGCATCATTTGGAGCCCTAGATCAAAAGATATGGCAAACCCTAATTTCTGGCCATGTCAACTCTATGTCAAACTATGCCAGCCAGTGGCATTAGCCCTGTTCACCCACCTCTGGTCATGAAAAACAGAAAATACTTTGTCAAATAGTTGCCTCACTACCTTGTGCACCATATGCTTGAATCAAAACTCATTTTGGCCACTGGGAACTATTCAAACCATGTCAATGCCATTCTTCGGCATTGTCAGCCCTTGTCAGCCTATGTCAGCCAATGGCATTGGGCCAGTTTGACCCCTTCTGGGTATGCAAACTGAACATAACCTTGTCCCTTAGACTCCTGATGTTGTGATCTACATTTTATTCTATTGTCACAACTTGAGTTGAACCCTCTATCATCCATCGACCCTATGTCGATGCCTTGAACCGAATGTCGACCTAAAGACATTTGCTGTTTTTGAGCGAACCAGCCGCAGCCTTGATATCATTCTGATATTTTGGAACCTTTGGAACCTTGTAAACCTTTGACGACTAATCTTAACCTTGGTTTCCATAGTTTAACCCTAATCGCTTCCAAATCTTGTATCGCCTAAGTGTTTCTCCTTGCATTATCGCATATAGTGGAATAGTAAGAGTAGGATTGATTGTAATGCCTGTTTGCTTGTTGATCCTTGTTCAGAGCAAGAGTCCGAGTTCGAAGACTTCGTCGCAGACCCGACATCAACTGCTGTTTCTTACGACGCGGAAGGCAAGTCATATTCTTGAACATCTTGAACCTATATGTTATGAATTGCTAGAATATACCTTGATTATAAAATAATATTGCATGAGAAAGATTGAGAATGGTTGCATTATGAAATGGCAGCATCAGGCTGATGCCTGTGAAATGTGAATTGATCAAATAATGAGCCATGAACTAATATATTATGTATATTTATATTCATGAAATAAAACCCCTAGCCGTGACCAGTATTTTGGTATGGAATGGTGAAAGCACTGGAGGTGCTTGGTCGCACAGGATGTGCCAGCACTGGAAGTGCATGGATTGTGGTATGATCTGGTCACTGGCATATAAGGACCTAGAACCTTGTGTTGTGCGTCTAGTGGCATGATTAACGTGCCGACCGCAAGCCTGGTATGGGACAGGCCTGAACAAGTAGTATGTGGATCACACATGAAACCCCTATATGACAAACTCACGATTAACACGGGGTGCGCTCCAACACATATCACAGGATGTGATCATGCACGCTGACCCTGAGGGGAAGACGCCAATTAGTGGGGGTTGTGAAACCCTGCCACAACTGTGGTTTGCGTGAAGAAAACCACGAGGTCTGGGGTGAATTGTGTGTGAAACATGGCAAAAGTTCTTGTTATCTCCACCTTGCCACTCACAGTATGAAGTGAGTCAGGGGTCCAATCCTTGTGATAGGAAGGGCATGAAAGTGGATATATCTTGCGGGTAAATTGGTACCCCTCTGCAGAGTTAAAAATGTATTCGAATACTTCGTGCTCCCGAGTTTTAGGAGTATGCCGCGGTGGATTGAATCCACGGGGTGTGACACAAGTATTGTTTTATAAATTAAAATTTGTTAGTTCAAGATTACCCAAATGACATGTGTTGTCATGAGAAGGGGTGCTGCCGAGGGCTGTCATGTGTTGACGTGTCGCGGTAGTACCATAATTTAGTGATCATATGATATCTAAGAGGCATGTGGATTGTGCCCTAAGTATATGAAATGCTGCCATGAGCATGAGATTTGAAAAGCTTGGAAGAAAAGTATTTATGGAAAAACCCTCTCACCTCTTTTCCCTTAATAGCATAGGATCATGTCATCTCTACTATACGTATCTCTACTCTTACCTATGACTTGCTGAGTACGTAAGTGCTCACCCTTGCAACTTATCAACAATAGATGGAGTGCTACAATACCAAGATGAAGGCTTGGAAGATTTCGTGGATCCAGAAGGAAGAGAGCCAGTTCTGCCAGAACCCTGAAGTGTGCTGTGCTGCTGTCAACTTCTTACGACTGTGGGGGTTTCGCCTAGCTTCCGCCGAGTAGTTATCTTTTGTTTTAATTAGACCATTTGTGCCGTGAAGGCATTGTATTACTCTTGTTGTATCAGGCCAGCAGGCCATACTGTTTATCAATGATATTTTGTAAGTTACTCTGCTGTAATGAACTCCTGTGCTTGACTTATCCTGGGAAGTCAGTGGTATGTATGTATGAGGCCAGCTGCAGCGAGCTAGGTCTCCACGGGAGTAGTCGTGGTACCCTGTGCGGGGCGCGACACTGGGGATCAATCGTCCGGTCGCCGTGAAAACGGGGAGCCAGGAATAACGTCGACTCCCGGAGGAGGAAGATAGATCCAATCAAGCCGCAAGGGGCCGATCTTCCGGTCGCCGTGAAAACGGGGAGCCGGGAATAACGTCGACTCCCGTAGGAGGAAGATAGATCCAATCAAGCCGCAAGGGGCCGATCATCCGGTCGCCGTGAAAACGGGGAGCCGGGAATAACGTCGACTCCCGTAGGAGGAAGTGCCCGAAGACGGGTCTTGAGTGTTTGGGCAGGGGACTAGTCTCCCAAAGTGACTCGTTACCACGGCCACTGTGACCGGGTTGCCGCTTACACCCTCAGTCCACGAGGGCTGATCGTAAGCCGCCCTACGGGAGTGGGGACTCCCGTTGTAGGGACTTGTTGGGGCTGGCCCACTTCCTCGCGGGGAGGGCATCCTCGCGGGGAGGGCTTCCTCGCGGGGAGGGCATCCTCGCGGGGAGGGCATCGCCGCTAGGGGCGGCAATGAGAGAGACCTGCAATGAGAGTTTAAAGAGCAAGTCCTATGTATTGCTAATAAAATGAAGTACAAGGCCTCCCCCTGCGAAGCCGCGAAAGGGGAGGAAAATACAGTGTCCCTCCTCCCCCACCGGCGTGAACGCTCCGGGGGAGGGGACAGGCCCGTAAGGCTAAACATAGAACTTGCGAAGTAAACGCAAGTTCCACGTGTGCTTTAGCTCCTGCTCCTAAAGGTTGGAGAGCTTGTAGGCCCCCGAGCCCAGGATCGCGGAGATCCTGTAGGAGCCCTCCCACTTGGGGGAGAGCTTACCCTGGGCCTGGGGGTCCGTCACGCGCTTGAGGACAAGGTCCCCAAGGCGGAAAGCTTTCTCGTGCACGCGCTGATTGTACGCGCGCGCCATTTCTTGCTCTTAGATGGCGTGGCGGAGGAGCGCTCGGTCGCGTTCCTCCTCCACGAGGTCGATCTCCAGACGCTGGTTGGCCTCGTTGGCCTGATACGCTGAGGGCGTAGCTCCCTCCAGGAGCTCAACCCGTAGTGACCGAAAGCCAATCTCCGGGGACCGGATGCCTCCGCCCCGTAGACCAGGGAGAAGGGGGTACGCCCCGTCGCCCGGGACGGGGTCGTGCGCATGGAGCAGAGGATGCTAGGGAGCTCCTCCGCCCATGCACCCCGCTTAGAAGTGGTTTGCTCGAGTCTCCGGCGCAACCCCTGTAGGATCATGCCGTTGACCCTCTCGACAGCCCCATTGCTCCGGGGATGGGCCACCGAGGCGAAGTGGATGACAAGCCCCAGGCCTTCGCAGAATTCCCGGAAATAAGCTGAGTCGAATTGGGTCCCGTTGTCCACGGTGATTTCCCGGGGGACACCAAAACGACATACGACGTTTTTCCAGAAAAACCGCTGAACTGCCCGGGACGTGATGCTGGCCAAAGGCTCCGCCTCAACCCACTTTGTAAAATAGTCGACTGTGACTACCGCATACTTGTATCCCCCGGGCGCTGGGGGGAAGGGCCCTAAGAGGTCCATCCCCCAGCGCACGAAGGGCCAAGTGATGGGGATCGTCTGCAGCGCTATAGGGGGGAGGTTCGAGCCCTTGGCCATCTTCTGGCATGCCTCGCACGCGGAGACAAGGTCTCGCGCGTCGCGCATGACCGTGGGCCAGTAGAAGCCCTGCTGGAGGGCCTTGGCCGCGATGGCACGCGGGGCTAGGTGAGAACCACAGCTCCCCGCGTGGATGTCTTCGAGAAGTTGAAGTCCCTCCGGCCGGGGGAGGCAGTGCAGGAGGGCGGAAGCCCCCCGCATGTAGAGCCTCCCCTCCAACAGGAGATATGCCCGGGCTTTAGCCCGGAGGCGTTTAGCCTCAGTCTCACTAGGAGGGTCCCCCTCCCCCTTGATGAAGGAGATGAGGGGGTCCATCCAAGACGGAGTCCGAGTGATCTCGGCGACCTCCGGGACATCAGGCTCATCGCCCGTGTCCGGGGAGGCCACGGAGGGCTTCATGATGATCTCCAGGAAAGCCCCCTTGGGGAGCGATTCCCGGGCGCTTGCCGCCTGGGCCAAGGCATCGGCCCGGTCATTGTCCCTACGTGGGATATGCCGGGCCTCGAGGCCGTCGAAATGCCTCTCCATCTTTCGCACTTCCTGCAAATAAAGACTTAAGTTTGCATCATGGCACAGGTAAGACTTGTCCACTTGGCAAACTACGAGCTGAGAATCTCCCTTGACTAGGAGGCACCGGATCCCCAGGGAGCGCGCGAGGCGCATCCCGAGGAGCAAAGCCTCGTATTCGGTGACGTTGTTGGTTGCGGGGAACTCGAGCCGCGCGGCGTACTCGAGTTCCTTCCCCTCGGGGCTCCGGAGGACTACTCCCGCACCAGCCCCGGCGAGACACAGTGACCCATCGAACATAAGGGTCCAATGATCACTGCGTCGGGGCGGCACAGGGAGATCTTCGTCCCCGGACCCAGAGGCGGGAGTCCACTCCGCGACGAAGTCGGCGAGGACCTGCGACTTGATGGCGGAGCGGCCGGTAAGGGACAGGGAGAAGGGGGCGAGCTCAGCCCCCCACTTCCCGATCCGGCCGGTGGCTTCTTTGTTCCGCAGTACCTCCCCGAGGGGGAGGGACGACGGGACGGTGATGGGGTGCCCCAGGAAGTAATGCCGAAGCTTCCGGGACGCCATGAGAAGGGCGTAGCAAATCTTCTCCATCTCCGTGTACCGAGTTTTGGCCCCTTGGAGGGCCTCACTCACGTAGTACACGGGACGCTGCTGCCCCCCTTGCTCCTTCACCAAGACCACACTGACGGCGACGGGGGTCGCTGTGAGGAAGAGGAGCAAGGGCTCTTCTGGAGACGGACTCACAAGCATTGGGGGGCTCGTGAGGTACTTCTTGAGGTCGTCAAACGCCTCCTAGGCCTCGGGGGTCCAGCAGAACCCCTCGAGCCCCCGGAGGATCTTGAAGAACTGGAGGCCCTGCTCCCCCGAACGGGAGACAAAACGGCCAAGTGCGGCTTGGCGGCCGGAGAGCTGCTGGACATCCTTGACGGAGCGCGGCGGGGGCATATCTAGGAACGCCCGGATCTTCTCGGGGTTCTCCTCAATGCCCCGCTGGGACACAAGGATACCTAGGAGCTTCCCCCCACGCACCCCGAAGGCGCACTTCTCTGGGTTGAGTTTGAGCCCGAACGCACGGAGGTTGCGGAAGGTTTCAGCCAGGTCGTCGATGTGGGAGGCTGCGCGGGGACTCTTGACAACCGCGTCGTCTACGTAGACTTCAACGTTGCGGCCAACTTGCTCTTTGAAAACCAACGTCATGAGGCGCTGGAAGGTTGCCCCCGCGTTCTTGAGCCCGAAGGGCATATGGACGTAGCAGAAGGTTCCGAGGGGAGTAATAAAACTCGTCTTTTCCTCGTCCCCTTCCGCCATCCGGACTTGATGGTAGCCAGAGTAGGCATCTAGGAAGCTCATGAGCTCGCACCCCACAGTGGAGTCGACGAGCTGATCAATCCGCGGGAGCGGGAAGTTTTCTTCGGGGCAGGCGCGGTTAAGGTCGGTGAAGTCCACGCACATCCGCCACCTGCCTGTTGATTTCTTGACGAGGACGGGGTTCGCGAGCCACTCGGGGTGCAGGACCTCCCGAATGAACCCCGCCTCTCGGAGCCGAGTGATTTCCGCCTTGATTGCCTCTTGGCGCTCGAGGGAGAGTTTCCGCAGCTTCTGTTTGACCGGGGGGTGACCGGGGGCCACTGCAAGCTTGTGCTCAATGACCTCCCGGGCGACGCCCCGCATGTCTGAAGGCTTCCACGCAAAAACATCGGAGTTTTCGCGCAGAAAAGCCGCAAGTTGCGCTGCGTGTTCCTCGGGGAGCTCCGCCCCGATCCGGACGGTCTTGTCTTTGTTGCCCTGGGACAGCAGGACCTTCCGGAGGCCCCCTTCCGGACGCGGCTTGAGGAGGGGCCTCCCGGGCGGTGGCGCAGCAGCATCTAGTTCCGGGGGAGAAGCCTCCCCCCCGGGCGTCTTTATGAGGTTGACGCTTCCGATTGTGGCCGCAGCGCGCACGTATAGAGCACGGGCCATGTCTTGGTCTCCCCGGACGTTGATCACACCATGCGGCCCGGGGATCTTCATGCAGAGATAGTTTTGATGGGTGGCAGCCCCCAGCCGGTTGATTGTCGTCCTCCCCATAATCGCGTTGTAGGAGGAGGGGAGGTCCACTACGTCGAAGCGGACCAGCTCGGTCCGGTAGTTCTCCGGGGTGCCGAAGGTCATTGGAAGATTTACCTTGCCCACGGGGTGGATCGCCTTCCCCGGGACAAAACCTTGCAGGGGCCCGGCAGCGGGCTGTAGGAGCTTCTCATCCACCTGCATTTCTTTGAAGGCCTTCAAGAATAGGACATCGGCGGAGCTCCCGCCGTCCACCAGGATACGGGCCAGATGGCAGTTGTAGATGGTCACGGAGACAATGAGCGCGTCGTCGTGGGGGAAGCGAACCCCCCGCGCGTCTTCTGCAGAGAAGGTGAGGGGGACGTCCGACCACTTCGGTGGTGGGGACGCGTGTAGCACCCCCACAACCTTGACCTCGCGCGCGTACTACTTACACTGGCGCTTAGAGTCCTCCCACGATGACGTTGACGTGCCGCTGCGAAGTTTGAAAGGGGAGAGCTTCTGAAGGCTCCCCCTCCAGCGTCTGCTGACCCCTGTGGGAGCGGGAAGGGCCGGAACATCTGGCCGAGGGAGCAAGGAGGCCGGAGTCCCCCCCCTGCCCACGCTGGTCGAGGAAGTCCGCGAAGTGCTGCAGCAGCTGGCTACAATCTCGGGTAGCGTGGGTATTGGACCTGTGGAGGCTGCACCACGGTCCTTCCCGCCTTCTCCCCGCGGGGCCTTCCCGGCCGCGCGAAGACTGTCCTCCCCCATGGCCCTTCGGCTTGGGGAAGGGGTGGTTGGCCCTCGGGGGGTCGCGCGAGCCGCCTCTGCCCTCGAGGACAAAGGTGTCCCGAGGCCGTGGCTCGCTACGCCCCCCCTGCCTGGAGTGTTTGGGGGGATCCCTGGCCCCCCGGTCGACGGGGGCGGGAGCCCCCTGGGTCTTCTTCCAGATATCGTCTTCCTCCGCCCGAGCGTACTTTTCGAGCACGTTGAAGAGCTCATCGGCGGAAGAGGGGCAGCTTCGGGAGAGCCTTCAGTGGAGCTCCCCTGGGAGGATACCACTTTTGCAGGCTTCGATGACTGTAGAGTCGGGGACGTGGGCCACTTTGCTCTTCACCTGAGCAAAGCGCTTGAAGAAGCTTCTGATGGTTTCCCCAGTCCTCTGCCGGACAGTGTACAGCTGCGAGGAGTCCAGGGGACGCACGTAGTTCCCCTGGAAGTTGGCACAGAACTCCCGCTTGAGCTGCGAGAAAGACTTGATGGAGCCGGCCTTCAGGTTGTAGAACCAGGAGCGGGCGATGCCTGAGAGGTAGAGGGGCAAGACGTTGCACTGCACTGTCTCGTCCCCCCCGGCCGCGGAGATGGCAGTGGAGTAGACCTGCACACACTCGTAAGGGTCTGCCTCACCGTTATAGTGTTCGATGTGCGGAGGGCGGTAAGGCCGCGGCCACCGGATGCTGCGAAGTCTTCGGCACAGGGGCTGGTTAGCCCCCTGCACTTCCCAGGGAGAGCCTCGGTCGCTGTCTTCTTTCACGGGACCTTCGTTGTCTGAGTCTGGGAGCGGCCCGAGAGGTCCGCCAGAATGGCGGTGGCGACGCTTTTCCTCTGGGCCAGGACTAAGTTCCCGGACGTCCGGGCTCTCCGCCGGAGAGGTTGGCTCTTCAGCGGGTCTCTTCCCCCGGCCGGTGCGAGAGCGAGGCTCCCCGCGCCCACGGCCGGGCGGAAGTTCTTCCCCGCGCTCTGGTGAACGCATTCGCTCGACCTCCCCCGGGGCGAAACGGACCTGTCCCGCCGAGGGAGGGAGCTCGTGCGCTGTAGCTGCCGGCCCGGAGGCTTCCGGAGCCGGTTGGGGGGAGCCCCCTGCGACGACCCCCGGGACCAAAAAGGGGGAAGCCCCTGTATCCTCCGGAACCGGGGAGGGGGCGCCCGCGGCGACGCCTGGAATCGAAGTGGAGGGGGCCCCAGTGGCCACGACCGGAACCGGGAAGGGGGCAAGCCCTGTAACACCCATAACCGGCGAGGGGGGAGCCCCCGCGGCGACGTCCGAAACCGAGAGCCCATGCGGGGGGAAGTCCACTGCAGCACGGGGGCTGCTCTGTCAACGGCCCCCCGGTGCGGTAAACGCGACGCGGGGGGCGGGACTGGCTCCCGGCGCAGGGTAAACCCCCGGCAAGAAGTGGGCTCCCGGCCCCGGGAATAGACCGGGGACGGGGTACCCCCCTGGTGCCACGAAGGGCCCCGGCATGAAATAACCTCCCGGCACCGGGACGGGCCCGGGTGCCGGGAAAGGTCCGGACGTATATCCCGCAGGGGGATGAAACCCCCCGGCAGGATCATACGGGGCGAACAACCCCCCGGAGGCCGGAGGGGCCGCCGGGTAACCCATAAACGGGGGCATGCTCCCCGGATACGGGTGTGACGCAAATGTGGGGGCCGGAGGCCGCGCCAACACGCTAACGAGCTCGTCCATAGAGCGCTGAGTGCGGAGCTGGCCTTCCACGAGAGCTTTGAGCAGGGCGTCCCGGGGAGCCGGGGGAGCCGTCGGGGGGAGACTGGTCCCGGCCGAGGTCCCCGCGGCCACCGGGAACGACCTGGAGGTGGAAGCACCTAAGTTAAGAGGAAAGGAGGGAGGCGGCACCTGGGCCAGGTCGCCTCCGGGAGGGACCGCCGGGACTGCAGTGTCCCGGGCAGACGGCGCCAGGTCTCCGAGACCCGGGTCACCGGGAAGGGTGCGAGCCCTTGTTCTTGGGGGAGCCATGGCGTCTTGTCACGAGTCCCCACGGACGGCGCCAACTGTCGTGGTATTGCGAATACCCCGGCAGGTTTTGAGAATGATCCTAGCGAAGATTACGCGGCGCGGGTTGACCGGATGACCGGTCCTCCCCCGCCGGACAAACACAAAAAATGACACTCGGGTTTATACAGGTTCGGGTCCCGGTGGGGGCCCTAGTCCTGTCGACGCGCTCCCGACCGGAGTCGACTGGGGAGGCTCTCTCCTGGGGAGAGGCT
This sequence comes from Pharus latifolius, assembly GCA_019359835.1. Classification (NCBI taxonomy): domain Eukaryota; kingdom Viridiplantae; phylum Streptophyta; class Magnoliopsida; order Poales; family Poaceae; genus Pharus; species Pharus latifolius. The sequence continues at coordinate 36,987,187 of CM033328.1, read as the reverse complement.
TCCGGAGCACGTCTGTGAGTTTAGCTATTCCAATAAAAGAACCGATCCCTTACAACAGAGGGGTACAAGGGCTATTTATAGCCCCAAAAAGAAGCAAAAAACCTAAACTACCCCGGAAGCCACCGTCGGATTGAAGGACAGGACCGTCCTTCTCCCGGTCAAACGCCTTGGATGCTTGACAGGTGGTCGCTAGTTCCCGAGGCGCCCCTCGCGTGACCTGCACGTGATAAACAGTTCAAGACTTTACCTTTAGGAGGGCGATGAGGCCCGGGACGGCGCCGGAGGCCAGGTCCCGGGGGCCAAAAGGCGGCGCCCGGGGAGGCCCCGGAGGCCACGTCCCCGGGCCAATGGCGGTGCCCGTGGAGGCCCCGGAGGTTACGTCCCCGGGCCAATGGGGGCGCCCGGGGAGGGGCCGGAGGCCACGTCCCCGGGCAAATGGCTGCGCCCGGGCCGGCACCGGAGGCCGCGTCCCGGGAGCCAAACGGCGGCGCCCGGGGAGGGGCCGGAGGCCGCGTCCCCGGGCAAATGGCGGCGCCCGGGAGGGCACCGGAGGCCACGTCCCGGGGGCCAAAAGGCGGCGCCCGGGGAGGGGTCGGAGGCCACGTCCCCGGGCAAATGGCGGCGCCCGGGACGGCACCGGAGGCCACGTCCCGGGGGCCAAAAGGCGGCGCCCGGGGAGGGGCCGGAGGCCAGGTCCCCAGGCAAATGGCGGCTCCCCGGAGGGCACCGGAGGCCGCGTCCTGGGAGCCAAATGGCGGCGCCCTGGGAGGGGCCGGAGGCCGCGTCCCCGGGCAAATGGCGGCGCCCGGGAGGGCACCGGAGGCCACGTCCCGGGGGCCAAAAGGCGGCGCCCGAGGAGGGGCCGGAGGCCAGGTCCCCGGGCAATCGTGACACATCTTACCTGGAGTTAGTCCCGCGGAGATTTCCCCCGACACGATCAGAATCACGCTTTTATAAAAGTGCCGCGACCAGCTCTGATACCGTGATCAGACTTAAAGCCGCGGTTAGAACTGAAGCATACTGCGACCAGAATTGAGGCTCGGTTAGACCGTCACTTCGATTAGAATCGGAGCTTAATCAAAAGCATGGTCTCGATCATACCACAACCCGGTCAAAATATATCCATACATCCAAAAATTGAGTCGTAGAATTTTTTCATGAAAATGTCCAAGGCATATAAAGGAAAAACGTCCTCTGAAAAGCACTGAAAACTTTTCAGGCCTTTTGCACTTTCAGTTTCTGAAACAAAGAAGTCTTTTTGTTTCAGATCCGATGCCTGAACATTTTAACGGGTCCGCCAAAGACAGTATCCATTATGGGAAATGAATAAAATACTCAGTGGAACGTTTGAGTGGAACGTTACTCACATTAGTGCGTCTCCTCGGGTCTATAAAAGGAGCAGGTGTCTTCTTGAGAAAGCCACACAGCCAAAAACCCTCAACATTTCTGCCGCACAAAACCCTCGTACTTCTCAGCCTTCGTCTTCCCCAAAAGTCGCCAACTTTTCCTTCAACTCTCCACCAAAAAATGGCGTCCTGGAGCTGATCAATCCACCATTCTGAGGAGAGTTTAGTGGCGTTGGAGAAGGAGGATATCCTTCCTCCACGGTTGCTAATCAACTGGCGGCCCGCGGAGAAGGACCAAGAAACCCCGATCGTCCAAGAGGGCGAGTTGGTGGTTTTTGAAGAACATTTGCGCTGCGGGTTCCGATTCCCTGAGAGTCGGTTCTTGAAGGACGTCCTCGAGCACTACGGGTTGGAACTAATCAACCTCCATCCAAACGCAGTGTTGATACTGGCAGTGTTTCAACACTTGTGCGAGGCGTTCGTCGGAGTATATCCCAGTGTGGATCTCTTCCGGCGATTTTATTTTTCGGCGTGGTCGAAGAGCGCCAATGCCGCCGGATGCATTTACTTCCGGCTAAGGGATAAGAAGGAGTATCCCTTCCCACCCCTGCGAGACTCAGTGCACGGGTGGCACCAGAAATGGTTTTACTGCACCCCGCCAACCGAGAGCGGGCTGTGGTTTGAAAACTCGCGGCCAGAGAAGCCGAGCGAGTTGGATACTCTCCCGGTGATGAACACGGAGTTCATGAAGCACACCGAGGTGATCCTTCACTTAGTCGGACAAGGGTTGACAGCACGCGACGTCATCCGAGACTTTGTGAAGAACCGGGTGAGCCCCCTGCGTGAAAGGGCTCTTTCGGCTTGGGAGATCAAGTCCATGGCGGACAGTACCCTGGACTATAATGAAGGTATTCATTTCTGGCACTGAAATCCTTTTATGTCATTTCTGAAATGCATCAATTTAACTCATATCTGGGAACAGTCCTGCCCTCAGCGGAGATTGAGAGGCGGACTAACTACCTCCTCAGGGCGTACAACGCCGAGGTAGAGGGCCCCAAGGGATCGCCTCGCCCCCAAAGCTTGATTCACGCCGGCGACGACCTTAAACAGGAGCTCCGAAAGGTACACTTTCCACTTGGCCTCTGTTTTGCAGGTCTCATGTATGTCCAGCACTAATCAATTCCATTGGAATGAGAACAGCTCCTAGGAAGGTTCGCCGAGGCGACGTTTCCCAGCGAGAACGTCGGTTCCCTGGGAAAGCCGACGACAAAACACGTGAAGAAGGTTTACTCGAGACCCAGGACGAGGAATCCTGCCCCCAAGAAAGCCAGGCTAAATCTTGGGGAAGGGTCTTCACGAAACGTTCCTCCTACCGCCAGAAAAACTGCGGTAAGATATCACATCCCTCCGATCTTTCCAGGTGCGAACTGGAATTACTTCTTCGTCGTACAGGGAGAGGGGAGCGAGGAGGAGGAAGATGATGATGTCCCCCTGATTCGCCGGAGGAGGAGGATTGCGGGTTCTCCATTCGGCGACGCTCCAACCCATTCCGCAGAAACAACTGCTACCGCAGAGGCGGCTGTAGCAGACCCCGCGGCCACCGAAAGCCCCGTGGCCGCAGACAACATCCCAGCCCCTGAAGCCCCCGAGGCTTCAGGGCCAGTTGCCTCTACTTCCCTAGTCGGAGGGACGACCGTGGTAAGATTCTCTCACAGTCTTGTTTTCTTCAATTCCCTCTGTGCATTCGATAAGTTAATGCCTATGCAGGGAGAAGAACTTCCCCCCGTGACTCCGGCGAGTCCCAGGGAGGAAAATCCTCCACCCCTGCAGACAGGAGTGGAGGTGGTCGGACAAGACCCTACTGCGTTTGCAAACAAGGTGCCGGTCTCAGAAGTCCAGGAGCCATCCAGGCCCTCGGATGCAGCCCTGCCAACTGGTCCAGTTGCCCAGGTAAAGACTCTTATCGTTTGTCTTCATCTTCCCTTAAAAATGTGCTTACAAAGGAACACATCTAGGGAGGGAATGCCTTATTTACCAAGAGGAAGATCAGGACAGGTGACAATTGTCCTCTTTCTCGCAGAGAGCCTTCCCAGAAATCTCAAAAACTGATGGGATTTCAAATAAGGTAAGAACCTTTATCTTGGTTGTATTAAAACAAGTCGTGGCGATCACGAATTGTAACTACTTGGTTCCTCTTTCCTTTGTCAGGCGAAAAGAAACAGCATCCGGCCCTTCAACCGCTTCGGGGAGGGTTGAAGTTGCTGCTGGTGTAGGAGCCTCCAGTGAGGAGCGCTCTGCCCCCTTGGTCCAGGAAGTCGTCCGGGCCGTAAGGGGAGAAGCAAGCGCGGAGACCCAGTCGCAACCAACAGCGACTGGGGGTAGTGCCCAGTAGGCACTCCCACCGGCTGCCCTTGTTGTGGCCGCATCGGGGCCTTCAACGGGTATTCCGGTTACTCCGGAAGACATTTCCTTAAGGGAATTCATGAAGGTATGATGAACTTCACTTTCGGTGCCTGAATTGTACATAGGACACCCTTAACTCCTTTTTTGCATCATAGGAGTTATCCCGGATGTCGGCCAAGTCGCACGCTATGATGGCGAGCGTTGAGGCCATTCAAAAAGAAAGAGACAGCTTGCGCAAGTAAGGATCATTACTCTTCAACTTGTACAGATACAAATTGGTTATGACCACTCCTTCTGTTCTACTACAGAGAGGTGGCATTGCTGAAGAAAGAAGTGGCCACAGTCAAGCTCCATTTGATCTCAGTGACTAGAAACCAAGAGATCGAAAACAACAAGCTACGGTCACAACTTGCTGGTAAGTCGATTCCTAATTATGAAGACTTAACTTCATAACGCGCGAGTAATCTTTTCTCTTACTGCAGCGCAAGCGGGTCAAATAAAACAACTCAGTCAAGACAATGGACCCCTCCAGGGCTCTATTCTAACCTCCGAAAGGGCGATCAGAGAGCTGAGCCGTTCAATCTTCGAAAAACTGAAGGCAGTGGCTCGTCTTCTGAAGGCTGATGTGGTTGAGACCACAAGAGATAATCTCAGCCTAAATGACTGGTCTACACTAGTCATGGCCCAGGCGGAGTCACTTCTCGAGTATCTTCCTGAGGATACACGGCGACAAGAAGAGGCGATCAGAACCAGGGTTCGGTCAGCCGTTTCCGCCATTCTCAGCCGGGTTCGACTTCACCAGGGACCAGATGCAGATCTGAATCCATTGGTGGGACCGGTTGAGGTCGAGAGTGAGGAACAATTAGAGGCCGTCATGGAGGAGATCAAGCCCCTTGTAGATAAGCTCCTGACTGAGCTTGGGATCGAGTGATCCCTACACCTGTACAAAAACAGTTGTATACAATGCAATGTATGTGGAAATTCATTTTTGAAAATGAATATATATTCTGATTTGCATATATATTCTTGTTTTGTGTTCGTTGCAGACTATAAACATATTCCCCTAGCCCCCGCTTGTGATTGTAAATACTGAAGACTTAGTATTACAAACGCAGGAGAGAAGTGAATATGACGACAATGGATGTGTGATCGAACCAACAATTATGATCAAAATAACGCCTAGCCTTGTTTGCAAACCAGCAGCCACTCAGATAACCGAGGACTTGCCAGAAAGCCCCGTGTGCGTTGAGAAATGGCTTCTTTAGGAGTGACTTGTCTGGAAGCGGTTATGAGATCGGCCAGCGAATCCGACTAGGACGTTATAATGATCTAACCGCGGGCGACCAGCCCCCGAGTCGAATTCGCAGCACATGGGTATGAAGGAAAATATTCATCGTATGAAACCAAAACATTTTTTGTTTTATGAGAAAATGCTAATTGAACAGGAAAAAGGGATTGAGTACTTACACGTAGAACTTGCGAAGTTGATCGATGTTCCAAGTATTGGACAAAATTCGACCATCCTCCATGGCTAACCGCGCGGATCCTGGTCGCGGTACCGAGACAACAGTGTAAGGGCCTTCCCATTTCGGGGAGAATTTGTTGCGATTAGACTAGTCTTGGATTTTTCGTAAAACCAGGTCACCCACGTGAATACTACGTGGTCGCACCCTTTTGTTGTGATACTTGCGCAAGGCTTGCAAGTATGCTGCGGACTTGATCAAAGCGCGATCACGCCTTTCTTCTAAGAGGATGAGATCTTGTGACCGCTGTTCGGACTGATTAACCTGTTCGAATTGTTCTGTCCGAACAGACCCAATACTGACTTCCATAGGCAAGACAGCCTCGACCCCATAGACCAGATGGAAGGGCGTCTCACCGGTGGCTCGACTAGAGGTAGTTCGTAGTGCCCATAGAATGGTATAAAGCTCGTCTGCCCAAGCCCCCGAGCGAGTAATAAGGCGATCAAAAACATGCTTTTTGATGCCTTGTAGTATCTGCCCATTGGCCCGTTCTACAGCACCATTGCTTTGAGGATGTGCCACAGAAGCAAAGCACACCTTAGTTTCGATCTGATCGCAGTAATCTAGAAAAAGACCACTGGCAAACTGAGAACCATTGTCGGTGATAAGACGGTTTGAAACACCAAATCGGGCAACAATGTTCTTATGAAAGAACTTCTGTGCTGCTGAGGCGGTAATATTTCGTACCGGTTCGGCCTCAATCCACTTTGTTAACGTGTCAATGGCTATGAATAGAAACTTGTACCCGTTGACCGCTTGTGGCATAGGACCAACAATATCCATTCCCCAGACCGCGAAAGGCCATGCGAGGGGAATGGTTTGTAACGCGTAGGCAGGTTGATGAGCCTATCTCGCGTGGAACTGACACTGAGGACACATCTTGACCATATGCTTGGCATCATCGAGTGCCGAAGGCCAGTAGAATCCTTGTCGAAAAGCTTTTCCGACTAGTGTTCGATATGACGCGTGCGCACCGCATACACTGTCATGTATTTCCTTCAAGAGGGATGTTCCTTCCTCCTGAGATATACAACGCATAAATACTCCTTGAGTACCCTTTCTATACAGAATCCCATCTATGAGTTTGTACAGACGCGCTTTTCGAATTAACCGATCGCTTTCGGTTTCGTCCTCGGGTAGGGTCCCATGTTCAAGATAGACTCTCAATGGATGAGTCCAATCCTGTTCCTGACCGAGGTTGGTAACGCAGGCTATTACCGGATCATCCTCGACCGAAGCCATGATCGAAGGACGGTCCAAGTGTTCAATGAACACTCCTGCCGGAGCGGATGTGCGTGAGGACCCAATTTTGGATAATTCGTCTGCGAGAATGTTGTCCTTTCGCGGGATGTATTGGACTTCAAAATGACTGAAGTGTTTTTCCAATCTCCTCACTTCCCCCAGGTAATGAGCCATTGTCTCATCGGAGGTGCTGTACTCCTTGTTTACCTGGTTTACGACTAGCTGTGAGTCTCCCCTCACCACTAACCGACGGACTCCGAGGAATTTTGCTGCCCGGAGCCCTACAAGAAGACCTTCATACTCTGCCGCGTTGTTGGTCGCAACAAAGTGTAGTTGGATGACATACTTAAGCTGTTCGCCCTGAGGCGTAACTAAGACCACTCCAGCCCCCGAGTGTTGAAAACTATGGGAGCCGTCAAAGTACATTGTCCAGTGATCGGGGCATTCCAATTCCTCTGGCACTTGCACGGGTGGCTCAGGGTTGGTCCATTCTGTTGCATCTAGGCCTTCATGCCTAACCCTAATTTTGATGATTAATGAAAACAAGGTGTTCTGGACTAATCGTGCTTTTGAGATTGATTGATACAGGGATCAGTTGGGAAGAAATGCAAGAAGATCAAGATGAACCCGACTTGAGGTGAAGCACAAGACACAGAAGAGCAAGAGACGAGTCGCAAAATCTTGAAGATGCGAAAGACCTCAGGTATTACGAGTTTTTATTTTTACCGATCTTGGCGTGTGGAGATGATCGGTTAGGAAAATTCTTTTTTAGTTTTAACCGTACTATAAAGAGGGGTAGCGAAAGTCCTCCTTTTATCTCCAGCACAAACCGAGAATTCTAGGTCATTGCATTGCATCTTTTTGGTTGGATTTGGTTTTGAACTTATTTGAAAAATCTGGATTTTCAGTTCAGTTTTTGACAGCAGAAGAGTATTTGCAATTTTCAGAAAGATCTAGGCAGATCTGGCTTTTGCTTTTGTTGACAAAAATGTAGCTCTTTAAATTATCTTTCAAACGAGCTATTAAAAACTCAATTTGGATTTCTGGATCAAAAGTTATGGATGTTTTTATCGGACTGTCAGTTATTTGGTTTTTCAGTTTAGTTTTTGACAGCAGAAGAGTTTTTGCATTTTCTGGAAAGATCTAGAGAGATATGGCTTTTTCTTATGTTGATAAAAAGATAGTCCTTTAAAATATCTTTCAAATGAGATATTAAACACCTCTTTTGGATTTCTGATTTTATAGTTATAGCTGTTTATGTTCAGACTGACTGTCAGTTTGCTGAACTGACTGTCAGTTTGAATGTCAGTTTGTGTTAACTGACAATTGTCCAGAGAGTGTGTTTTTCGGGCCAAAAATTTTTGTACTAAACTGACTGTCAGTATGCCCATGCTGACTGTCAGTTTGGGTTTCGACCACAACTGTTTTTATCTGAGTTTCAATTTGATCTGGTCGATGTTTTGGTCGAACTGACTGTCAGTTTGAATAACTGACTGTCAGTTGCGTGTTTCAGCTTTCCTGTTTTGGCTGCAAACGGCTAGCTATTTTTTATCCGTAAATTTTGTCGGCCGTTGTGCACTAAACTGACTGTCAGTTTGCATAACTGACTGTCAGTTTGGGTTGCTGATTTTCAGCCCTAGCTCCAACGGTTCATTTGCTTCTTGAGGCTATAAAAAGGGGCTTTGGGCATAAGTTTTCTACAACCAGTAGCAGCATTTCATACACACTCTTGAGCTCTAGTTTCATATATAAAATCTTGATCTTTTGATCAAGTCGAGTGCTTTTCGATCCACCGAGAGCTTCAGTTCTTTTGCTTTTGCATACACTTAGTTTCTCGGTGCGTGTTTGGAGGTCTAGAGAAGACCTCGCTGCCTGTTACTCTTGGTGAGCGCCCTCACCTAGACGGTTCGGAGGCGTGGCCGTTGATCTCTCCGTTCGGAGATTGTCGGAGAGGCTCGGCAAGTGTGTACAAGGCATCGGTGCTCGCCTTTCCGGAGTGGACAAGGAGCAACCATTAGTGATAATATCCTTTGTGGATATTGAAGCGAGACTCAAGTGATTTGAGTGCTTCAACGAGGATTAGTGGAGACTGGGCGAGTCTCCGATACCTCGGTAAAAATCATTGTGTTCGTTCTCTTTTCCCTTTGCTTATATTATTTGTTCTTTATTTGCTTTAAGTTTTTAAGCTTTAAAAGCCTCCTATTCACCCCCCCTCTAGTCGGCATCCTTGATCCAACACATTCGACCACGAAGTCGGCCAAAACCTGAGACTTAACCGCCGTGCGGGGCGTGAAATGGATATCGAAGGCACCGAGTTCGACCGCCCATTTAGTGATTCGACCAGATTTTTCTGGATTTCGGACAATATCCCCCAAAGGAAAAGAGGAGGGTACTGTGATCTTGTGAGCTTGGAAGTAGTGTCGTAGCTTACGGGAAGCCATCAGTAGTGCGTAAAGTATCTTCTGGACCTCAGGGTAACGCTCCTTAGGACCATGAAGTACCTCGCTCACATAGTAGACGGGTCTGTGTATTCCTTCTCTATCCGCGATCAAGACAGTGCTAACCGCATGCGGTGTGGCCGCCAGATAAAGAAGCAATGGTTCTCCTTTGTCGGGAGACACCAATACTAGCGGACTGGATACATATGTTTTTATCTCCTGAAACGCTTTTTTGGCCTCATCCGACCATGTAAAATTGTGATGCTTCCGCAAGGCTTTGAAGAAAGGCAATCCCCTTTCGCCTAGTCGCGATATAAAGCGACTTAAGGCCGCCATGTGACCAGCCAGGCGTTGAACATCCTTCATGGTCGAGGGCGATCTCATTTGTTCAATGCCCCTGATTTTCTCAGGATTAACTTCAATGCTCTGGAACACACAAGGAAACCAAGAAGTTTTCCTGAAGAAACCCCGAAAGAACATTTCTCCGGGTTTAATTTTATTCCAAAGCGATTTAAATTACAGAAGGTTTCAGCGAGATCGTCCAAATGAGACAATCTCTTGGTACTTTTTACAACCAAGTCATCTACATATGCTTCGACATTATGCCCTATCTGCGAAAGAAAGGTCTTTTGCATCAAGCGCTGGTACGTGGAACCTGCGTTCTTGAGACCGAACGGCATTCTAACGTAGCAGTAGGTGCCGAACGGGGTGATGAAGGCAGTTTTCTCTTCATCTTCTTCTGCCATGCTAATTTGATGATATCCTGAGTAGGCGTCCAGGAAGCTCATCAGTTCGCAACCCGCAGTTGAGTCGACCAGCTGGTCGATGCAGGGAAGGGGAAAGTCGTCCTTCGGACAGGCACTGTTGAGGCTAGTGTAGTCGACGCACATGCGCCACTTGCCATTTGACTTGCGGACCATGACCGGATTGGCGATCCATTCCGGGTGATCGACTTCGCGAATGAACCTAGCTTTTAGGAGTTTGTCCAACTCCTCTCGGATGGCTTCCTGTCGGTCAATAGCAAAACGCCTGAGCTTTTGCTTTATTGGTCGTTGTCCAGGTCGAATTTCTAACCTGTGCTCGGTTACTTCCCTTGGGACACCGGGCATGTCGGACGATTTCCACGCAAACACATCTGCATTAGCCCGAAGGAAAGCAATGAGCTCGAGTTCCTATTTGTCATCCAGACCTGATCCGACCCGAATTGTCTTGGATGGATCATCTGGGTACAAAGGAACCAGTTTGAGTTTCTCATCTGGTCGAGGAGCAGCCTTGATCTCGTCGGTGGCGACGGTGGTGACCTGGGCGTCCCGGAGGGGAAGTTGATCGACCATCTCCAAAGATAGCCGGTCGCACGTGAGTGCCACGTTGCGACTGCCTCGGACCGAGATGACACCTTTGGGGCCAGGCAATTTTCCGCACTGATAAGCATAGTGCGTTGCCATCATGAATTTAGCGAGAGTTGGCCTGCCAAAGATTGCATTATAAGCCGAATCACAATCGATTACGTCAAAAGTAACCAATTCTGTTCGGAAGTTATCTGGTTCTCCCAGTGTGACCGGGAGGACCACTTGTCCCAACGGCATCATGGAGGGGCCTGGGATTATCCCATAAAACGGATGGATTATGGGCTTGATCTTCGAACGAGGAATTTGCATCTCGTTGAGCGCCTTGACCAACAAAATGTCAAGGGAACTCCCTCCATCGATCAGGACCCTTTCGACTCTCGCGTTACTGATGATCGGGGTAATGACCAGAGGGAGTCTCAATGGTCGAGTAAGCCCCACGGGACAATCAGAACGATCGAATGTCAAGGGTGTATCTGACCAACGGGGGTATTGAGGTTCACCAAGGGATGTCTCCGTTTGGTTAACCTCTCGGTAAAAGGCTTTAAACTGCCTTTTAGAAACGAAAGAAGAAGAACCCCCGAAAATAACATTAATATGATTTTGAGGTACCTGGTAGGACATTTCCTCATCTCCGTCGGCGTCTCTGAGTCCGCACGCCTGCTCTTTAAGCGGTAAGGTTGGCATTGGCCCAACTCCCTAGTAGAAATCATCCAATTGCTTCAACCAACTCCTGCAGTTCTTGAGGTCGTGGCCTGCGGAGTTGTGGAGTGGACACCACTTCTTGCCTTCCTGCGGATTAGTTGACTTTTCTGGCTGGTCGGCACTACGACCACCAGAAGCAATTTTATTCTTAAATGAAGGCTTGTTACCTTTGGTCGAAGGCGGCTTCTCTGCGACTGCGACCTCGCGGTACTGTCCAGAGCAGTTCCTCTTCGACTTTTTTGACTTCCCACCTGATGAAGATTCCGGCTTCTTACTTGAATCTTCTTTCCTGGCATCTTTGAAACCTGGTTGAGGTGGTAGGTCACTCCTGTCCACCATCCGGTTCCATTCGACTGCTTCGGCTGCGTCAGAGTATCGATCGGCCATGTCGAACAAATCGGCCACTGATCGAGGAGGGTGGATAAGCAAGTCTTCGGTGAATCTCCGGTATCGAACGGCAAGTTTAAATGCCCTGATAACGGAGCCATCAGATATGTTCGGGATGGTATTCCTCACCCCGACAAACCTCTTGACAAACTGCCAAAGAGTCTCGGTTGAAGTTTGTCGTAGCCGATGAAGATCGTCCTCTTTACCCAGCTTTTGGTAACAGTTTTGGAAATTGCTGAGGATAGCGTCGCACAGCATTTCCCAATTATAGATGGAACTTCGGGCTGGTTAAACAGCCAGGTTCTAGCCGGTCCTTCGAGGACTGTAGGCAGGTAGTTGGCCATGACCCGGTCATCGCCTCCTGCCGCTTGGATGGCAGTGATATAGATTTGAAGGAACTCGGATGGGTTCTGAGTTCCGTCAAACCTCTCAATGGCCCCTGGTCGAAACTTATCAGGCCAAACGACCGCACGTAGGCCGGGCGAGAAAGCTTTACAACCGACGTAGGGACCGTGAACTGCCCTGTGACTCTCGACCGGGTTACGGGCGACCTCACGCAACGGTGAAGTTACTCGCGGTCCCAAACGAGAGTGAACAGGAACCCGATCCCTACTACGAGAATCCTGCGTTCGCCGGTACTTGTCCTGTAGGGACAGTACGGGCGGTGGGTAACTTCGCCGGCCAGAACCAGAGTGAGGATACTCTCGTTCACGGGAACGTGTTATCGAGCGGGAAGAGGCCGTTGGGGTCACCTCAGACGTGACCTCGTCCAGCCTTTCCGCCAAGATCCTGGTAAAGGCCGGTTTCTGCGCATCCATGACCGTAGGAGGAAAGTTACGCATGACTTCCGCGATAGATCGCAGTCGACCATGGGTGCTTCTCCTAGGGGCACCAGGTGTTACTGTTTCTTCGTCCACCGGGAACCGCTCCGGAGGCAAAGAAGGGGTCTGGTCACGTTTGCGACCACATGACCGTCAAGAAGAACTCCGAGCAGCATCGTAACGAGCCTGCGCATCTTGAAGAGCCTCTAGGGCAGTTATGCGTAGTTCATTGTTTTGTTGCTCGAGATCTTCATCCTCCTTTTGTTTGCGATCCCGTTCTTCCCTAGCAGCCTGTTGATCAGGAGTTTCCTCCGACAAAGCAGCGAACTGTCTAGGAAGAGAGGTTGCCGATAGGGAAAACATCTCAGTTTGTTCCGAGTCAGACTCGAAATCAAAGAGACAGTGAAGGTTATCAGGGTCGAAACTCCCCTGGCTGATTTCCAGGTCGATATCATCCTTCCCCTCAACGGGGTCGTATGACGGACCAGATTCATCCTCTAGCGCATTGAGAACCTCTGTGGGTTCTGACCTTGCGCTAGTCGCCCCCTGGTCGATGGACATGACCTGGAGAGATGATTCCACCTCTGGAAGATTCTGGCCTTCAACCTCCTCCATCAGAACAGGGTCGCTTGCAGAAGGCATTGGAATGTGAGCATAATCCTCGAGATCAAAATCGTTCTCGGAATCATATACTCCAGCCATGTTTCAGCGAACCTCCGGATTAAAATTAGGACGCCTTGAGAAAGGCCCCACGGTGGGCGCCAGCTGTCGACGATTCGGACTCGGAGCCCTCAGCCGAACTTATGCAAAATTTGTAATAGCGAGACCTTTCAAGATGACCCTCCGGGAAGGTATGTAGAAAAATGGAGAACAGGAGCACAGAGAGGTTTATACTGGTTCGGGCCCTCGATGGTGGGAGTAATAGCCCTACGTCCTGTTGGGATTTCACTATATGTGATAAAGGTTTACAAGATGGCGGAAAAACACCTTCACAGGCGAAGGGTTTTTCTTATGTCAATGTACAGAATAAAGCCAAAGAGGCTTGTAAAAAACTATCTAATCTAGACCGTAGACTTGGCTGTTTGAGTGGTTGAGATGTGTTGTATCTCGCTTGTATCAGAGACATTGATCTCCTTCAACTCTTTTTTTGCTTGATGCATCTTGCCACCCTTTTATACTGGTCGAAAGGGTGCCATGTTGTAACTGCATCAGACAGTTGCTTGGATGGTTGGGATGCGGTTTTTAGAGAACCGCCCTTAACCTCCACGCAGGTTAAACACGTGTTATTCATGGATAACTGAACGTATTAACCTCCTGACAGTTAGTCTTCCTCGTGGAGGAATATTCGGGATACTTGGAATATTCCCGCTATAGGGACAGCTGGATAGATGAACTCCAAGTACCCTGGTCGAGAATGTTCTGACCGCGGGATGTTAGCTGACCGCCCAACATCTCCGACATTCTGTTCGCGTATAGCATACGAACTTCTGACCGCATGAAGCCTGCGGTCTGATCGCGCAAAACCTGCAACCTGATCGCGCAAAGCCTGCGACCTGATCGCGAAAAGCCTGCAACCTCGGGCTGATGCTTCTCAGAATGACTTGAGTTCGCACCGCCGGGCACGTGTCTGGCTCGAATCTGTCTTGAACCAACAGTACATTTATTTGAACTGACCCGGGTGTCAATCCTCGTCAGAGGGTGCTTGTTTTTTATTGTCATATCATTCAACTTCATGTAGTTGATACAGAGTCACAGACTACCATCTTTCTTCTTGGCGAACAGCATTGGGGTTCCCCAAGATAAAGAACTTGTTCTGACGAATCCTTTTTCTTCCAATTCTTCCACTTGGTTCATCATACATGCAAGTTTCCTTGCATATGGGGCTTATTGAGGTTCCAGCTTGATGGCAAACTCTATACTTCAGTCTGGTGGCATTCCAGGGGATTCTTTTAGGAAAAAATTACGGGTACTCGTTGTCTACTAGGACATCCTCTACTTTGACCTCTTCAACACTGTTCAAGTTGTCCATACGGCAATTTCTACACAGAAAGTGACTTGTTCTCCTTCGGCGTTGGTTAGAGTGACGGTCTTCTTCTCACAATCTATCTGGCCTTTGTGTTTTGCTAGCCAATCCATTCCAAGAATGATGTCAAGCCCTTGGAGATTCAGAACTAGCAAATCTGCTAGGAATTCTAGGTTGCCGATACAAAAGGCAATATTTCTACAGATGGATTTGATTAGCATTCTAGCTCTAGGGGATTGGATTGGATTAGAATAGAGTGCCCTAAGATCTGGTTCTGCACCGACATTGCTTGCTGTCTATTTTGCTCTATTCAAATCGGTACATCATTGACATTTCCTCCTTGCGGCATAACAGATGATGATTCGGGTTGATTTTGGTTGGTACAGTTTCTGTTTCCAGATGTAGTCCTCATATTACTGGTATCTTCCTCGGGTTTCTTCCATGAGATCTTCCTCTAGTGTTAACCAAACTGCTCTAACAGGTGGTCAAAGAAATGATTGCTGACTCGGAGGGAAACACAGATAGGCTACAAGCAGAAAACTGAGATCAATCCATGAGACAGGGATTGGAAAGTGCAAGATGTTTTTCATAAATTAAATTTTCATAAAATACATAGTTTTGCCTCTACGGCTTACAGGAATATTTAGCAACCAACACACATCAAGACAAGCAACTACTACACAAAAGATCTTATGTCTGTTGTGGTTAGGCACAAAAGGTTAAACCAGGGAAAGTCTGGGATCACACATTGGCATTGGAAGAACAATAAGGCTCTACCTCTTCTGAGTCCTCCTGATCTTCATCTGCGTCCATCAGGTCCAACTCCACGTTCTGGGATCTCGTAGACTACCACTGAGACACGAAAACTATCTAAGGAGACAGAACGCAAAAACACCTAAAAGTTAAAATAATTTTTAAAGAATTTTCAAATAATCAAAAAGAATAACCACATAACATACTTTTCTTAGACAAATTAGATTTTCGTAATTAGATTTTAGTCAAATACTCTAACGATTTTCTGTTCTAGGGACGCCAATGTCTATAGAAGGGTCACGTCCTACAGTCGAGCCTTTGCTCTGATACCAGCTTCTATGGGACCCTCATTTGAGGAATCCGGTGGCAACCACCCAGGTGGGTTGCACTCAGAAAGGTACATCACAAGCTCACAACAACAGGGTTTACTTTAAACAATAAAGAAAATAGATAAAACAAGTACAAGGTCACGAGGACCACTATTACATTATCATAATGCTGATAATTATCATATTTGTGCATGATTTCTATATGTTTAAACCCCGATCATGCACATATTAGTCATATACCTCGGCATTTACATAGATTATTCCAGATTTGCTGCCAAATCGATCGGATTATTTGTTTTGCAAGTTTTATCGCAGGTCGGCGCAAATCGGATGGATTTCTGGCTAGCGGTCATGCCTCTTCGACTTATTCCGGCCATCGGTCTATTACTGATGGAAGTGCACATTTCTGCGGATGCGTAGGATCCGACTGGGCCAAAATCAGAGTCTTCGGGGGCCCGGAATCCCAAACCCTAGCCGCGAGATCCCATTTCTGTAATTCTCTAAAACCCCGAGGGCGTTGTTGGAATTTGACCTTCTTCTTTAACCCTAGCCAGCCACCATGGGAGAAACTTGAGCCTGATTTTTTGTTTGTTACCTTCTTCTTCTGCCTCCCTCCTTGCGATCCACACCTCCCACCACCACGCCGGCGACGACCAGGCCGTACGCCGCCGGTGGGGCTTCTTTTTCTGCCTCCCCCTCGGTTGTTCCACACCTCCGTCCACCTCTAGACCAGATCCGGCATGGTATTGCCTTCTTTCCTCCTCCATTCTTCTTCTTCATTGCGCCGCAGCTCACCGCCACCAAATCTCCCCTCTTTTTCTCTCCCTCTCCATTGTCTTCTCTACTCCCAAAAAGCCTCCACAAACCCTCCAGATCCACAGCCCGATCTCCACCGCGCAGCAGCCCAGATCCACTCCCCCGCCGGAGCCACGCTCACCGCGCCGCCGCATCTGGCTCCCACGCCTCCACTCTCCCTCCGACACCGGATCTGCCACCGATCCACGGTTGCGCCACCGATCTAGTTCTCCACCGTGCCGCCATCGCGATTTGGCACCGGAACTTGCGCCGTCCACGACTTGCGCGGGCGCCAGATCTGCATCATCCACCGCCGATTCCGTCCGCGCGCCACTACCTCCTCTGCTCCGACGGTCACTGCAGCCCACGACGACCACTGCTACGAGAGCACCTTCACCGGACATCTTCCTCGACCAGTGCTCCCTTCGACCTCAACCTCGGCGAGCTCAGTGACCGGCGACTTCCTCGACTTCTCTGTAGTCAACAACCACGAATTCTTCATCGACAGCTTCATCAACACACCTCCAGTGACCAACTTCTCCTCTCAAATCCCCTTCTCTTCTCCCCCTAAACTGTTCCCTGTGATGCTTGTATATGATGCGCACGGTGGCCCGATCTTCCGACAGGTAGAGGTAAGTCGATTGGTGGAGACTCGACGTTGACGATCCGGCTTCCGATCAGAACCGATCCGAACCCAGCAATCGCTACACCACGGCTCCGTTGGTTATCAACCATGCACAAACACGATTGACCTCGCCAAGAAGGCTTATCCCTGCATGCGAATCGAGAACACAAGCAAGAACGAGAAAGAAGCAATCTGAAATATTGCAAATATAAATTGAATCTCACGAGTTGGGGTTCCACAAACCAATACACGGCGAAACTGTTCTTTGACAGATTAATCTAAGCAAAACCCAAACCAAACCCTAGCGGCGGCTACTGAATATAAGGGCTAAGGGACGTCCTAGAAACCCTAGACGTGTCCGTGATGGACTCCAACACGATACATGGGCCAACGGCCCAAATTGGTGACGCAGCACCCTGGGACAGATTCTGTCCGCCAACTTGCAACGCGAATTCCCGTCGACTCAGCAGTCCAATTGACCTGAAACCGGTGCCATTGGAAAGGTTATCTCCTTAGATTTCGATACATATGTGGATCATTGAAATCGGAGTCCGTTTGTGGCCTGGGCGACGATTTTAGTGAACACTGCTCCTGGTGGCCGAGGTAGTCGACTCCGAGATGAATTGGGACTCCGACTCCGAGATGAATTGGGACTCCAACTTGACTTGGACGCCCTCCTGGCCTCCCTCCTGGCCCTTGCTGGTTCCCAAGGCCTTCATGATCCTCTCTAAAGTTCCTAAGTACAATATAATCAATAATATCATTAGGTAGCATACTATCCTCACAAGTATATACACGGGCACTTAGGAACGAGCTCACCTGTTGATTCAATTGCCGTGCTCGTGCTCTTGTGATGGGTCCTTGCATCACAACTGGAGGAGTCTCGGGCGTATGCATAGGAGTGATGTCCTCATCATCCTCCCCCTCTTGAAGTGGAGTCGTCCTCGACTCAAGCTCATCTTCTTCTCCCATGAACGGTTTCAAATCTGCAATGTTAAATGTGGGACTAACCCCAAATTCGGGCGGCAACTCAAGTTTATATGCATTATCATTTATTTTCTCAAGTATCTTGAAAGGACCATCAGCTCTAGGCATTAATTTAGACTTTCGCAATTCTGGAAAACGATCCTTTCTCAAGTGTAACCATACTAAATCACCCGGTTCAAGTTTTACTTCCTTTCTACCTTTACTTCCCGCAGTCCTATACCTTTCATTCATCATTTCAATATTTTCTTTAGTCTTTTCATGCAATTTCAGAATAAATTCAGCACGTTCCTTAGCATCATGATTAACTCGTTCACTAGTAGGTAAAGGTAATAGATCAATAGGAGCACGGGGATTGAAGCCATACACTACCTCAAAAGGACTTACCTTGGTGGTGGAGTGTACCGCCCTATTATAAGCGAACTCAACATGCGGCAAACACTCTTCCCACATCTTCAAATTCTTCTTCAAAACAGCCCTCAACATAGTAGATAATGTACGATTTACTACCTCGGTTTGGCCGTCGGTTTGGGGATGACTTGTTGTTGAAAACAGCAGCTTGGTCCCCAATTTATTCCATAGAGTTCTCCAAAAGTGGCTCAAAAACTTGGCATCACGATCTGACACAATAGTAGAAGGCATACCATGCAAGCGAACGATTTCTTGAAAGAAAAGGTTAGCAATATTAACAGCATCATCGCTCTTATGACAAGGAATAAAGTGAGCCATCTTAGAAAATCTATCAACCACCACAAAAATACTATCCCTCCCCCTCTTGGTCCTAGGCAGTCCTAAAACAAAGTCCATAGATATATCCTCCCATGGAGTGCTAGGAACAGGAAGAGGCATATATAAACCATGTGGATTCAATCGTGACTTAGCCTTTTGACATGTAGTGCAGCGGGATACAAACCTCTCAATGTCTCGCCTCATCTTCGGCCAAAAGAAGTGAGCGGACAGAACGGCCTCCGTCTTCTTGGCACCAAAATGACCCATCAAACCTCCTCCATGAGCTTCCTGTATCAAAAGAAAACGAACGGATCCAACTGGAACGCATAGGCGGTTAGCTCTAAACACAAATCCATCATTTATCACATATTTGTCCCATGTTCTTCCCTCTTTGCAATGCAGCAAGACATCCTTAAAATCATCATCATTAGCATATTGTTCTTTAATTGATTCCAATCCAAATATACGACAATCAAGTTGGGACAACATGGTATATCTCCTAGACAAGGCATCAGCAATCACATTATCCTTCCCTTTCTTGTGTTTGATAACATAAGGAAAAGATTCAACAAATTCAACCCATTTAGCATGTCTACGATTCAGTTTCACTTGACTGCGAATATGTTTTAGCGACTCATGATCGGAATGAATAACAAATTCTTTGGGCCAAAGATAATGTTGCCACGTTTCTAAAGATCGCACAAGAGCATACAATTCTTTATCATACGTGGAATAATTCAAAACAGGACCACTCAATTTTTCGCTAAAGTAAGCAACAGGTTTACTATCTTGCATCAAAACACCGCCAAGTCCAACCCCACTAGCATCACATTCAAGCTCAAAGGTCTTATTAAAATCAGGAAGTTGGAGTAAAGGTGCATTAGTAAGCTTATCTTTCAAAAGGTTGAAGGCATTCTCCTGTGCTTGCCCCCAATGGAACACAACTCCCTTCTTCGTCAACTCGTTCAATGGGGCTGCAATGGTGCTGAAATCCTTCACAAAGCGGCGGTAAAATCCGGCAAGTCCATGGAAGCTCCGCACTTGTGAAATCGTCGTGGGCGTTGGCCAACTCTTAATCGCGTGCACCTTGGCTTCATCCACCTCAATTTCCTATGTAGTCACAACATAGCCAAGAAACGATACTCGTTCGGTGCAAAAAGTGCACTTCTCGAGGTTACCAAATAAACGTGCAGCACGCAAAGCATCAAAAACAGCACGTAGATGATCAAGATGTTCATGTAACGACTTGCTGTAAATCAATATATCATCAAAATAAACCACCACAAATTTCCCAATGAAAGCTCGTAAAACCTCGTTCATTAAGCGCATGAAAGTGCTAGGTGCATTAGTTAAACCAAAAGGCATGACTAACCACTCATACAATCCAAACTTGGTTTTAAAGGCTGTTTTCCATTCATCTCCCAATTTCATTCTTATTTGGTGGTATCCACTACGCAAGTCAACCTTAGAAAAAATTATAGAACCACTTAACTCATCAAGCATGTCGTCTAACCTAGGAATAGGATGACGGTACCTTATTGTGATATTGTTAATGGCTCTACAATCTACACACATGCGCCAACTGCCATCTTTCTTAGGAACCAAAATAACAGGAACAGCACAAGGACTAAGGCTCTCACGTACATACCCGCGGTCCAAAAGATCTTGGACTTGGCGCTGAATCTCCTTAGTCTCCTCGGGGTTGGTCCTATAAGCAGCTCGGTTTGGCAAACTCGCTCCAGGTATCAAATCAATTTGGTGCTCAATCCCTCGTATGGGTGGGAGTCCTAGAGGTATCTCGGCAGGAAAAACATCTGCATACTCCTGCAAAAGGTTAGTGACAGCAGGAGGCAAAGTACTGGGCATATCATCCAATGAAAACAAAGCATCTTTGCATATCAAAGCATAGCACGGTGCATCATTCTCATTAATTTCAGCAAGGTCACATTTTGTAGCAAGCATAACACCACCCTTCAATTTAATTCCCTCGGACCTAGAACTAGGTTCTTTCTTGTCTTTCTTAGGTGGGAAAATATTTTTAGCCACTTGCTGATTTTCAGATTCAAGCGCACTCTCTTTTCTCTCATTTTCAGCTCTCTCTTTGTCACATTGCACAATTTCAGTAGGAGTCATAGGGAGCAAAGTGATTTTCTTCCCCTTGTGCATAAGAGTGTATTTGTTACTTCTACCGTGATGAATTGCATCAGTATCAAATTCCCATGGACGGCCTAACAAAAGGGAACATGCTTGCATAGGCACTACATCAAAATCAGCAAAATCATGGTATGTTCCAATGGAAAATTGCACTCTCGCAGTTTGTGTTACCTTCACCTTACCGCTGTTATTGAACCATTGAATATGGTAGGGATGAGGGTGTGCACGTGTGGGCAAGCAAAGCTTCTCCACCAGATCTGAACTCACCAAGTTATTGCAGCTCCCACCATCAATTATGACGCGAACACGACGGTCCTTGACGATGAGGTACATCTGAAACAAATTATGGCGTTGTAGCTTGTCCGCTTCCTCCATTTGAGCGCTCAACACTCGTTGCACAATGATTGTCCTATAATTCTTGGTGGCAGCGGTCCCTAAAATCTCCTCATCATCGTCGTCCGTCTCATGGTCATCCTCATTATCTGCAAGGTTAGCTACAAGAGCATATTCATCCTCAACATCACTAGCACTAATGTACCCACCTTCTTCTGTTGCAATGTACGCTCGACGACTTGGGCAATCCTTCATGACATGGCCCATCCCCTTGCATCGGTGGCACACAATTTCCGTTGTTCGACCCGTGGAAGCCACCGATGAAGAACTCTTTGTTGGTGCCTGCACATGGTTAGATTTACTCACCTCGGGAACTCGTGATGGCGGTGATGGTGCTGCTGAACGCGCCCTACTCATGGAGGGGGCAGCAGACCGAACAGAAAGGGGTGGAGCTGATTTGGTTGTCCCCGGCGTCGTCTTTGGTGTAGGTATGTTGCCGAAATTACTCCTTGGCCTTTGCTATTTTCCCTGCAATTCTTTTTCTGCCAACATAGCAAGCTGGAACAATCTATTGATAGAATTATATTCTTTGTAATCAATTATGTCCTGAATCTCGCGCCGTAATCTCCCATAAAAACGAGCCATCTTATCCTCCTCATCCTCAACTACCTCACAACGCAACATGCCTATTTGTAGCTCTTGGTAGTACTCCTCAACAGATTTATTATTTTGATTTAAGCGTTGCAAATTCTTGCGCATATCACGTTTATAAGAAGGAGGAACAAATCTTCTACGCATAGCTTGTTTTAATCTATCCCATGTATCAGGTGCTAATCCAGCATTTACTATCTCATTCCACCAAATGATAGCAAAATCTTTAAACTCACTAGTAGCTTGTCTAACTCTATGTATCTCAGGAACAAGATGGGAGTTAAATTTTTGTTCAACTGTCATTTCCTAATCTAAGTAAACTTTAGCATCATAAGTACCAGAAAAAGATGGTATGGTAAATTTAACCCTAGCAAAAGAATCATCATGTCCACGACCATTACGAGGATTAAAATTGTTACCTCCCATACCTTGACGGTTGTTATTCAGGCGTTGTTGTTGTCGCACATCCTGTGCAGCGGCGCGAGCGGCAAAGGCATCATGGCCCTCTCCATCCACTTCATCTCCCGCGACAAACTCTTCTTGATCTTCCACTCTGCGAGCTCCATTGGGAGGCGGCTGTCTCTCAAAATTTTCCAACCTGGTAAGAAGATTGGCGATGCTTCGCTCTATCCTCTCCAATCTTTGGTCGTTATCTTGGCCGATCCTTGGGATGTTTGCGTTGATGTCATTGAGCGCGTTGTTAAGCTCGTTCCGTGTAACACACTCATCTTCCTCATTACCTGCCATTGTTAGTTGAAAGAAAGACAAAAGAAACAAAAACAACCGGTGGTATAATCCCTATCAACTACTTTGGCGGCAGAAGGTGGTTTCACTCACTCTCAAGCGTCTTACCACGCTCTTACAAGTGTTCTTACCAATGCAACAGGTGGTACAACCGGCGGCTGGTTCGTGATACCGTGACAAGCTTGAGTGTAGCGATTGCCGAATTGAACCTGAACTGATCAGAAGAAAGGTGGAGCTTCGAAGGCAAAGTATAGTAGCAAGGATTAGCAAATTTCAAAAACAGTTAGCAAAGCTGAATAAAGATTCAAAGTTCTTGTCACAGTTGCTGGCCTAAGCGTGCTCCTATAACTAGTTCAACCTAGCAAGGGATATATCACAGCACAAAGGACTCAAAGGATGCAAACAATTCTGATTTTCTACTTCTCTTTCTCTTCTCTCTGTTTTTTTTTTTTTTGCCGGTTTGGCTCTTTCTCTCCTCTTTTTTTTTCACTTCTTTTTTTTTTCTAACACAAATATATACCTCTTAACTCAGAGGAGAAACAAAAATCTCACAATTTGAAGCAACAAACGACAGGAAACCGATGCCCGAAAGAATTGACAAAACAGGACAGCAAACTTCCGGGCGTCGAAACTCGGTCTTAGAAGCTTTTTTTGAGGGTCAAAAAAATGCACAGGTCTAAAGACTTTGGAATTTTCAGATGCGCGTCGTCGTCCCCTTCGAAACAAAAAAAAGTAGACCCAAATCGGAGTTCGTATGCAAAAGTTATGCCAGTTTTAGTGAACACTGCACAATCTGGAATTGCTCGCGAATTCAGATCTTTCTCCCGGTTAGGCTAGAATAGGATTAGGTTTGCGGGTGAAAAAGGATGGCCAGCGGTGCAGGGCAATTGACACAAGGCGGCTCGCGACCTCAAACCAGCAACAAGACGATGACTATGGATCAATACTCAACAATACGATACTGAAAACGAAATTGCAAAGCTCAAAGGGTTGTAGGACAGCGGAATTGATGATGAACTTTTTTGTGGGGCAAATTTTCTGGACTCTAGGACGATGGCAAAACAAAACTAAAGGGGATACAATGATACCTGACGGGAAACCGAGGCTCTGATACCACTTGATGCGCACGGTGGCCCGATCTTCCGACAGGTAGAGGTAAGTCGATTGGTGGAGACTCGACGTTGACGATCCGGCTTCCGATCAGAACCGATCCGAACCCAACAATCACTACACCACGGCTCCGTTGGTTATCAACCATGCACAAACACGATTGACCTCGCCAAGAAGGCTTATCCCTGCATGCGAATCGAGAACACAAGCAAGAACGAGAAAGAAGCAATCTGAAATATTGCAAATATAAATTGAATCTCACGAGTTGGGGTTCCACAAACCAATACACGGCGAAACTGTTCTTTGACAGATTAATCTAAGCAAAACCCAAACCAAACCCTAGCGGCGGCTACTGAATATAAGGGCTAAGGGACGTCCTAGAAACCCTAGACGTGTCCGCGATGGACTCCAACATGATACATGGGCCAACGGCCCAAATTGGTGACGCAGCACCCTGGGACAGATTCTGTCCGCCAACTTGCAACGCGAATTCCCGTCGACTCAGCAGTCCAATTGACCTGAAACCGGTGCCATTGGAAAGTTTATCTCCTTAGCTTTCGATACATATGTGGATCATTGAAATCGGAGTCCGTTTGTGGCCTGGGCGACGATTTTAGTGAACACTGCTCCTGGTGGCCGAGGTAGTCGACTCCGAGATGAATTGGGACTCCGACTCCGAGATGAATTGGGACTCCAACTTGACTTGGACGCCCTCCTGGCCTCCCTCCTGGCCCTTGCTGGTTCCCAAGGCCTTCATGATCCTCTCCAAAGTTCCTAAATACAATATAATCAATAATATCATTAGGTAGCATACTATCCTCACAAGTATATACACGGGCACTTAGGAACGAGCTCACCTGTTGATTCAATTGCCGTGCTCGTGCTCTTGTGATGGGTCCTTGCATCACAACTGGAGGAGTCTCGGGCGTATGCATAGGAGTGATGTCCTCATCAGTATATAAACAGAGTTCAATTTTGGATGATCAGTTTAATGCTTGAGTAAATTCCAGTTTAGTTGTGTGTTGATTGCTCTGAGTTGTAGTCCTTGGTGATCTCTCTGTTCATGTTTGTTTGTCTTCAATTAAGAATTCTGTTTGTGTTTCTACTGATGTTGAACTGTGATAGTTGATAGGAATAAGAGCTAATTGCAATTGAGTGGCATCCTGAGCTTGATTTTGATTTATTGTTTAATTCGCTGCTTCTCTTCATGAATTATCTGTACTAAAAACTGAAGTCCATTGTTTTGATTGGCTGTTGACTGTTTGATCATATTTCTCGAGTTCTTATGCTATAGCCTGTGATTTTTTATCTCTGCACTGATTCACATAAAACCCACATCCCTCTTGGTGGTTTTGTTTGATTTTCTGATTTGGATTTAGTTAGACATATTTTGCTCTCATCTAGTCCTTTGGGAGAGAACGACATACTTGCCTTCTACTGCGACCTCGTTCGCTTGCGAGGCTCCGTTTTAGGTGGTATCAAATGTCAAGAATGGCATTAATTAAAGTTGATACAAAAGTAGAGAGTTTTTCAAAATCAAGAATAAAAAAGAATCGGTATCGAGGTACCGAATATAGAAATATAACACAAAGGCAACAACAAAGGTCTTCATTTCCTTCAGTAGCGGTTCGGCTCGGGCCTTCACCACATCGGACTCAACTTGGCTCATGACCCTCCTAGAAACTCAAATCTTCTGGAAAGGTTCCTTCCTCTTCTCGGTGCTCAAGGCCAAAGGAATCAGGATCCTCAAATCCTTTCTTCTGAATTTGTGTGCAAAGGCAAGGGTGAGCATGTTTTTACACAATGCTCAGCAAGTCTCGTTATGAGAATGCAGGTATATAGATGAAGGGTTCTCAAGGAAAGAGGTCTTGGCTTTATATGTAGGAATAGAATAGATTTTCACTCCAAAGACATTGAGAAAAGCTTTTAGTTTCAAAAGCAATACTTTGAAAACTTAAGTTATACTTTTAGAAATCATTGTGTGTAATGGTCTTCCATGAGTCATCACTTTTATCAACCCACTTTATTAAAACATTCCAAATATTACTTGTGCTGAACCACATGGATAAATCCACCGCGAACATACTCCATGACCTGGGAGTACAGAGTATCTGATACTTTTCTTACACTTTGCAAAGGTGTACCTCTTTTTAACTCCACTTCTTCACTCGGCTTTCAAGTCGGATCAGCTCTATGCGACTTTTACGCATGTGACAAGGCCGAAATCACACAACACTTTTGCAGTCTAGTATTAACAGTATCCCCGCCCGGTAAATAGACAGTTAAGTCTCAAGTACCGTTGTGGGTCCTCCCCACTGCCTTACTTCCTAGCCTTGGCTTATGTTTTCACAAGACACATATGACCTCTTGATTACAGCCGCACACGACTTAATCAGGCGTAGGGCGACTTCCTTCTTTCCACCTTTTCCTCTCATAATTTTTCTGAACTCACATCACTCATGGCCCTCAGTGGCCCACCAGTTTCTCGCAAGAAACCGGACCGACAAACCATTGCAGGGAACTGATAATACCAAGAAAGCTACTAAGTTGTGCCTGTCTCATACCAGGCAAGTGGTTGGTACGATTTTCATGTCGCATAGAGGCACAACACAAGGTTCTAGTCCTTATGAATCTTTAGTGAGGAGTCTTTCACATTCCCAGTGCGTACACAGCACCATCCAATCAAACCATCCTCACTATCGATTCCAATCACATTTTCTTTCACAAAAAGGGATTTTGAATATGTTTTTCTCACATGTGACCATTTAACATCATATAATCTTGAGCATAGTATAGCCTAAGTATGATATTCTAGGGTGACAAGGGTGCATGGATATTCAATGACAAAAAGGAGCTTTACAATTATTTAGGTCATATATACCACTTTATTTGAATATAGTTCTCATTTGAATATAAGGCATGCATATACATGAAAACAGCTAACATACTTCATTTCAAAATATTAGGCTAGACATGATCAAGGGTTTGAGACTTGCCTTGCAATGCTGGGTCTAGTTACTTGGACGAAACTTCGAAGATCTCTTCCGCTCCTTCAACCTCTGGTTCCACAGCGGATACAAATAATACACACACACTATATAAGCATACAGAAGATAGTCTTTATGGGAAATGATACGTAAAATATATCATGCATGCAAGGGAGAGGTTTGGACAAAGCCACTTGGGTGCTGATTGAAGAGATGGGCTAAAATGGAGTTGAATGTCAAAAGGCCGACATTCAGTCCACGGCTAGACATAGCCTTAAGTTGGTCTTAGGTAGGTTTTCTGGAGAAGTGGCAGAAGAGAAAGATGTAGAGCACAACTCCAGGAATCTAATGGACAAAGAGGCATTTCAATTTCTCAAGTTTAACAGGTCTAAATCATCCAATGCTATTGGTGGAGATGCACTGACATAGTGTTGGACATGGCCAGAAACTAGGGCTTGACATAACTTTTGATTCAGGGCTCCAATTGATGCACACACTTTGTCTGGGAGTTAGGCCCTGATAACAGGAACAAAGTACTCAACAGGCTCAAGGGCAGGAAGTGGCCGGAGGGCGGCCAAATCCAGCGAGTAAACACGGTGGCCTGGACATAAACTGAGCTACTGGACAGTGATCTTGGCACTGGAATATCTCTTGATTCAGGTCGATTCAGAGGTCGAGCTAGTGGACAATATTTCTCAGGGTACTGGAATCTATCTAAGGGACAAATTGTCCGGAGCTAGGTTGGCCGGAGAAGAATTCCGGCGACCGGCACTGGAGAAGATGGCACTAGACATTGGGGGTTTTCGATACAGAGGGTTTGAACTTGATTCCTTGCTCAAGGAGTGAGAGGGTGAAGTGTGGAAACTACTGGTGAAGTTAATTTGGCCGGAGGATCGCCGGCGTGGCCTGGCGACGAGAGCCGACTCACTGGTGGCGCGCAAACTGGGGAAAGCTATGATCTTAGTTCAATTTTGAAATCCAGATTGGTAGGCTTGCTAAATGGAGTGTGCTGATCAATTTCTATTACTGGCACGAGGGCTGATTTGGATTGAATCGGGCAGTATTCGGGAAACAGGGGTTCTGGGCTGCTCCAGTGATCGCCGGCGCTAGAGTTCGCCGAGGTCCAATTAAATGCTATGACACAGACAGGGGGATGAGAGGAACTCACAGGTGAGCTTGGATTGGAGAGAGGTGTTGTGAATTGCTCTGGCGACGGTGGCCTCAAAAACAGCTTGCCAGAGAAGAAAGTGTTCACGGCGGCATTGGGAAATTGGTTGTTTTCTGGTGCTGGGAGCTGAAACAATGCACTGAGGGGGTGGTGTGAAGAGACTCTGGGCGAGGGGGAGCTTATATAGG
This sequence comes from Pharus latifolius, assembly GCA_019359835.1. Taxonomy (NCBI): domain Eukaryota; kingdom Viridiplantae; phylum Streptophyta; class Magnoliopsida; order Poales; family Poaceae; genus Pharus; species Pharus latifolius. The sequence continues at coordinate 36,959,403 of CM033328.1, read as the reverse complement.
CAATGGCTGGGATCTCGAGAGTTGAAGCGGATCGAAATGGGATACGCGTGACTGGCACCGGAGGCAAGATCGAGACGGCGTGCACGGCGTTGGGACGCGGCAGCGACTCTGCCAGAGGAGGGGATCGCGCTAAATCCGGCTGGAGCAGGGCGATGGGGTCGCTGGCTTCGGCATGGCCGCAACATGGCCCTGATTTGCTGTTGCTGGAGCACGCGCGCGCGGGGGGAAATCACGGCACAGGCGCGGCTGAGGTGGCTCTACTGTGGCGGCACGGGTGCGCACATGTGGTGGCTACGTGGCGGTGGTGGTGGCAGCGTGGGATCTTCGCCGACGGCGAGTTCTGCGGCGAGGCGAGGTGGCGGGGCGCGGTCGAACGGACCTGGTCGTGGTTGAAAATGGCGCAGGGGCCTGGTTGCAAGATTTGGACAGATTCACGAAGGTTTTGGACTTATCTGCAAGAATTTAGTTTGGGGACTTGGGCCTATTTGCAAATATGGGGATTTGGAGGACTGATCTGAGATCTGGTTTTGCAGATGAGTGTTACTAAATCACTTGGACTCATCTAGAAAGAAAAATGGTAAGATCCGATAAGATTTGGTGGTTTTGACAAAAATCGAAAACAGGGTAATTAGGGTTTAAAACTTTGGCAAGGCTGAAACTAGGGTTTTGGTTGAGCTTTTGGAATTCTTCTAGAAGGGAAAAATGCTCAGAAAAGTAAAGGGGAGATATTCACTGAATCAGATCAGAATTTGGAGGTGGTCTGAGACTTTTAGCCTTTTTGAGCTTCTGACAAATCTGAAAAGAACTAATCTGCGATACTTTTGGACTAAAAAGCGAAAATGGTCTGAAAGGTGGAGTTTGGCTGCCAACTTTTTAAATTAAGGTAGTGGCATACCTAAGATCATAATTCTGAGATAAAGATCAAAAATGGGGTTGAGACAACCGAGAATCCAATGAAGATATGCTGACTGGCAAGCTAAAGAGGTGGCAAAATTTGGGATGTTACAGCCCGTCGCGGGCGCCGCCATTTGCCCGGGGACAAGGCCCTCGGTGCCTGTCCCGGGCGCCGCCTTTAGCCCGGGGACAAGGCCCCCTGTGCTTGTCCCGGGCGCTACCATCCTTCCGGAGGCAAAAATCTCCGGTCCCGGGTTACGTGCAGGTCACCGAGGAGCGCCTCGAGAATCGGCGGACACCTGTCAAGCATCCGAGGCGCCTGGCTGGGAGAAGGACATTGCTACCCTCCGATCCAACGGTAGCAGGAGGGGTAGTTTAGTCTTTTTGCTTCTTTTGGGGCTATAAAAGCCCTTGTACACCTTCTGTAAGAGACGATTGCTCATTATTACTTAGAATAGACAATCTCACAGGTGTGCTCCGGAGCCATCTCTCCCCGAGAGAGCTCCCCCAGCCGACTCCGGTCGGGAGCATGCCGAAAGGACTAGGGCCCCCACCAGGACCCGAACCTGTATAAACCCACGTGTCATTTGCTGTGCTTGCCCGACGGGGGAGGACCGATCATCCGGTCAGCCCGCGTCGTATTTTCTTCGCTAGGATCGTCCACAAAACCTGCTGGGGTATTCGCCATACCACGACAGCAACATACTGTCGTGGTATTAAGAATACCCCGGCAGGTTTTTTGAACGATCCTAGCAAAGATTACGCGACGCGGGCTGACCGGATGACCGGTCCTCCCCCGCCGGACAAACACAAGAAATGACACGAGGATTTATACAGGTTCGGGTCCCAGTGGGGGCCCTAGTCCTGTCGACGCGCTCCCGACCGGGGTCGGCTGGGGAGGCTCTCTCCGAAGGAGAGGCTTCCGGAGCATGCCTGTGAGTTTAGCTATTCCAATAAAAGTGATTCGATCCTTTACAACAGAGGGGTACAAGGGCTATTTATAGCCCCAAAAAGAAGCAAAAAGTCTAAACTACCCCGGAAGCCACCGTCGGATCGAAGGGTAGGAACGTCCTTCTCCCGGTCAAGTGCCTTGGATGCTTGACAGGTGGTCGCTGATTCCCGAGGCGCCCCTCACGTGTCCTGCACGTGATGAATAAACAGGGAATTTACCTTTTTGGAGGGCGATGATGTCCGGGACATGCCCCGGAGGCAAGGTCCCGGGAGCCAAAAGACGACGCCCGGGAAGGGCGCCGGGGGCCACAGTCCCTGGGCAAAAGGCGGCGCCCGCGACCTGTCCCGGAGGCAAGGTCCCGGGGGCCAACTGGCGGTGCCCGGGGAGGGCGCCGGAGGCCACAGTCCGTGGGCAAAAGGTGGCGCCCAGGACCTGTCCCGGTGGTAAGGTCCCGGGGGCCAAAATGGCGGCGCCCGGGGCAGGCGCCGGAGGCCACAGTCCCCGGGCGAAAGGCGGCACCCGGGACCTGTCCCAGTGGTAAGGTCCCGGGGGCCAAAATGGCGGCTCCCGGGGCAGGCGCCGGAGGCCACAATCCCCGGGCGAGTGGCGGCGCCCCGGACCTATCCCGGAGGTAAGGTCCCGGGGGCCAAATGGCGGCGCCCGGGACATATCCAGAGGCAAGGCCCCGGGGGCCAAATGGCGGCGCCCGGGGCGTACCCGGAGGCAGGGTCCCGGGGGCCAAATGGTGGCGCCCGGGGCAGGCACCGGAGGCCACAGTCCCCGAGCGAATGGTGGCGCCCGGGATGTACCCCGGAGGCAAGGTCCCAGGGGCCAAATGGCGGCGCCCGGGACATATCCGGAGGCAAGGCCCCGGGGGCCAAATGGCGGCGCCCGGGACGTTCCCGGAGGCAGGGTCCCGGGGGCCAAATGGCGACGCCCGGGGCAGGCACTGGAGGCCACAGTCCCCGGGCGAATGGCGGCGCTCGGGACGTACCCGGAGGCAGGGTCCAGGGGGCCAAATGGCGGCGCCCAGGGCAGGCACCGGAGGCCACAATCCCCGGGCAAGTGTGAACTTACCTGGACTTAGTCTCGCGGAGATTTCCCCCAACAGCAGCCCCCCATGCCCCCCGGGGACGGTGCTCGAGTCCCCGGTGGGGTATGGTTCACATTACCGGGAAAATCTCCGGACCAAGTCACCGGAGCTATCGTGACGCTTCGGTTTCCGTGCCGGGCGCTTATGACAGCGCCGCTCCATCATAAATGCGCGCGCTATTCGAACCGGTGCCTCAGTTTACGCGCCAGTCCCTTCGTTTCCTGTGCACGGTTTGAACTTCAATGGCCTAGATTGCTCCGCGGGGTACCACGTGGCGCGGATCTAGATCACGGCTCGCCCTCATAAATAGGGCCTTAGGGGGCCCCGGAAGCTCATTCCAAACCTCAGCCCTAGCGAATTCAGCTCTCCCGGTAGCCCTCTCCCGGTAACTCTTTCCGGCAGTTAGCTCCCGGTAGCAGGCGTCCGGAACTTTTAGTCGTAGTCTCCTGAAACGTTAGCCACCGGAAAAAAGAAAGCCAAACCTGATGGCACCCAAGGGTTGAGCGAAGTCCACGGAGGTGCCCCCGGAGGAAATCCCTCCGGATTTCCTCTGGGCGTCGGAGTTCTCGGCCGGCGACGCGGAGTCCCTGGTCGAACGAGGGGTCGTCGAGGACGGGGACATCCGAGTTCCCGTGAAGAAAGACGGAGCCCCCCGCCCCAGGCCCGGAGAGGTCGTGGCCTTCGAGGCCTTCCTGGAGGCGGGGCTCCGGCTCCCGGTGCATCCCATGCTCCGGGAGTTTCTAAAGGAATATGGGGTGGCGCTCAACCACCTCACCCCGAACGCGCTCGTCCGGATGGGCCCCTTCATCTGGCTCTACGAGACGGCGACCGAGCGGGAGCCCACCCTTCGCGCCTTCCGGTACTTCTACGAACCGGCGGCGCGGAACTCCCGCCTGGTGAAGGGGGGACCCAAGTCCCCCTTCAGTTCGGTGATGGTGCAAATGCTGCCGTCCCGGGTGGCCGACTACCCGGCGGTGGCCTCCCGGGACCACTGGGGCGACTGGGTCCGGAGGTGGTTTTACCTCCGGGTCCGGGACGAGGCGGTGGTGTACGCCCCAGAGCCCCCCTCCTACAGCCGGTCGTCCTCGACGAAGCCCCCGGTGTGGACGGACGAGGAGTTTGAACTCCTCGGCAAGGTGGTCATCTCCAAGAAGACCCGCTCGATGCGGGATGCCACCGAGGAGATGATGCTCCTGAGAATCTCCGCCTTCTCACGTGGGAGAAGGGGGATCGGCATGGGCCCGGAGCAGCGGCCCCCGGTCAAGCCGGTGACCCAGCGTAAGCCCGTTACCTGCTTCTTCATATTTATAGTTTTTAGAAAATTTGACTAACTTTTTACCTCTTGTAGTCCGGCCATACCCGGCGTCGCGGGAGAAGGCGGAGAACCTCCTGGGGAGGTATTTCGCCGACAAACACGAGCGCGTCGTGCGCCTCGTGGGGGAGGGCCCTCCCCGGAACTTGGTCGCTGCAGCCTACGGGCTAAAGCTACCGGAGAGGAAGCCTCTCCCCACCCCCGGGTCGCACAAACGGGGGAAGGACGCGGCGGGGGGCTCGGAGCCCAAGAAGGCCAAGGTCCAGAAGACCCCTGGCCCGTTGACGACGCCGGCTTCGACGTCGGTGAAGGCCCGGGAATAAGTTCTCGTGTGGAAGAAACATCCAAGAAAACCCGATGAGATTTCCGGAGACGAGCTTCCTAGGAGATAATCATCCGGTCGCCGTGAGAACGGGGAGCCGGGAATAGGGTCTCTCTCCGGGGAAGAAGTGTCCGAGAAATTCGTAACTTCTCCAGGAGACAATCGTCCGGTCGCCGTGAGGACGGGGGAGCCGGGAATAAAGTCGCCGGGAGGCAATCAAATATCCAAGAATGCCATTAGACGTCCGTCTGGGGAGAGTGTCGAGCGTCGACTCCTGGGGGAGGAAGATAGATCCAAGAAGGCCATTAGACGTCCCGCTGGGGAGAGCGTCTAGCGTCGACTCCCGGAGGAGGAAGATAGATCCGAGAAGGCCATTAGACGTCCCGCTGGGGAGAGCGTCTACTCCCGGAGGAGGAAGTGCCCGGAACGGGTCTTGAGTGTTTGGGCAGGGGACTAGTCTCCCAAAGTGACTCGTTACCGCGGCCGCTGGGGACCGGGTTGCCGCTTACACCCTCAGTCCACGAGGGATGATCGTAAGCCGCCCTACAAGAGGGACTTGCTGGGTCTGGGCCCACTTCTTCGCGGGGAGGGCATCCTCACGGAGAGGGCTTCCTCACGGGGAGGACATCCTCGCTGGGAGGGCGTCCTTGCAGGGAGGGCATCCTCGCGGGGAGGGCATCGCCGTTAGGGGCGGTAATGAGAAGAACCTGCAATGAGACAATTGAAGAGCAAGACCTATGTATTGCTAACAAAATGAATTACAGTGCCTCCCCCTACGAAGTCACGAAAGGGGAGGAAAATACAGTGTCCCTCCTCCCCCTCCGGTGTGACCGCTCCGGGGGAGGGGACAGGCCCGTAAGGCTAAACATAGAACTTGTGAAGTAACGCAAGTTCCACGTGTGCTTCAGCTCCTGCTCCTGAAGGTTGGAGAGCTTATAAGCCCCCGAGCCTAGGACCGCGGAGATCCTGTAGGGGCCCTCCCACTTGGGGGAGAGCTTCCCCTGGGCTTGGGGGTCTGTGACGCGCTTGAGAACAAGGTCCCCCAGGCGAAAAGCCCTCTCGCGCACGCGCCAGTTGTACGCGCGCGCCATCTCTTGCTCGTAGATGGCGTGGCGGAGGAGCGCTCGGTCGTGTTCCACCTCCACGAGGTCGATCTCCAGGCGCTGGTTGGCCTCGTTGGCCTGGTACGCTGCGGGCGTGGCTCCCTCCAGGAGCTCGACCCACAGTGACCGGAGGCCGATCTCCGGGGGGAGGACTGCCTCCGCCCCGTAGACCAGGGAGAAGGGAGTACGCCCCATCGCCCGGGACGGGGTCGTGCATATGGAGCAGAGGATGCTAGGGAGCTCCTCTGCCCACGCACCCTGCTTAGAAGCGGTTTGCTCGAGTCTCCGGCGCAACCCCTGTAGGATCACGCCGTTGACCGTCTCGACAGCCCCATTGCTCCGGGGATGGGGCACTGAGGTGAAGTGGATGACGAGCCCCAGACCTTCGCAGAATTCCCGAAAATAAGCCAAGTTGAATTGGGTCCCGTTGTCCACGGTGATTTCCCCGGGGACACCAAAACGACATACGACATTTTTCTAGAAAAACCGCTGAACGGCCCGGGACGTGATGCTGGCCAAAGGCTCCGCCTCAACCCACTTTGTAAAATAGTCGACCGCGACTACCGCATACTTGTATCCTCCAGGCGCTGGGGGGAAGGGCCCTAAGAGGTCCATCCCCCAGCGCACGAAGGGCCAAGTGATGGGGATCGTCTGCAGCGCTATAGGGGGGAGGTTCGAGCCCTTGGCCATCTTCTGGCATGCCTCGCACGCGGAGACAAGGTCTCGCGCGTCGCGCATGACCGTGGGCCAGTAGAAGCCCTGTCGGAGGGCCTTGGCCGTGATGGCACGCGGGGCTAGGTGAGAACCACAGCTCCCCGCGTGGATGTCTTCGAGAAGTTAAAGTCCCTCCGGCCGGGGGAGGCAGCACAGGAGGGCGGAAGCCCCCCGCTTGTAGAGCCTCCCCTCCAGTAGGAGGTATGCCCGGGCTTTAGCCCGCATGCGTTTAGCCTCGGTCTCACTAGGAGGGTCCCCCTCCCCCTTATGAAGGAGATGAGGGGGTCCATCCAAGACGGAGTCCGGGTGATCTCGGCGACCTCCGGGACGTGAGGCTCGTCGCCCGTGTCCGGGGAGGCCACCGAGGGCTTCGTGATGATTTCCAGAAAAGCCCCCTTGGGGAGCGATTCCCGGGCGCTTGCTGCCCGGGCCGAGGCGTCGGCCCGGTCATTGTCCCTTTGCGGGATATGCAGGGCCTCGAGGCCATCGAAATGCCTCTCCATCTTTCGCACTTCCTACAAATAAAGACTTAAGTTTGCATCATGGCATAGGTAAGACTTGTCCATTTGGCAAACTACGAGCTGAGAATCTCCCTTGACTAGGAGGCGCCGGATCCCCTGGGAGCGCGCAAGGCGCATCCCGAGGAGCAAAGCCTCGTATTCGGCGACGTTGTTGGTTGTGGGGAACTCGAGCCGCGCGGCGTACTCGAGTTCCTTCCCCTCGGGGCTCCGGAGGACTACTCCCGCACCAGCCCCGGCGAGACACAGCGACCCATCGAACATGAGAGTCCAATGATCATTGCGTCGGGGCAGCTGTAACATCCTGAGTTTTGGGGTGAAAAGTTTCTTTCTTAAAAGTCATGCATGCATATGTCTCTTCTAGATCAGCCAAATCAGCCTCAGCTTTATTCTGCTCTAGCCCTAAACCTCCAAATCCATCCTGTGACCCCAAGTCAAGATCTGACTTGCCAGATTTGATCTATCAGTTATCCTAAACCTAAAATCCTTCAGAACCTGGATTCAATTCTATCCCTAACTTCCAGAATTTTCAACTCTTTTCTGTTTTCGAAAACAGAATATCTGTTATTACCTTTTACCCTAAGTTTCAGCATTTCAGATATAATCAAAATCTTAGCCAAGTTCAGACCAGATTATTCCTGGATTATGATCAAGGGTATGCCAATACCTTAATCCAAAAAGTTGGCAGCCAGATTTCACCATCTAGACTCTTTTCGCAAATCAGTCTAAGAGTATCGCAGATAAGTCCTTTTCCAGATTTTCCAGAGGCCTGAAAAGGCAAAATGTTGCAAATCACCTCCAAACTTTGACCTGATTCAGTGAATATCTCCCATTCACTATTCTAAACATTTTTCCCTTCTGGAAGAATTTTCAAATCCTGTCCTAAACCTAAGTTTCGACCCTCGCCGTTTTTGAAACCCTAATTACCCTGTTTTACCCAAAAGTCGTTTTCCCCACTTTTGTCGAAACCTTCCAGATCTTGCCCGATCTTGTCAAACTTTGGCTAGATGAGTTCCATTAATCTTATGCAACTCATTCCTGAAATCAGATTCCAGATCAGCCCTCCAGATCTCCAGATTTGCAATCAGATCCTTTTCCTATTCAAACTTTTCCTCGCAGATCAGTCCCTGGAGCAAGTTTCAATATTGCAAATCAGCCCGAGCCTTCTTTTCCAGTCCCTGTTCGACCAGTTGCGCACGACCAGAGAACCCCTGTGCGCGACCTCGACCAGCTGCCGTGCTCACTTCGCCGTGGCAGTCGCCTGTGCCCCTGCCGCCATGTGTGCCCTCGCCGTTCGCCACCGTGGAAGCCACCTCGACCGCAAAATCGCTGTCAATTGTCCCCGCGCACAGCGCGCGCGCTAGCTACAGCAGCGCAGCACCGCAGAGAATGCTCGCCACGTCGCAGCCATGCCCGAGTTAGATGTCTCCTCGCCGTCGCCTTCGTCGCCTGCACCTGCACCGTCCAGCTGCAAAGCTGCAACGCCGCGCCGTCAGTCGCCTCGCCATCACCACCCCGTCCCGTCGCTTCAAGGTCACCTCGTGGTAGCAACACTCCAAATTGTCGGCCCTCTTGCCTCGCCCGTGCCTATATAAAGCCTCCTGTAGCCGTTGCATCTTCACCCAGCGCCAGAAACCACCGAAGCTCGCAGCTCCGCGGTGAAATCTTCTTCCCCGGCGAGCCATTTTTGGAGCTCTCGGTGCCAGCCTCACCCGTTGCTCCCCTCAGCAATCCAAGCCTCCCAGTAAGTTCCTCATCCCCTCTTGAGTGTATCTGAGCTTGGAATCGAGTTTTCTTGCCTTCTGTCGCCGGTGATCGCCGGTTTCCCCAAAAACCTCCAGTGAGAAATTAAACTCTAACCAAGCCCTTTTAGCTCTTGAGCCAGTGATCAAATAGGATCAGTAAACCTAGCTTAACACACCTAAGCAACCAGAATCACCAATTTTGCTAACACTTGGAAAACCCCAAATTTACACCGTGCATGCAAACTGGGACTCGCCGTTAAGCTTCTGTGGTGATTTTCCAGTTAAATTGACTTCATACCTAGCTTTGTTATGCCCCAGAGACTCTCCTCAAGCGAAGACTCGAGTTCATTTGCCCTAGAACAGAAATACCCAAATCAGGATTTAGTTCATCCTTCCTCCAGCCAATATCTTCTAAATTCGGCCACTTCAACTCAAACCACCTTGCCATCTAGATGTTTTGGACCATTTTGAGCAACTTTGTCTTCTACCACGACCCCTAATTCGGCCTAGAACAGGAGTTATGGCTATGCCCTAGTTGCTGCACTGTTTGTGCTGCAGGTACTCCAGGCCAGTCAACTTCTTCGCTGGTTTTCATCATTTTCCAGCCATTTTCAGCCTTGGATCCTGTTGAATGATTTGTTCCTGTTATCAATGCCTATCTCCCAGACAAAGTGGTGCATCATTTGGAGCTCTAGATCAAAAGATATGGCAAGCCCTAGTTTCTGGCCATGTCAAGATCAATGCCAGAGCATGTCAGCCAGTGGCATTAGCTCTTTTCACCTCATTTCAGTTGTGCAAACTGGAAATAACCTTGTCCCTTAGACTTGTGGAGTTGTGCCCTACATTTTATTCTACTGCCACAAGTTGAGATAACCCCTCTACTACCCATCGACCCTATGTCGATGCCTTGAACCGAATGTCGACCTAAAGACGTTCGCTGTTTTTGAGCGAACCAGTCGCAACCTTGATACCATTTTGATATTTTGAGACATTTGGAACCTTGTAAACCTTCAACAACAACCTAATCATTTCAGAATCATCAAGACTTCATCTTTGCATTATTGCATATAGTATAATAATGTATTGAAAAGATTGTGATTATTGGTTATTTGTTTGATTGGAGAGCAGATCAAGAGCCCCAGTTCGAGGACTTCACTGTTGACCCGACATCAGCTGCTGTATTTTACGACGCGGAAGGCAAGTCATATTCTTGGTCATCTCGAACCTATATTTTAAGAGTTGCTATAACATAACCTTGAATATAGATAATATTGCATGAGAAAGATTGGAAATGGTTGATTTATGAATTGGCAGTACTGGACTGGTTATCTGTGAAATGTGAAATAAACAAGTTTTGAGCCATGAACTATTATATATATTTATATACTTATATTCATGAAATAAAACCCCTAGCCGTGACCAGGAAATGGTATGGAATGGTGGTAGCACTGGAGGTGCTAGACTGCAAAGGATGGGCAGGCACTGAAGGTGCAGGGTTGTGGATGGTCTGGTCACTGGCATATAAGGACTAGAACCTTGTGTTGTGCGTCTAGTGGCATGAACAAACGTACTAACCGCAAGCCTGGTATGGGACAGGCCTGAACAAGTACTTATGTGAACCGTACATGAAACCCCTGCATGAGATGGAAAGTAATACACTAAACTCACGGGGTTCAGCTCCTCCACGTATCACTGAATGTGATTTGATTAAGCACGTTGACCCAGTAATGGGAAGAGGCTTCTGGGTGGGGGTATAGCCCGCCACAACTGCGGTTTGTGTGAAGAAAACTGCAGGGTCAGGGGTGAATTGTAAGTGAAACATAACAAAAGTTCCTGTTATTTCCACCTTGCCGCTCACAGTATGAAGTGAGTCAGGGGTCTAATCATTCTGATAGGATGGGCTTGAAAGTGGAACAACTTGCGGGTAAATTGGTACCTCTCTGCAGAGTTAGAAATGTATTCGAATACTTCGTGCTCCCGAGTTTTAGGAGTCTGCTGCGGTGGATTAAATCCACGGGGTGTGACACAAGTATTATTTTCTAAATAAAATATATTAAATCAAGATTACCCAAATGACATGTGTTGTCATGATAAGGAGTGCTGCCGTGGGCGGTCATGTGTTGACGTGTCGCAGTAGTGCTATAATTTAGTGAACATGAATGACGATATTATATTATAGAAAGGTGCTGCCATGAGTTGAGCCAGGAAAGAGAAAGATTATTTTACAAATATTCATAATTCTTGACTAGTCTAGGTTCATATCATCTCTACTATATGTATCTACTCTTACCTATGACTTGCTGAGTACGAAAAGTGCTCACTCTTGCAACTTACAATTCAGTAGATGGAGCGTTCTACAACCAAGACGAAAGCATGGAGTACTTCGTGGATCCAGAAGGAGGAGCGTCAGTCCCGTCATTTCCCTGATGTGTGTTGTTCTGCCGTCCACTTCTCTTTGTGGGTGGGTCACCTACCTTCTGCTGTGTAGATGTTATTTTGCTAAACCTGTATGCCGCGAAAGCATTGTAACCTCCTTATGTAATATTAAGGCCAGCAGGCCACACTGCTTAAATATTTTGTAAGTGACTCTGTTGCAATATGATATACTCCTGTGCTTGACTTATCCTGGGAAGTCAAGGGTATGTGTATGCTAGGCATATAAGGGACTAGCTGCAGCGAGCTAGGTCTCTACAGGAGTAGTCGTTGTCCCAGTTTCGGGGCGCGACAACAAAAGGTGGTATCAGAGCAGCATGAGAACTTGACTGTAGGACGACACCTTTAGGGATTGGTCGTGCCAGGAAGACGTAAATTATTTAGAAAACTAGTTGTTGAAAATTGTATTTTTATAAAAATAATGAGCTTTGTAGCTCCTAAAAACTTTTATTTCAAAATCTTATTTGGATTTTCTAAAAATCGGTAAGATTGTGAGAGTGTGTCCTGTTGTTTCAGAGTGTCTTAGGGGTTGGTTTGGTGTAGATAGAGCTAGTGATGCTCTTGATAGCTTTGTGATTCGCTGTTGCTTTCGCAATGGTTAACTTGTGTACTATGGCTAGTAGCCTAAGTATTTTATGCATTAAAATAGTTGCATTAATTCCTGCATTGCTGTCTTAGTTGGCCCTAGTTAGTTAGATCAGTCTAAACTTTTTTCAGAGCCACCATGGTTGATACAAGAAGAAGATCCCGAAGCAGTGGAGAAGACAGGGAACAGACTCCGCAGGGAGAAGATACTGGGACAAGAGACCCTTTATTTCAGCAAGGACCTCAGAGTTCCAATCCGCCCCAGAATGAACAACTCAGTCTGCAGGAAATCCTTCTGTCAATGGAGAAGAATCGACAGGAAGCTCATACGGCCCATACTCAGTTATTGGCTCAGATAATTCAGAGATTGCCTATTGGAACAGCAGAAGGAACCATTGTAGGAACCAGATTAGCAGATTTCCAAAAGACCCGTCCACCAACATTCTCTAGTGCGACCGATCCCATGGTTGCAGATGATTGGTTAAGGGATATCGAGAGGAAACTGGACACAGTCCGATGCAGCGACCGAGAGAAGGTTTTGTTTGGATCACACCAGTTAGTAGGAGCTGCAGCCGCATGGTGGATGAACTACCAAGAGGCCCACCTTGACAAAGATAGCATCTCTTGGACGGAATTCAAGGAACAATTTCGGAAATTTCATGTACCTACCGGCGTCATAGCTGCCAAACCTCGGGAATTCCGTAATTTGGTTCAAGGAAACAAGACAGTTACAGAATATCTGCACCAGTTCACTCACTTAGCCCGATATGCACCTGGAGATGTCGATACTGAGGAGAAGAAAATAGAGCGCTTTACAGAAGGACTTCAACATTACCTACAGTACCAAATCGCTTCCCATGAGATAACTGAATTTCAGACACTGGTGAACAGAGTCCTAAAGGTAGAGGAGAAGAGGAATATAGGAGAAGAAAATCGGAAGAGGAAGATGCTTCAGCAAGCGCGACCACAACCAGACCCAACCAGAGGGAAGGCTCCCATCACCTCCAATTTTCGACCATCATATCAAGCTCCTAAACCGGCAACGGTGATGTGCCCAACCTGCAGAGGAAATCATCATCAGAAGGATTGCCCTCGCATGAATATCATTTGTTTCCACTGTGGACAGCGTGGACATCGTAGAGAATTTTGTCCTTTGATTCGACTTCCATCATCCATTGCCAGATCACAGGCAAGAACACAACCAGAAGCACCCAGAGTACCAGTGTCACAACCACAGAATTCTAGAGGAACTCCACCAGAAAGAGGAGGAAGCGTGGCCAACCGAGGAAGAGAAAGAGATGGAACACCAACAGCAAGTCCAGGAGGAAAGTTAAACTACATCCAAGGAGCAGGAAGCATCACCGACAATCTTCAAGGTAGATCTATGACTCAGTTGCACCCACCTTAATATTATTTGGTCCTGGCAATTACACCTGAAGTTGAAATGCATATAAAGCAAGTACCCTTAGAATACTCCATATCATATTATATAAGTTTAATGGGAAATCATTCAGAACAAGAAGCTACTTGGAAGAAGGAAGAGAATTTTCAGTGAACCTATCCCAATTCTTATCTTTCCTTGCTTTAGGTAAATCTCGGGGCGAGATTTCTTTAAGGAGGGTAGACCTGTAACATCCTGAGTTTTGGGGTGAAAAGTTTCTTTCTTAAAAGTCATGCATGCATATGTCTCTTCTAGATCAGCCAAATCAGCCTCAGCTTTATTCTGCTCTAGCCCTAAACCTCCAAATCCATCCTGTGACCCCAAGTCAAGATCTGACTTGCCAGATTTGATCTATCAGTTATCCTAAACCTAAAAGCCTTCAGAACCTGGATTCAATTCTATCCCTAACTTCCAGAATTTTCAACTCTTTTCTGTTTTTGAAAACAGAATATCTGTTATTACCTTTTACCCTAAGTTTCAGCATTTCAGATATAATCAAAATCTTAGCCAAGTTCAGACCAGATTATTCCTGGATTATGATCAAGGGTATGCCAATACCTTAATCCAAAAAGTTGGCAGCCAGATTTCACCATCTAGACTCTTTTCGCAAATCAGTCTAAGAGTATCGCAGATAAGGTTCCGAGGGGAGTTATGAAACTCGTCTTTTCCTCGCCCCCTTCCACCATCCGGACCTGATGGTAGCCCGAGTAGGCGTCTAGGAAGCTCATGAGCTCGCACCCCGCAGTGGAGTCGACGAGCTGATCAATCCGCGGGAGCGGGAAGTTGTCTTTGGGGCAGGCGCGGTTAAGGTCGGTGAAGTCCACGCACATCCGCCACCTGCCGGTTGATTTCTTGACGAGGACGGGGTTTGCGAGCCACTCGGGGTGCAGGACCTCCCGAATGAACCCCGCCTCTCGGAGCCGGGTGATCTCCACCTTGATTGCCTCTTGGCGCTCGAGGGAGAGTTTCCGCAGCTTCTGTTTGACCGGGGGGTGACCGGGGGCCACCTCGAGCTTGTGCTCAATGACCCCCCGGGCGACGCCCCGCATGACCGAAGGCTTCCACGCAAAAACATCTGAGTTTTCGCGCAGAAAAGCCGCAAGTAGCGCTGCATGCTCCTCGGGGAGCTCCGCCCCGATCCGGATGGTTTTGTCTTCGTCGCCCGGGGACAGCAGGATCTTCCGGAGGCCCCCTTCCGGACGCGGCTTGAGGAGGGGCCTCCCGGGCGGTGGCGCAGCGGCGTCTAGTTCCGGGGGGGAAGCCTCCCCCCTGGGCGTCTTTATGAGATTGACGCTTCCGATTGTGGCTGCAGCGCGCTCGTATAGAGCACGGGCCATGTCTTCGTCTCCCCGGACGTTGATCACACCATGCGGCCCGAGGATCTTCATACAGAGGTAGTTTTGATGGGTGGCAGCCCCTAGCCGATTGATTGTGGTCCTCCCCATTATCGCGTTGTAGGAGGAGGGGAGGTCCACTACGTCGAAGCGGACCAGCTCGGTCCGGTAGTTCTCCGGGGTGCCGAACGTCATAGGAAGATCTACCTTGCTCACGGGGTGGATTGCCTTCCCAGGGACAAAACCTTGCAGGGGCCCTGCCGCGGGCTGCAGGAGCTTCTCATCGACCTGCATTTCTTTGAAGGCTTCAGGAATAGGACGTCGGCGGAGCTTCCGCTGTCCACGAGAATGCGGGCCAGGTGGCAGTTGTAGATAGTCGCGGAGACAATGAGCGCGTCGTCGTGGGGGAAACGAACCCCTCACGCGTCTTCCGCCGTAAAGGTGAGGGGGACGTCTGACCACTTGGGTGGCGGGGACATGTGCAGCACCCCCACAACCTTAACTTCACGCGCGTACTCCTTACGCTGGCGCTTGGAGTCCCGCCCGGAGGCGGACCCTCCCATGATGGCGTTGATGCGGCGCTGAGAAGTCTGGAAGGGGAGAGCTTCTGAAGGCTCCCCCTCCTGCGTCTGCTGCCCCCCCACGGGAGCGGGAAGGGCCGGAACAGCTGGCCAAGGGGGCAAGGAGGCCAGGGTCCCCCCCCTACCCGCGCTGGTCGAGGAACGCCGCGAAGTATTGCAGCAGCTGGTGCCAATCTCGGGTAGCGTGGGTACTGGACCCGTGGAAGCTGCACCACGATCCTTCCCGGCTCCTCCCCGCGGGGCCTTCCCGGCCGCGCGAAGACTGTCCTCCCCCATGGCCTTTTGGCCTGGGAAAGGGGCGGCTGGCCCTCGGGGGGTCACGCGAGCCGCCTCTACCCTCTAGGACAAAAGTGTCCCGAGGCCGTGGCTCGCTACGCCCCCCCTGTCTGGGGCGTTTGGGGGGATCCCTGGCCCCCCGGTCGACGGGGGCGGGAGCCCCCTGGGTCTTCTTCCAGATGTCGTCTTCTTCCGCCCGAGCGTACTTTTCGAGTACGTTGAAGAGCTCATCGGCGGAAGAAGGGCAGCTACGGGAGAGTCTTCGGTGGAGTTCCCCCGGGAGGATCCCGCTTTTGCAGACTTCGATGACTGTAGAGTCCGGGACGTGGGCCACTTTGCTTTTCACTTGGGCGAAGCGCTTGAAGAAGCTTCTGATGGTTTCCCCGGTCCTCTGACGGACAGTGTACAGCTGCGAGGAGTCCAGGGGATGCACGTAGTTCCCCTGGAAGTTGGCACAGAACTCCCGCTTGAGCTGCGAGAAAGACTTGATGGAGCCCGCCTTCAGGTTGTAGAACCAGGAGCGGGCAATGCCGGTGAGGTAGAGGGGGAAGACGTTGCACTGTACCGTCTCGTCCCCCCCCCCCCGGCCACGGAGATGGCTGTGGAGTAGACCTGCAAAAATTCGTAAGGATCTGCCTCACCGTTATAGTGCTCGATGTGCGGAGGGCGGTAGGGCCACGGCCACCGGATGCTGCAAAGTCTTCGGCACAGGGGCTGGTTAGCCCCCTGCACCTCCCGGGGAGAGTCCCAGTCGCTGTCCTCTTTCACGAGACCTTCATTTTCTGAGTCTGGAAGCGGTCCGAGAGGTCCGCCAGAGTGGTGGTGGCGACGCTTCTCCTCCGGACCGGGGCTGAGTTCCCAGACGTCCGAGCTATTTTCCGGAGAGATTGGCTCTTCAGCGGGTCTCTTCCCCCGACCGGTGCGAGAGCGAGGCTCCCCACGCCCGCGGCCGGGGAGAAGTTCTTCCCCGCGCTCCGGTGAATGCATTTGCTCGACCTCCCCCCGGGCGAAACGGACCTGCCCCGCCGAGGGAGGGCGCTTATGTACTGTAGCTACC
Organism: Pharus latifolius; assembly: GCA_019359835.1. Taxonomy (NCBI): domain Eukaryota; kingdom Viridiplantae; phylum Streptophyta; class Magnoliopsida; order Poales; family Poaceae; genus Pharus; species Pharus latifolius. The sequence continues at coordinate 36,943,043 of CM033328.1, read as the reverse complement.
GGCCCGGAGCCTTCCGGGGCCGGCTGGGGGGAGCCCCCTGCGCAGACCCCCGGGACTGGAAAGGGGGAAGCCCCTGTATTATCCGGAATCGGGGAGGGGGCGCCCATGGCGACGTTTGGAACCGAAGTGGAGGGGGCCCCAGTGGCAACGACCGGAACCGGAAAGGGGGAAGCCCCTGTAACATCCGGAACCGGCGAGGGGAGAGCCCCCGCGGCGACGTCCGAGACCGGGGAGCCCATGCGGGGGGAAGTCCGCTGAGGCGCGGGAGCTGCTCTGTCGACCGCCCCCGGTGCGGTAAACGCGACGCGAGGGGCGGGACTGGCTCCCGGCGTAGGGAAAACCCCCGGCATGAAGTGGGCTCCTGGCCCCGGGGATAGGCCTGGGACGGGGTACCCCCCTGGTGCCACGAAGGGCCCTGGCATGAAGTAACCTCCCGGCACCGGGACGGGTCCGGGTGCCGGCAAGGGCCCGGACGTATATCCCGCAGGGGGAGGGAACCCCCCTGCAGGATCAAACGGGGCGGACAAACTCCCGGAGGCCGGAGGGGCCGCCGGGTAACCCATAAACGGGGGCATAGTCCCCGGATATGGGTGCGACACAAATGTGGGGGCCGGAGGCCACGCCAACACGCTGAGCAGCTCATCCATAGAGCGCTGGGCGCGGAGCTGGCCCTCCACGAGAGCCTCAAGCAGGGCGTCCCGGGGAGCCGGGGGAGCCGTCGGGGGGAGACTGGTCTCGGCCGAGGTCCCCGCGGTCACCGGGAACAACCTGGAGGTGGAAACACCTAAGTTAAGAGGAAAGGAGGGAGGTGGTACCTGGGCCAGGCCACCTCCGGGCGGAAGCGCCGGGACAGCAGTGTCCCAGACGGGCGGCGCCGGGTCTCCGAGACCGGCGTCACCGGGAAGGGTGCGAGCCCTTGTTCTTGGGGGAGCCATGGCGTCTTGTCACGAGTCCCCATGGACGGCGCCAACTGTCGTGGTATTAAGAATACCCCGGCAGGTTTTGTGAACAATCCTAGCAAAGATTACGCGACGCGGGCTGACCGGATGACCGGTCCTCCCCCGCCGGACAAACACAAGAAATGACACGAGGATTTATACAGGTTCGGGTCCCGGTGGGGGCCCTAGTCCTGTCGACGCGCTTCCAACCGGGGTCGGTTGGGGAGGCTCTCTCCGAAGGAGAGGCTTCCGGAGCACGCCTGTGAGTTTAGCTATTCCAATAAAAGTGATTCGATCCTTTACAACAGAGGGGTACAAGGGCTATTTATAGCCCCAAAAAGAAGCAAAAAGTCTAAACTACCCCGGAAGCCACCGTCGGATCGAAGGGTAGGAACGTCCTTCTCCCGGTCAAGTGCCTTGGATGCTTGACAGGTGGTCGCTGATTCCCGAGGCGCCCCTCACGTGTCCTGCACGTGATGAATAAACAGGGAATTTACCTTTTTGGAGGGCGATGATGTCCGGGACATGCCCCGGAGGCAAGGTTCCGGGAGCCAAAAGGCGACGCCCGGGGAGGGCGCCGGGGGCCACAGTCCCTGGGCAAAAGGCGGCGCCCGCGACCTGTCCCGGAGGCAAGGTCCCGGGGGCCAACTGGCGGCGCCCAGGGAGGGCGCCGGAGGCCACAGTCCGTGGGCAAAAGGCGGCGCCCGGCGCAGGCGCCGGAGGCCACAGTCCCCGAGCGAAAGGCGGCGCCCAGGATCTGTCCCGATGGTAAGGTCCCGGGGGCCAAAATGGCGGCGCCCGGGGCAGGCGCCGAAGGCCACGATCCCCGGGCGAGTGGCGGCGCTCGGGACCTGTCCCGAAGGTAAGGTCCCGGGGGCCAAATGGCGGCGCCCAGGACATATCCGGAGGCAAGGCCCCGGGGGCCAAATGGCGGCGCCCGGGACATATCCGGAGGCAAGGCCCCGGGGGCCAAATGGCGGCGCCCGGGACGTTCCCGGAGGCAGGGTCCCGGGGGCCAAATGGCGGCGCCCGGGGCAGGCACCGGAGGCCATAGTCCCCGGGTGAATGGCGGCGCCCGGGACATACCCGGAGGCAGGGTCCTGGGGCCAAATGGCGGCACCCGGGGTAGGCACCGGAGGCCACAATCCCCGGGCAAGTGTGAACTTACCTAGACTTAGTTTCGCGGAGATTTCTCCCAACACATACATAACAGTTGACCCTAAGAAACAATTTAGGGGAGTTCTTGAGTTTCTCCGCGCTTTGACACAGAACTCCTGAACAAGAGAGAGGCTCTTGCTAGACTTAACACTGGAAGAAATCCTCTAACTGTTTTACCGGCGACTGTACCAAAAAATTAATTTGTCTTGGAAAACACATGAAACTGATTCACAATCCACAGGCCTTAGTAAAAATTAAGGCTGAAGGTTAAGGAATTCCCAAAACCCTAGGTTTTTCTAAACCCTAATTAGTTCCTTCTTTATTGCTTTCTAGAGCTTTAGATTTGTAATAATTGCTTCTTTACTGCTTTCAAACCCTAGATTGATAGATTTTAGTGGTAGAATTTAGTAGTAGACAAACAAACCCCCAAATTCGCTCTGACTTAATCGACAATCTCTTAACCTAAGAGACGAATACGCTTGTTCTTCGTGAAATTCGACCCTCAAGTACTCAACATCAACCGTTCGCTTGTGGTATTACTCAAACATGACCCTCTCGATCAGTGTCAAATGGTGGAATGACATTGTTTAGTGCATGGTATGTGGTTTGATTTTGGTCATGAGCATTTAAGGATTAGAACCATGTGTTGTGTTTTTAGTGGCATGAATTCTATACTATCCACAAGTCAGGTATGGGACGGACTTTGACCAGTAGTATGTGAAACATACATGCATGAACCCCATGTACGACTGAGTCCTTTTTCATGTAATCACTTATCTACACTCTCTTCGGAGCTTTGCTCCACACACTACATTCTGATCTAGCAATGGGAATATGATCATTGGAGTTGGGGGGGGGGGTTAAGCTCACCACAACTGTGGTTAATTCGACCACTAGGCAGAGGCGAATTTTATAGAAACATAAAGAAAGTCCTTGTTATCTGAACCTAGTTGCTCGCATATGATTATGGGATTTGGTCTAATTGCTGCATATAAGGACCAACAGGATAGTTGAGGTATCATTTGGGTAATTTGGTACACCTCTGCAGAGTTAAAAACGTATTCGAATACTCTGTCATCCTGGGTGTTTAGGAGCCGGTTTGCGATGGGTTAGACCCACGTTGCTGCGATATAAGTATGTTTTGGAATAAAATGAATTTAGTACGAGATAAAATGATGTTTATAGTACAATGAGAATTCAATGTTAGGTTGAATCTAAAAGATGCATGAAGAGTTGATTTTTCAACTAGACCAACACTTTCCTCGACAATCATAAAGCATTTAGTAGAATAGGTGTTACCATGACTTGCTGAATGCCAAAGTACTCATTCTAACAAAATTACAAATTTAGTAGATGAAGAGCCAGCTGACCGAGGAGAGTTCAATCTTGCGCCGGAGCCAGAAGACGACCAGAGCGTTCAACAGGAACCATGAAGGTTGCGCACCGCACTCAAGTTTCGACTATGGAAAGGCTCGAGTAGCTTCGCTTCCATGTTTTGTTTAAAAACTTAAGTTAAAAAAAACATAGATATTTGCCATGTTGGCCCTCTTATGTGATGTTTTGTATTAAGGTTGTATGGCCCTACCTCGCACCTTATGTTAGTTGTTATATTTAATGTATTCAGAGTTGGATGACTGTTATTTATCCAGTGCATGATTGCATTCTGGGCACTCGGAGTATGTGCACAACTCGGGACGCGCTGCAACGGGCGAGGTCCCCACAGCGCGGGGGAGGTAGGGTGCAGGGGCAACATGGAGGAGGTGACGAAGATGGGGGTGACAGCAACCCTAGATCTAGTTCTGTGATTTGTGTCTTGTGAGTTGTGTATTTGTGTGTTTGTGTAGGGTACTCATATATGTATCAAGCCGAGCCCAAGTGAGTTAGGGCCTAGCTTGAGTTGGACTCATTTTTGAACCGAATTGTGAGGCTAACTTGAACTTACTCATTTATTAGTGAGTCGAGTCCAAGCCAACTAAAACCTAAGCTAAGCTCAAGTAGCTTGCGAGTCTCAAACAAAAGTTTCACCCCTATATCCAACACCTCACAGGATGGATATAAGATAGTTATTATATGGATGAGTGTCGTGGTATTAAGAATACCCCGGCAGGTTTTGAAGACGATCCTAGCGGAGATTACGCAGCGCGGGTTGACCGGGCGACCGGTCCTCCCCCGCAGGACAAACACAAGAAAAAACACGAGGATTTATACAGGTTCGGGTCCCAGTGGGGGCTCTAGTCCTGTCGACACGCTCCCGACCGGAGTCGGCTGGGGAGGCTCTCTCCGGGGGAGAGGCTTCCGGAGCACGTCTGTGAAATTAGCTATTCCAAATAATAATGAGCTGATCCTTTACAACAGAGGGGTACAAGGGCTATTTATAGCCCCAAAAAGAAGCAAAAAACCTAAACTACCCCGGAAGCCACCGTCGGATTGAAGGGTAAGACCGTCCTTCTCCCGGTCAAACGTTTTGGATGCTTGACAGGTGGTCGCTGATTCCCGAGGCGTCCCTCGCGTGACCTGCACGTGATAAACAAACAGGGATTTTACCTTTTAGGAGGGCGGTGACGTCCGGGACCCCTTCCGGAGAGCAGGCTCCCGGGAGCCTAAGAGGCGGCGCCCGGGGCAGGCACCGGGGGCCACTGTCCCCGGGAGAATGGCGGCGCCCGGGACTCGCCCGGGGGGCAAAGGCCCGGGGGCTAGATGGCGGCGCCCGGGACAGGCACCAGAGGCCACTGTCCCCGGGCGAATGGCGGCGCCCGGGACATGCCCGGAGGGCACGGTCCCGGGGGCCACATGGCGGCGCCCGGGGCAGGCACCGGAGGCCACTGTCCCCGGGCCAATGGCGGCGCCCGGGACATGACCGGGGGGCACGGTCCCGGGGGGCCAAATGGCGGCGCCCGGGGCAGGCACTGGAGGCCACTGTCCCCGGGCTAATGGCGGCGCCCGGGACATGCCCGGGGGGCACGGTCCCGGGGGGCCAAATGGCGGCGCCCGGGGCAGGCACCGGAGGCCACTGTCCCCGGGCTAATGGCGGCGCCCGGGACATGCCCGGGGGGCACGGTCCCGGGGGGCCAAATGGCGGCGCCCGGGGCAGGCACCGGAGGCCACTGTCCCCGGGCTAATGGCGGCGCCCGGGACATGCCCGGGGGGGCACGGTCCCGGGAGCCTAAAAGGCGGCGCCCGGGGCAGGCACCGGAGGCCACTGTCCCCGGGCAATCATGAACTTATCTGGACTTGACCGCGTGGAGATTTCCCCCAACAGCAGCCCCCCATGCCCTCCGGGGACGAAGCTTGAGCCCCTGGAGGGAATGGTTACGGTACCGGGAAAATCTCCGGACGAAAATCACCGGAGCCCCGGCGACGCTTCGGTTTCTGTGCCGGGCGCTTTATGGCCGCGCCGTTTTCGCAATAAATGCACGCGCGGTTCTAACCGGCGTCTCGATCTACGCGCCTGTCCCTTCGTTTCCCGCGCACGGTTTGAATTTCAGTGGTCCAGATTGCCCCGAGGGGGCCACGTGGCGCGCATCTAGATCTCGGCCAGCCTCTATAAATAGGGCCTTAGGGGGGCCCCGGAAGCTCATTCCAAATCTTCAACTCTAACTTCAGCTCTCCCGGTAGCGCTCTTCCGGTAACTTCTCCGGTAGCCTTTTCCGGTAGTGAGCGTCCGGGAGTTGTAGACGTAGCCACCTGAAAACTTAGCCACCGAAAAACAAAGAACTCACCTAATGGCGCCCAAAGGTCGAGCGAAGACCACGGAGGTGCCCCCGGAGGAAATCCCCGTGGATTTCCTCTGGGCCTCCGAGTTCTCGACCTCGGACGCGGAGTCCCTGGTCAAGAAGGGCGTCGTTGAAGAGGGGGACATCCGGGTCCCCCTAAAGAAGGACGGAGCCCCCCGCCCCAGGCCCGGAGAGGTTGTGGCCTTTGAGGCCTTCCTCGAGGCAGGGCTCCGGCTCCCGGTGCACCCGATGCTCCGGGAGTTCCTGAAGGAGTACGGGGTGGCGCTCAACCACCTCACCCCCAACGCCCTCGTCCGGATGGGTCTCTTCATCTGGCTGTACGAGACGGCGACCGGGCGGGAGCCCACCCTCCGCGCCTTCCGGTACTTTTACGAGCCGGCAGCGCGGAGCTCCCACCTGGTGAAGGGAGGACCGAAGTCCCCCTTCGGCTCGGTGATGGTCCAGATGCTGCCCTCCCGGGTGGCGGACTACCCGGCGGCAGCCTCCCGGGACCACTGGGGGGACTGGCTCCGGAGGTGGTTCTACCTCCGGGTCCGGGACGAGGCGGTGGTCTACGCCCCGGAGCCTCCCACCTACAGCCGGTCATCCGCACCGAAGCCGCCGGTGTGGACGGACGAGGAGTTCGAGCTCCTCGGGAAGGTGGGGCTGACGAAGAAGGCCCGCTCGATGCGG